>JAMPIV010011498.1:27500-162500 GCA_024509875.1 Oreohelix idahoensis | reverse complement strand
TGTCCAGTAATTCAACTCAGCTGCATTCAGCTTCCTACTGACGTAGGCGACGGGTAAAAGTTCCTCCGGCTGGGCTTTTGATTGCTGCAAGAGAGTTGCACGAATACCTATACTGCTAGCGTCCATCTTTAATACAAATTCATGTGTGATATCGGGTAGCGTAAGGATGTTTTTGCTGGTGAGTTTTGCTTTTAGCTCTGTGTAAGCTTTTTCACAATCAGCATTCCATTGGATTTTGTCAGGCTGTCCTTTCTTCGTTAAGTTAGTTAATGGTGCACACAGAGAGTTAAAGTGGGGTATGTATTTCTGATAGAACCCATATAATGACACAAATGATCTTACATCTTTCTTTGTTTGAGGTCTGGGTGCCTTCTTTAGCTTCTCTATATTCTTTGGGTCAGGAGACATATGACTTGTAGAAATAGTGTGACCTAGGAATTCCAACTCCTTACAACCGATATAGCACTTGGATGGACGTGCAGTCAATCCAGTTACTCTCAGTCTGTCAAACAACATGGAGAGTGCTACTATATGCTCTTCAAATGTGTTTGTAGCAACAAGAATGTCATCCATAAAGTTAGTGATATGGGGATTTTGTAGAGGTTCCGACAATTTTTTCATCATTCTTGAAAAGATGCTTGGAGCATTTTTCAGTCCAAAGCGTAGTACATTAAACTCGTAGTGTCCGTCTGATGTACTAAATTCCAGCATTTTCCTAACTTCTGGTTTCACTGGTATTTGGTAGTATCCCTTGCTTAGATCTACCTTCGATAAATACCTAGCTTTACTCAGTGATACCATCACAAGAACAGCAATGCTATGGACCCACGAGGGAAAGCGAAAGAGAGGCTGACCAAAAACAACTTGGCAG
Organism: Oreohelix idahoensis; assembly: GCA_024509875.1. Taxonomy (NCBI): domain Eukaryota; kingdom Metazoa; phylum Mollusca; class Gastropoda; order Stylommatophora; family Oreohelicidae; genus Oreohelix; species Oreohelix idahoensis. The sequence goes on along the minus strand of JAMPIV010011498.1, from coordinate 161,629 downwards.
AGAACTGTGGAAGCTGAGATGCAAAGAATGAACCACAGTTGGGGCACTGTACGAAGGATGGCCGCCGACCGAGCAAGGTGGAATCAATTTGTTGCTGCCCTACAAGACGCCACCAGGCGTGATGGCCGCTGACTGCTTTGGCGGTTGGCGGTTATGGATCAAAGAAGAAGAAGAATTACTCAGTGTAGAGAACAGATGGTTGGTGTCAGGTAATCGGTCCACCTGAGATTCTGTGATACCATTTAGCTTCCTGTGGTCAATACATAACCTGTGTTTACCACTCGGTTTTCTTAATAGCACCACACTTGAGCTATAGGGAGAGTCTGACTTTGAGATAATTTTCTCCTTTAACAGATAATCAACTTCCTCCCTTAGTGCTTGGGCTTTCGCATAGGGTATAGGGTATGTTCTCGTGCATACTGGTGTAGGGTCAGTAACCTTCATGTCGTACTCTAACAGATTCGCACGACCTGGCTTATCTGTGAGCACATCAGCATGGGTTTCCAACACCTCCTGAACCATCTTCTTCTGCTCTGGAGTTAAATGTTCACTAATGTTTACTTGAAAATAATCCTCTGTAGTTGTGAGTGGATATTCCATAGAGTGAAGTGGTTCACCGTGCATTTCTGTTGTAATGGATAGGGTCATGATATGTGCAACTTCTGATGATTCCTTGTCATAGTATTTTTTAAGAAGATTGACATGATATACCTTCTCCTTTCCTTTCTTGTCAATCTTATAATTGGTCCTGGAAAGTTTTTCCAGTATGACATAGGGTCCCTGCTATCCAATCTGCAATTTATTATTGCTGCTTGGCAACAGTAATAACACCTTTTCTCCCACCTCCAGTTCCCTATCCTTTGTTTTTTTTTGTTTTTTTGTAGTACGCATCATGCTTCATCCTGGCCTGTCTTAAGTTATTATTTGCCAGTTTCTAACCTGTGTTCAATCGAGATGTCAACTCGTTGACGTATTGTTATGAGGAAGTCACTGTTTCCTCTGCTTTTTCATCAGTCCATGTCCGCAGCAATGCTTCCTGTTGACCTTTTATTGGTCTTCCAAACAACAATGTAGCTGGAGCCAATCCAGTTGAATTGTGGGGTACTTCCCTATATGCAAATAGTGCAGCGGGTAAGTATGTATCCCAAGTATCAGGTTTTTCACTTGCCAGCTTTCAAAGGATTGAAATTAGCGTACCATTGAACCGCTCTACTTGACCATTCCCTTGTGCATGTTAGGGACTACAATGATAGTGCCTGGCTTGAAATCTCAATGAATACTTCTTGTGTTAGCTTTTCCTTAAACTGAGAACCATTGTCAGTCAATATCTTATGTGGGAAACCTAATCGAGTGAATATTGTCAACAGGGCCTCTGCCACATGCTTTGAATCTATAGCTGACATGGCCATTGCTTCTCCCCACATAGAGCAAGTATCAACCAAGGTTAAGATGTAAGCATTTCTCCTCTTGGTCCTAGTGAGGGGTCCAACAATATCCACTGCAACACGTTCAAAAGGGGTTCCCATAATGGGCATTTCTCCCAGTGTTGCTGGTGCAGTCCTATGCTTAGGAGCTACTCTTTAGCATTCTGGACAGGATCTTACATATCTCTTTATGTCCTCTGTGATTCCTGGCCAAAAGTAGTGACAGGCTATCTTTTGTCCAGTGGCTCCTATTCCCATATGTCAACTGAAGGGTATAGCATGTCCTAGCATCATAACCTTCTCCCTGTAAGATGTTGGCACTACTAGCTGCCCATGCCCTTTAGGTCCTGTTCCAGCTTTTCTGTAGAGTAGGCCATTCTTCGTGTAAAAGTCTCCTTTCTCTGGAGGGTTATGTGCTTTAGGTAATTTGCCAAAACAAGGCTTCAATGTGCTGTCTGCTGCTTTAGCCTTTTTCATCTCTTCTGGATGAGTATTGATAGGATTTTCCTCCATTTTCCTGGAGCTTTCCCTGGTCTGGACGGTTGCCATAACTACAAGTTTTATAGGTTCTCCAAGGAGAACATACCTACACCCCAGAATGAAAGAGTAAATAGGGTCGTCCATCACTGCTGCTTTGATTTCTCCTTCCACATAGCGAGATCTTACGTTGATTCGGGCTATGGGTAATGTCATGGTTCTTGCTCCCTTGATCGGTCCTCTGATTTCCACTGTTTCTGTGGTTATCTAGTCAGGACTCACTAGAGAAGAGCACACAACTGAATCAAAGTCCAATCCTGTGTCATATAAACACAGTACTTGAGTGCCATTCACGGTCACTTCCTCACAGACAGGGGGATGATGGAGGTCCTTCTGACTTATTGCCAGTTCCTTCCTTCCCTGCTTCCCTGTTGTAAGACATGCAGCGTGATAAGGAGGATTTTTCCTTGTGCAGCCAGCAGTATTGTGGTTACTCATTTGACAAGTTTTACACCACTTTCCTTCCTTCCGGTAAGGTGTCATATCCACTCTTAGAGGGTTTTTATCCTTTTGGTCAAATCTTTGTTTGTTCCTTGTGGTAGGGTCCTTTTGTTCATATTTGGTATAGTTTTGTGATGATTTGAAGTTTTCACCCTGCTTCTTCTTATTTCCTAATAATTCTGCATGAGCTGCTTGATATCTCTCAGCAACAGTTACAATATCTTCCAATCTCTCTGCACCTTGTTCCATGATAAACTTCCTTATTTCTTGAGGCATGGACTCTTTCACTTGCTCCATCATTATCATTTCTTTCAGATCCTGACACTTTCCTAAACTACTCCATTTTGCCAAATACGTTTCCAATCTAGCAGAGAATTGGTGATAGTTTTCTCCTGGAAGAAGTTTAGCTATTCGGAATTTCTTTCTATACTATTCTGAGATTTTTTCATATCTCACAAGCAGTGCCTGCTTCAAGATTTCATAATCTTCCTGGTCATCTCTTGAGAGCTTCAAATATACATCGTAGGCCACACCTCTCAATCCCTGAGATAGTTTAAGACTCCACTTTTCTTTCACTAAGCCATAGGTAGTGGCAAGTCTTTCATATTTATCCAGGTACGACTCAATGGCGTCTTCTTTCTCAACAAATGGGTCCAGATGGAAATTCATGGCCCCACTTGAGGTGCTCTGGCTGGAGCTACTCTCAGAGTGAGGTGAGCTACCACCATTATTGCCAGTAGTTGCCTGAATTTCAAGCTCTTTTAAACTCAATTGATGGTCTCTCTCCGCTTGCAATTTCCTTTCATCAGCGTCAATTTTCTTTGCCTCATTTTCAGCCTCCAATTTCTTGGCTTCAGCTGCTAATTTCCTTTTTTCAACTTGTAATCTTTTGGTTTCTCTCTCAGCATCCAGTCTTTTGCCTTCTCTCTCAGCTTCCAGTCTTTTGGCTTCTCTTTCAGCTTCTACTTGCAATTTTCTTTCCTGTCTATCCGTGTGTTTGTCCACTTCTGTTGTGACATACTGAATAAGTGCATCACCTGTCATATTTAATTCCTTACCCATCTGCATGATTGCAGTTCTGAACTTCACTAGATCAGTCATGACGTTACTTAGAGAGGGTATGTAATTTTACTATATCCAAATTATTGTAATTAAACTTAATTAATTTAATTGAACAAATAATTTCCGTGCAACTTTGTTAGAATCAACTATTTACTGAATACTAAATGGTACTCCTCCTAAGAAATTTTTTTTTATTAAATCCTATTTATGAATTTTTTTAAAAAATGTTCCTTTTATTTACAATGAGTGGCACAAGATAGAGTTAGTAGATAGATCAATAGACTAAGTATGGCTCAGGATATATAGAAATATCCCGGAAACGAGTCCCCAGTGTAGCGTGAGGTTTTTATTGTATCTAGGAATCAGTATAGTACTGACAATACAGAAATAGAATTTCTGCAGGAAAATGGTGAAGTCCCAGTGTATGAGAGAACTACTGGTATCACAAATTAGTTACGGCTGTGAATGATCTGTCTTCGAAAAATTAGTAGAGTGGAGACAGTCATAAAATGCCACCCCGCTGTGTAACTAACTGTGATATTAAAACAAGGAAACAGATTTCACTTAACAATTATAAAAATTGACAAGTCGTTCAAATACAATTTCCTTAATTATTAAGTATATACACTATCTACTCTTGTGCTGAAGGGTGGATGTTGGAAGATGGAATGTAATGGATTTGTAAGTTTATATATATATATATATATATATATATATATATATATATATATATATATATATATATATATATATATATATATATATATATATATATATATATATATATATATATATATATATATATATATATATAAATATATATATATATATATATATATAAATATAAATATATAAATATATATAAATATATATATTTATATATATTTATATATTTATATATTTATATATATTTATATTTATATTTATATATATATTTATATATATTTATATATTTATATTTATATTTATATTTAACAACAAGTCTTCCAATTATAGGAACAAAATTATATATATATCAGCTGTGCTGTTAATCAATTACAGAAAATTGATCAGCTGTACTGTTAATCTTCTTGTACAGGTTGGTTCCAAAGGTTGTTATTGCCCGGAGTTGCAGTGAGGATAAGCTCTCACTGCAGATAAAATACTTCTATGGCACGCGCCTCAAACAGCCTCTGACAACCAAGTCCAGCTCCCGGCCTTCACGTGTGGCTCAATTTGAGCCCGGCGGAACTGTTTCCACTGACGGGAGAAAGGGCAAAGGCGAGCAACTGGCGCCTTAAAACCAGCAGCTTCGGGCAGATAGGGCTCGTGATCCTTGGTTGGTAGCTTATCTAAGAGAAGGAACTCTGAATTCAAACCACCGCTGCCTTGCGGGAATATCCATTTATGGAATTGGCTTCGGGAGTAAACCCTGAGGATAAATCCGGAGTCGGAGTCCCTAAGGCAGTCTAATGTCGATTCGACATTATTCTGGCAACTCCTGCGACATGGCTGGTACCAAACTGTATCGGCTACTGCCGTTCCTTTGGATCTACCGGCTGTGTGGAGAGGGGGAACATGCTGCATGGGCAACAGCTTGATCTCCATATAACTGTGCCCAAGCTCGCGCCCTGGAGAGGACACTCCAGCTTCACCCTATGGTGTCGGCAAAACACGGGAAGTAGCAGTTACCGGTTATAAGCATTTTGCCCAATTGGCGTAGGGCATGGCGCCAGGGGCTACTTCCGACAGTGGGAGAGGTTCTAGGATCTCACTGGACAGCTACCGCCCGCTTCAAGCTGGGCAGCCCCCAGTCAATAAGGTGTTGTCCCGCCACTGTCTGCTTTCCCCATTGGGTGCATGGGGATTAGGGTCAAACCCGAACTGTGGACAGAAAAATTTTGCACCAAGCAATTATCGAAAAAATAGAAATAAGCAAACTCTCAGATTGGGATGCTGGAACGTCCGGACTATGTTGACTGGACTATCCGAAAACCTACAGGATGTAAACGATGTAAGGAAGACAGCCATAATTAATGATGAGCTTAAACGACTTCAGGTGGATATAGCTGCACTTCAGGAAACGCGCCTGGCGGGCTCTGGAACGGTGAGCGAGAAGGACTACACATTTTATTGGCAAGGGAAAGATCTTAATAAAGCTAGAGAACACGGAGTAGGTTTTGCGGTCAAAAAATCGCTAACTAAAATGGTTGAACCAGGCGAGAATGGATCAGAACGCCTGTTAACGCTCCGCCTGCAAACTAGCACAGGTCCCATCACCCTTGTCAGTGTGTATGCTCCTACTCTGTACTCTGCCTCAGAAGCTAAAGATGAGTTCTACGAGAATCTAACAGCAATTATCAAAAGCATACCTAGGCAAGAACAGCTTGTTCTCCTTGGTGACTTTAACGCTAGAGTGGGTGCCGATAATGTTTCATGGCCTTCATGTCTGGGCAGGTTTGGTATTGGCAAGATGAATGAAAATGGACAACGGCTCTTAGAGTTGTGCGTCCACCATGACCTCTGCGTGACCAACACCTACTTTCAGACAAAACCCCAGCATAAGGTGTCATGGAGACACCCACGATCCAAGCACTGGCACCAACTTGACCTGATTCTCGTCAGAAGGCCACTCCTCAGGTCTGTGCTCTCCACGCGCTCGTACCATAGTGCAGACTGTGATACAGATCACTCCTTGGTTTGCTGCAAAATCAGAGCACAACCAAGAAAACTCTATCGTGTCAGACATGAAGGGAAACCACGCATTGATACCAGCAAGATGTCAGACCCTTTCATGATCGCTCAATTCACTGCGACCTTCGAGAAAGTGCTCAGTAGCCCTCAGCATGGTGATACTATTACAGAGAACTGGGAGCATCTACGGAACACCATTCAAAGTACTGCACTTGCCACCTTTGGTAAGAAAACAGCAAAGTCAAATGACTGGTTTGATGCTTCATCAGATGTGATGGCACCTGTCATGAAGCTAAGCGCAGTGCTATGAATGAATACAAACGTTCACCGAGTGCCAGAACCCTACAGATCCTGAGGGCTACGAGAAGCAAAGTTCAACAAACTGCTCGACGCTGTGCAAATGACTACTGGCTCCAGCTCAGTGAGAGCATCCAGATCGCAGCGCAAACAGGCAACATTAGACAAATGTATGACGGTATAAAGAAAGCACTTGGCCCCCATAAAAGTAAGACGGCACCGCTAAAAACCATCAGCGGAGAGAAGCTAACCGATAAGGGTAAGCAGATGGAGAGGTGGGTCGAGCACTACTCTGAGCTTTACGCTAGAGACAATACCGTTACGCCTGCAGCCCTTGATGGTGTCAACAGTCTGCCAACTATGGAGGAGCTGGATGCCGAACCAACATTAGAGGAACTCAGCAAGGCCATTGATAGCTTGGCCTCTGGCAAAGCACCAGGCAGTGATGGGATTCCTCCTGATTTAATCAAATGCTGTAAGAGCACGCTATTACATCCCCTGCATAGGATGCTGTGCCAGTGCTGGGAAGAGACAACTATTCCTCAAGACATGCGAGATGCCAAGATTGTAACACTGTATAAAAATAAAGGAGACAGAAGTGATTGCAATAACTACAGAGGCATCTCTCTTCTTAGTATTGTTGGTAAGGTTTTTGCCAAAGTCATCTTAATGCGACTACACAAGTTAGCTGAGCGCATATATCCAGAGTCACAGTGTGGATTCCGAGCTGGCAGATCAACAACAGACATGATCTTCTCTCTCCGCCAGCTTCAGGAAAAATCAAGAGAGCAGAAAAGACCATTATATATCGCCTTTATAGACCTCACAAAAGCATTCGACCTGGTTAGTAGGGATGGACTCTTTAAAATCCTCCTGAAAATAGGCTGCCCTTCTAAAATGCTGGAAATGATAAAGTCATTCCATGACGGCATGAAGGGAACAGTCCAATATGCTGGAAGCACGTCACAGCCCTTTGATATACGAAGTGGCGTTAAACAAGGCTGTGTTCTGGCTCCGACCCTCTTCGGAATCTTCTTTGCCTTACTCTTGAAACATGCATTCAGAGATGCAACTGAAGGAATATGCCTTCACACTAGGTCAGATGGCCGTCTGTTTAATCTTTCAAGGCTGAAGGCAAAAACAAAAATCAGAAGGGTCACTATAAGAGACTTGTTGTTCGCTGATGATGCTGCAGTCGTCACTCAAAGCCAACAGGAGCTTCAGAGCTTGATGAATCGCTTCACTAAAGCATGCAAGGACTTTGGCCTCACAATAAGTCTAAAGAAAACGAATGTGCTGAGTCAGGATGTGGGTGCTGCACCAGTTATCACTATCGATAACTATGAATTGGCAGTGGTGCACCACTTCACATACCTAGGGTCTACCATCAATGACAAACTCTCACTGGATACAGAAATCGACAGCCGCATTGGCAAAGCTGCAGCTACCTTTGCCCGCCTCACATCGCGTGTTTGGGGAAACTCTAAACTCACAATGAAGACCAAAGCTGCGGTATATAATGCCTGCGTCACCAGCACACTCCTATATGGCAGCGAGACCTGGACGACCTATGCTAAGCAAGAAAGAAGGCTCAATACCTTCCATTTGCGGTGTCTACGCCGCATCCTCGGCATCTCGTGGAAAGATAAAGTGACAAATGTCGAGGTGTTGTCACGTGCTGGCCTTCAAAGTATGTATACGCTTCTTAGACAGCGCAGACTTCGCTGGCTTGGCCATGTTCGCCGCATGGAAGATGGTCGCATCCCAAAAGATATCTTCTAGGGACAATTAGCAGATGGCAAGAGAACAGTTGGGCGACCACAGCTGAGGTTCAAAGATGTGTGCAAGAGAGATATGAGGGCGCTGGACATGGATCCAGCAACATGGGAGGATGAAGCTGCCGATCGCACTAAGTGGCGATACTGTTTACGGCGCCACCTCAGATTGGGCGAAGAGAGGCTCACACAAGAAGCAGAGGTGAGGAGAAAACGTCGAAAGGAGCACCAGGAAAATAAGCAGCTGAGGGCTGTCACCACAGGGGCGCATTCCCATAGTCAGTTATGACTGAAGGGGCTATTATTATTACTGTTAATCTTGTCTCTCACTACGCTAAATCACTTTTTCTTCATTGACAGTTAATTGCTCACACTTGCCGACGGAAATGGTACTAATGTGTACTCATCTCTTAAAACAGTTCTGTCCATCTTAGTTTGATGCACACAACACCCGCTGATGATCGTTCCTTTAGCCCACCCAAGATTGAGGGGGACTAAGGATGTAGCTCCGATACAACCACTATGCTCCTGCGAAGTTCCAGGCAGCTGGATTGATCCGAACATACGACCTCAGGTTGGATGACACGAATAAAAACTGTAACAAGGAAAAATAGGGGCTAATTTCTGTCATCAAGCCCACCTATTTCTAGTGTATACGAGATGAGCGTGTCTCAGGTGTCTGCATGTAGGATGAATGACAACATGGCTCAGTATGATTTTGCAATAGCGAGACAAGACAGGTGTATACTTGCAAAACATTCTTTCTGATTCAATACATGAATACATCCAATAATTTGAACACCTAGGTATGATACAACCGTTTCCTTCCCCCTATAATATACCAGATCATCTCTGATAAGTGCTATACTGGCTGGTAAAATATACCCTAACAATACTATTGTAGGTTATATTCAGGTTGGTTTTCTTCTTCAGCCATCATACCAGGAAATACAATCATTATACCTGATTTCCTAAAAAATAATCAGTATACCTGATACATTCATGGTAAAACTAAAATCCTAAAGTTATATTAAATATATACAGGTGGAGGTTATTTTCAGGTGGGTTATACATGATACTATAAAACAATCATACATGATATAGTCATAGGTTATATTCTGGTTGGAGTTATATGAGTCCTAAAAAGGACTGATAGGTTATATTTCAGGTTGGAGTTATATGAGTCCAAAGAAGGACTGATAGGTTATATTTCAGGGTGGAGTTATCTGAGTCCTAAAAAGACTGATAGGTTATATTTCAGTTGGTTTTTCGTCTTCGGCAATCATATCATGAAATACAATCATTATACCTGATTCCATAAAATATAATCATTATACACGATACACATTAATTATATACAGGTGTAGGTATTATAAATGATACTAAAAATAAAATCATTATATATGATGTAGGCATATTCTCCTACAAGTTTATAGTAAGTTTACCTACCCTATAAGATTAATACAAGCCAGATTTTGACTCGACCTAGTGAAGCAAGTGTGCCCGGTCATGCAGGAAAGCATAAATCAGTCTTGACAGCTTTCTCTTCCCCCGTCTGTCGTTCTGGCTGGCTTTCGTGTTTGTGTGTGTTTTTTTAATAAAACGCGCCCGTTTATATAGGTAGACGCCGGTAAATTCTACTGCTTAAGGAACCTTTTGATTGGTTCTCGGCGTTTTCGCCTTTTTAATAGCCGACGTTTTCGTACTTTCCGTGACCGAGTTCCGAAATTTTAGGCCTAAGTTTTTCTATCTTGGCGTGAACTTGACTTCGTGTAATTTATTCTGTCTGTCTGTTGAACGTGGATTGGCTGTAGTATTAACAAAGAAGTGGGTTTACACCACGACAACCCTAACCCGAAGCCTGTTTCGACCGTTTTCAAATATAATAACGTCCGACAAACATTAGGTCGTATCGATAGTCAGGTGGATAACATGGCGGCGTGCGTCTACAACCTAATTTTTAGCATCTCATGCCTTGTTCTAGTTTACTGGTACTATTATATATATATATATATATATATATATATATATATATATATATATATATATATATATATATATATATTATATATATATATATATATATATATATATATATATATATATAGACTGGCAACGTCTCGAGGTGATAAGATATAACTAGTGTTTAAATCTTTTTGATATGTGTTTTTTCATGGAGTTTTTTTGTTTCTATAGAATTAGTTTAGTTTAGCTACAACATGACTTGATCATGTGTTACTACAAATTTTCGTTCGCTTTTTCATTTATTCGTTCTTCTTTTCATCTTCACTCCTTATGAAGTTTTACCCACCACTGCAGCTTGTCCCCATGTTGGAAGGCTGGATCACGTCATTGTGTGCTCTTGTAGAGGTAGTTTATGTAGCAATCTATCTTCCACGATGTTTTTGCCATTCCCATGTACAATCTCATACTATTCGTTATTACGACCAACCTGAGGACGCAATACTCATATTTTCTTCTTTGCCTCATCAAAGATCCCCTGGGAACTAACCCGGGGGCTTTGTTCATTCGTTTCTGATGAATGTATTTCTTTCCTGCAGTTAGTCTATTTCTGCCATCACCAGTGTCAATACCTTGTCGAGGTATGGCGGCTTGCGTACCCTGATTACCCCCAGAGCTATGCCAGCGGGAGTTTTACTCCTGGAAGGTTCTACCAAGCTGGACAAGTTTGCGCGGGCAGGGGTCAGACTAAAGCAAACACCCTGGTTCTCCAGGTTGGGGGTTTTAGCATAGGGCTGACACCCCTGTCTATGTAAAAAAAAAAATTGAAGTTACGGAAACAACAACGAATAAACAAACTTTGCTGCGGGACGGACATCCGGAGTCTGAGGCTCGTATGACTGTCAGTGGTGAAAGCCGAAAGGAAGCCACTGACATGAAAACGGACGTCCTGACCGCAAAACATGATACAAGAATAGGATTTTGGAATGTAAGGACAATGAATCAGACGGGTAAACTAAAACAGGTCACGGCAGAAATGAGAAACTATAGGTTACACATTCTAGGGATAAGCGAGAGCAGATGGACAGGGGCAGGAAAAGTTAAAACAGCAACAGGAGAAACAGTACTTTACTCTGGAAGAGAGGATGGACAGCACAATGAAGGTGTAGCCATTATTCTACAGAAAGGAATAGAAAGGACATTACTGGAATGGAAACCCATCAACAACAGACTGATACGATTAAGATTGAGAGGTAGATTCACCAATACTACAATAATACAATGCTACGCACCAACGAATGACAGCGATGAAGAGGTCAAGGATGAATTCTATCAACAACTGCAGAAAGAAATGGAAGACACACCTAGATATGATCTTATCATAGTGATAGGAGACCTCAATGCGGAAGCTGGTACACTCAATACATATAATGAAAGAGTAATGGGGAAATGCGGCAGCGGAACCGCAAACGAAAATGGGGATAAATTAATAAGTTTTTGTAGTATTAACAACCTGGTCATTGGAGGAACACTTTTCTCACATAAAGAAATTCACAAATTAACATGGGAATCACCAAATGGTCGGGACAGAAACCAGATAGACCACATCATGATTAACGGTAGATGGAGACATGCATTACAAGATGTGAAGGTAAGAAGAGGTGCAGATGTGGGAAGTGATCACCATTTAGTAGTAGCAAAACTGAAAGTGAAACTAAGAAGGGCTGGAGCAACTGTAACTACACAGAAAAGGTTTGACATCAGCAAATTGAAGGACCCCCTTACCAGAAAGGCTTTTGCGGCTGACATAAAGAAACGATATCAATTTGCCAAAAGTCAGGAAAAGACATTGACTGATGATATATAGACCAGAAATTCAACACCATTTCAACAATATATAAGGAAAGCAGCAAATCATGCTTGGGATTCCAGGAAAGGAAGAAGCAAGACTGGATAACACCAGAAACATTAAACACCATAACACTGAGAAAGGAAATGAAAAGAAAGAAAACAGGTTAAAGCAACTATATAGCGAACAGTACAGTCAGCTGGACAAGGAAGTTAAACGCCAAACCCGAGCCAACAAAAGGAATTTCCTAGACGATCTTACAAGACAGGCAGAAGAGGCAGCACTGAGAAATGAACTAAGCACAGTATACAAAATAACGAAATTCATCAGCGGAAAACGAGGTGCAAACAATATTACATTAGTAAGAGATAAGCAAGGAAATCTCATCACGACAGCAGAGGGACAGGAAACAAGATGGGCAGAGCACTTCAGAGAAACTCTGAACAAGGAACCACCAGAGACACAACTGAATTTTCCTGGGGCTGAAAACGATCTAGATATAAATACAGACATTCCACGAAAAGAAGAAATCATCACAGCAGTCAAAGGGTTAAAGAACGGAAAAGCTCCTCGGCCCTGATAACTTAAATGCAGAGCATTTAAGACAGACCCTGAGCTAGCAGCAGAACCACTATTTGCACTTGTCTGGAAAACAGGGACAACACCAACAGAGTGGAGAAAAGGAATAATTGTCAAATTGCCCAAGAAGGGAGATCTTGCAGACTGCAATAATTGGAGAGGAATCACTCTTCTCTCAGTTCCCAGCAAAATACTAGGCAGGATAATTATAAAGAGAATTTCAAAAGCAGTAGACCACAAACTGAGGAAAGAACAAGCAGGATTTAGAAAGAACAGAAGATGTGTAGATCATATATTCACTCTCAGGAACATTATAGAGCAGTGCTCAGAATGGCAAAGACAGCTGTACATTAATTTCGTTGATTTTGAAAAAGCTTTTGACAGCATACATAGGGACAGTTTATGGAAAATACTGAGGGCTTATGGAATTCCAAGCTGCATAGTGTCAATCATAAAAAGCCTCTATGCCAACTTTACGTGTAGTGTTGGGCAGAGCAACCTAACCTTTGAGATAAAGACAGGAGTACGACAGGGATGCGCCTTATCAACGACTCTATTTTTAACAGTCATAGATTGGGTGATACGCCAGACAACAGAGGGAAGTCCAAGAGGAATAAGATGGACTACGTTTTCTACATTGGAAGATCTGGAATATGCAGATAACATTGCACTACTAGCACATTCACATCAACACATCCAGGAAAAAACGGATAGACTTAATCAGTTTAGCCAGCAGGTGGGCTTGAACATCAATTTAAAGAAGTCAGAGGTCATGACGCTCAATGTGAGCAACCCTGAGCCCATATCAGTAAGGAATCAGCAGCTGGAGTAGACAGACACCTTCACATACCGAGGATGCATAGTAACACCAGACGGCGGGGCAGGCAAAGACATCAACATCAGAATGAATAAGACAAGAACAGCCTTTTTTAGCCTAAACAACATCTGGAAGTACTCTCAATACAGCACAAGCACAAAATTAAGATTATATCAGAGCTGTGTGCTTTCTGTGCTTCTCTATGGTGCGGAATGCTGGAGAGTTACAGAGAAGGAAATGTCGAAATTGTCCTCTTTTCACACAACATGCCTAAGAAAAATTCACCGAATCTTTTGGCCGAATACCATCACCAACCAAGATCTGCTTACTCGGAGCAAGCAAGAGAACATGCACACCATCATAGCTGGCAGACGCTGGAGCTGGGTTGGCCATGTCCTCAGAAGAGACCCCAATGCCATCACAAGAACAGCTATGCTTTGGACTCCTGAAGGAAAACGAAAGAGAGGCTGACCAAAAACCACCTGGCGGAGGACTGTGGAGGCTGAGATGCAAAGAATGAACCAGAGTTGGGGCACTGTACGAAGGATGGCCGCCGACCGAGCAAAGTGGAATCAATTTGTTGTTGCCCTACAAGACGCCACTAGGCGTGATGGCCACTGACTGCTTTGACGGTCGGCGGCTAAGGATCAAAGAAGAAGTTAGTCTATTTATTTGTTAACATGACCACTAGTTGTCAACAGATTCAACCTCTCTCAAACCAACTCGCTGTGTGAAATACACAATTTTTAGATATCTCTAATGGGCTTGCAGAGCTAAAGCCTTCGATTTTTAGATAAACATCCTGGCTGGGGTTAAAGTGAGTGAACGCAAGCACGCCATGGGAATTTAATCTAGACGAACATCACAAATGTGCATAATACTGTTCGTTAACTCTTGTACAGCCATGAGGCTGTACATAGATTCAGAGTCGGCCTTGGAGCAGGGCGACTGGGGGGACCAACCTGAGCGCTAAAGGCAATGGGGCGGAAGACCGAGCGAGAACAAGGTTTTCTTTCCCCAAGAAACTCTACTTTTCTTCAGATGCAACATAATTAGCAAAGGTCAAAGAAAGCAGTGTAAATCTTTTTCTTTTTTTTTTTTTCTTTTTTTTTTTATAAAAAACAAGACTAAAACCAACGAGTGACATACTTATAATGTTCTGTTTTTAGATATTATTATGTGTACGTGTTTTATTTTTTTTTAAAGTTATAACAATCTAAGATTGAATTGCAATTTTATTCACAAATCTTACTTAATTTTCCACTAGACTTTCTCGGCTAGAAGCGTGAGGAAGGGACGCATGTCAAACCATTCGCCCCAGGCGCTGAATGCTCTAAACCCGGCTCAGCAAGGGTTAAGCAGGTACGGCGCCGTTAGCTCAAATACTTTGCGAATGCACCTGTCAGTATTTCCAATTCCCGGGAATCTTCTGCAATTTCCCACAGCTGCTTCCTTGTCTGTACCATTTGTTGACATAGACTTGCAATATTTTGAGTTTGATAATTCTTTATACTTCCTGCCAACTGCAGGCGGGGCACAATAAGTTTGAGCCCTCGTTTCTCTCTTTTTTATGTTTTTGATAAGATGTTTTTCCCCGCTGTGTATTTTTTTCACCCTTCCTGTGATAATAATTTCATTCGTTGAATGTGATTCCGTCTGTGGTTGAGACTGTTTAATCCTTACTCTATAGCAATGTTTCTGTGGATGAGACTGTTTAAAAGTCACTGTATAGGAATGTTCCTGTGGTTGAGACTGTTTAAACGTCACTGTATAGGAATGTTTCTGTGGTTGAGACTGTTCAAACGTCACTGTATAGGAATGTTTCTGTGGTTGAGACTGTTCAAACGTCACTGTATAGGAATGTTTCTGTGGTTGAGACTGTTCAAACGTCACTGTATATGAATGTTTCTGTGGGTGAGACTGTTTAAACGTCACTGTATAGGAATGTTTCTGTGGTTGAGACTGTTTAAACGTCACTGTATAGGAATGTTTCTGTGGTTGAGACTGTTCAAACGTCACTGTATAGGAATGTTCCTGTGGTTGAGACTGTTCAATCGTCACTGTATATGAATTTTCCTGTGGTTGAGACTGTTCAAACGTCACTGTATAGGAATGTTCCTGTGGTTGAGACTGTTCAAACGTCACTGTATAGGAATGTTTCTCTGGTTGAGACTGTTTAAACGTCACTGTATAGGAATGTTTCTGTGGTTGAGACTGTTTAAACGTCACTGTATAGTAATATTTATGTGGTGGAGACTGTTAAAACGTTGTGACTGGACACGCCTGCTGTTGCTAGAACAAGGAACTTTAGAAGTTGACTCACGTCAGAAGAATGTCACACAAGCAAAAACAAGTAATTCTATTAAACTGGACAAAGAGATATGTAGCGATTTATTTTTAACTGTTTAAACCCAGGTTAGCAACTTTATGAGAACAGCGGCTGTCATTTAACGTTTACAAGAGTGGTTAACTTTCCCAGGTAATATTTGGGGAAATATGACCTTAAAGGTTAGAAGCTGATATATGCATCCAGCATGAATTGACGCTTGGCTTCGGGAAAACAATGGTGTTGGTACTGGAAAGAACATTAAACAAGTTCTTAATTTTCTGAAACGGTGGGAAACGAAATAACGACCTTTAGGTAGAACAATGAAAAATAATAAGAATGAGAAGGAAAAAAAAGACAGTTCACTCTTGAGTCAGCAGCACGGGGAGGGGGGGGGGGATGACCGAAGGTTGCTCCCAGAAATGTAGATTTTAGTGAGAAGAAGAGAATTGTATAAGTAGAAGTTAGGATTATTTCAGATAGTCTTAGCTAAGAAGCCGAAATGAAAACATCGCGGGAAGTTCATCTACGGCTTTGCAGATACACGATATATTGAGATATGATAAAGAACATGAAATGAGGAAGTTGTTATTTGTACTTTTAAGTAGCGTCGAAGTTACAGTAATAGCAAGTGAACACAGAGCAGTATTTGTGCTAGTAAAAATATTTGTACACAAGGACATTGTGTGCAGTGATCTATCAGCTTGACCTAGGAATAGAGAACGAAATTAGTGTAACCGGGACATGTATATATATATATCTTCATTCTGGGTGTGAAATTAATAACACTGGAGTTAGTACGGTCTGACTTATAAGATACCCCAGAGATCTATGTTGAAGTAGAATGATTGAGAACATTGCATAGCAATTATTTTGTGTATATAAACATTTCTTGACAAGTCAATATATCATCAAGCAACAATATTTTGAGTGTATCAACGATTGAACCTTCTTATCTCTTGAGCATTTCTAATGGAGAGTTGCATTTGTTATTACTAAAAGATACATATTTGACATTGTCGTAAAGTCTGGATCATAACTCGCCATTCATAACAAAACGGTACACCGTACAATTAAATGTTGTATTCTAGACGGACCAATGAAACGGCATCCTTATTCACGTTTGTTTACAAAATTATTAGGCATCTAACATGGCCGGACTCCAAATCTGTGTTACCGAGTTGGGTTTGGAACTAAACTATAGGATAATGAGGGAACTACCGCATGGAAGAGGTCAGAGTTTCGATAACGGGACTGTTCATTTATAAGTATGTGCAAAGATTTCTACGAAAAGTTTTATACTAACGGAGAAATTCTAAGTTGAATGCATCGATACATCAGGGAAGTCGTAAATTTTGCTGTTAAGGCTGCGCCTACGAAAAGATGGACGCAGTAAGGTAAAGGAAAATTATCTATATAGAAAAAGAATAAGCCAGGACGTACTTTAAGCTTAAGATGAAGGAAATCGGTCCAGGAATAAAGAAGATATGAATATTTCTAATTGTCCTTAAATGCACAACTTGACAAAAATCTGCCTGCATTTGAGGATGCGAACATACTTCAGTCTTATTGCCTCCGATACATTCGGCCATGACCTATATAAGGAAGTCTAGCAAGTCAAAAGCTTGCCACAAAAATTCAAACTACAGCGAGAGCGCCAGTTCTGTCAATTAGACTCCGTTGCCTTCTGCATCTGAGAGCAGACTGAATAGCCATTAACAGCTCGACTGTATGTACTTAAGGGTAAGAAAGAATGTATAAATTTATATATTTATAATTAATTAATCAAATTGTGCCTTAGGAAGTGTATAGGTGTGTTATAAACCACTGTGTAATTATTGGGAGCAATCCAAGCCTGTGTTTATTCAAATAAATTGAGAATGGAAGTGGAAAGTGTATTAGTAGTTTTAGAAAAGTATTTAAAGAATTATTTCTGGAAGGAATGGACTACACACAAGGAACGAAGGAAAGAATGAAAGTAATTAAATTACTCTATTGATTAAGGTATTATATAGTGTTTTTCCACAAGGCCTAATAACTGTATAGAAGTGAATCATGGACAGACAATTGGTGAAAGATTGTATTCACAGTAAAATAAATTATATTATTGATGATTTATTATGGCCTGTGCGTCTACCTGCACATTGTCTGAAACTGTCTCTTATCACCTACATCTTTGGTAGGAAGATAGAGATAGACAATACAGTGGTTAACAAATTATATTTCAGGTCACATCCTGTATCTAAAATATGAGCTATACTCAACTGGAGGAACTATTGTTGTCAGCGCCCTATAAAGTGCAGAGGGACATCAACATAGTCACCTTTACTACTGGTAGAACCTCATCTGACGGTTTCTCTCCAGGACACTGTTGTTACAGACTCCAGGAAAAGACATTCAAGATAAGTGGCCACTAGATGGCTAGTGAACAGTGAACAAAAATTGTTACCACAAAACTAAAAGTCAGACATTTAATGATGAGAATCCTGTGCAATTAGTATAGGCAGATCCAAAATCATGGGAAACAAAGAGCCAGGGATCCAGACCTCCAGGACGACCCAGAGTCCGCTGGGAGGACAACATTAGACAATCTTTGAAGGACCGAGGACTAGAATGGAACCAGGCCAGGAAGAAGACAGCTGATAGAATGGTCTGGCGCTCTCTCTTCCAAACCTCTACACCTCACGGTAGAAGGGGAACGACTAAGTAAGTAAGTAAGATCCAAAATCAGTGAATGACTTTAGCTGTTGTTAACTGTGAAGAATTCCTACTGATACAATTAAAGACAGTGTACACCTAGATCAAGATCACAAAGGAAAGGAGAACTGTCTTAATAAATTTTTAAGGTGGGATATATATATTTGTGAATTAATAACAAGTGATCCTTATTTTATTATCAAATCAATTTGAGTTCCAGTGAAATTTCATAACTTTCAAAAAGAAAACTTGTACAAAATAAATTGTAAATTTAACCAATAGACTTACTTGAATTATTTAAGTTCAGTTATAGTTCTTGTTGGTTAATTAGTTAATACCCCAAGCAGAGCCGTAACACCTTATAAACAGATGAGGATCTTTAGAGCAGCATTTAGGAACCTAGGATAATACACTAGCATCATACCTAGGAACTTATACAGCTTGAATGATGTCTATACATCTTACTTTTTTTCAGAGAAGGAGGTATTTCTGATAAGACCAGTCTCTTATCTGGCACTATCCTGGTATCACCTGATACAACTTTGTGTCCAGGATACCTTTAATCTAAAACTAGAGTAACCTCTCGTGACAGACATTTTCATTACATTTCATCTACTTTGATTTGGTCTTCATGATTATGAGAAGTTTGTGAATGAGGAAGGTTATTTACAACTGTATGGGGTTATACAATTCATCACCACTACATCACACGCCAAAATAACATCAAACATAAATTGCTGTCCGGTCTATGAACTTTAGGCTGAAACAGTCATCTGCCATCACATATATAAAAACAACCGGACTGTTACAACGTTACTGTATAGGAATGTTTCTGTGATGGAGACTGTTTAAACGTCACTGTATAGGAATCTTTCTGCTATTGAGACTGTTTAAACGACACTGTATATCAGTGGTTCCCAAAGTGGGCGGTACCGCCCCCCTGGGGGCGTTGGGAGGATCCAAGGGGGCGATGCTGAAAAAGGGGTCACTGGGGGGCGTTTAGTAGTAAACAAGGGGCGTTCAGACATAAGGACAGTTGAGGATATGCCAGGCTAAATTCGGTATATATTTGATAACTAAATGCATTATCCTATTTGAAAAATAAAGCAGGAGTGTTAGCGCAGGGAAAGCAGTTATAGATTTGAGAGACATCAAATAGGCGGGAACGAGATAGGAAAGATGCGGATGAGGGTATTACTTGGATCATTAAGCAAGGCATAGTTTCGTGTTTATGTGCCATCCTGAGCTCAGGTAACCATCGGTGATCATAAATTGTAATCAGGAACTACCGCGAAATCGGGGTTAACAAAACACCTATTGTCCATTAGGTCATTCCTGAAATGAACAACGAGAAGTCTGTGA
This sequence comes from Oreohelix idahoensis, assembly GCA_024509875.1. Taxonomy (NCBI): domain Eukaryota; kingdom Metazoa; phylum Mollusca; class Gastropoda; order Stylommatophora; family Oreohelicidae; genus Oreohelix; species Oreohelix idahoensis. Next base: position 141,828 of record JAMPIV010011498.1, on the reverse strand, counting down.
TTAGCTCACTAAGATTAAAACAGAATCACGGAATCTGGAAGGTGAAAACCAGTCCTAAGTAGTGTTTACTAGTTTAATATTAACTTTGGAATTCGCGAGGTGTGTCTGAGCGTATTTCATCTGGCAGTAGACGAAATTAGAGAACTGCTTGTGTTTCAGAAAGGACCGACTTTGCTTTGTTTCAATGATAGGTTGTTACCGCGGTATTAAAAGAAGCTGTACCTGGTATATTTACAATACACTGTAATTCACAGACAACATCTTGTTGCAAAAAATTTAAGTGATTGGCTTCACAAATCATTAAATACTGTTGTAACAGCGATTAATAGAATTAAGTCCCATGCTCTCAATTCTATACTATTTTGAGAGCTTTGTACTGAGAATAATGAACAATTTTAACGCTAGATGGTGCACACAGAAGTCAGATGGCTCTCAAAAGGAAATTGTCTGAGACGCTTTTTTGCTCTGTTTGAAACTGGTAGAATTCTTTAAAGACTCGCATGCTTTGCTCAGTACAGAACTAACGAACATCAGGCATGACATTGCATATTTGTCAGATTTATTCACAAAGTTTAACGAAATAAATCTACAACTGCAAGGAAATGATATTAATCTTATAAGAGTCCAATCTGTCGTCTCCACGTTTCTGGCCAAATTAACGCTATTCAAACGTAATATTGGCCGTCGCGAGCTAATCCAATTTCCCAGCCTCTTTGAGTTGGAAGAGAAAAACAAAATACCAGAGGATAATCTTCAAGTATATTGTGCACACCTAGAGATGCTGCTTAAAGACATGTCTCAGAGGTTTCAGGATCTTCTTTTGATCACTATTCCAGATTAGATAATAAATCCATTCCTAGACACGTGCAGTGAGGAACTAGGAAGGATGGAAGAGGAACTGATATCGCTGCAAAATGACGCTGATCTTAAGCCAATGTTCACAAAATCATATCAAGACTTTCAGTTGCAGAAAGAAATCCCTGAACGCTATCCTGTAGTGTGGGGGAAAGATTAAAATGTTCTATATTGCTTTTCCAATATCGTGTTTAGTAGAGCGCGGCTTCAGCGCGGTTGTCCAACTTCTTTCAAAGCAAAGAAACAGACTGCAGATTACTGAACGTGGGATCTGAGACTCCTAACATTGAGCCTGATGTCGAGAAGCTGATATCACTGCCCCAGGAACACGCATCTCACTGACGTTAAAAGAACATCCATCTCACTGAAGTTAAAAGAACATCCATCTCACTGAAGTTAAAAGAACATCCATCTCACTGAAGTTAAAAGAACATCCATCTCACTGAAGTTAAAAGAACAATGAAGTAGGTTTGTTACTAATATACTCTCGTAGACTTCTGTTTGTAATACTGGATTAGGTAATTAAGTTTTTCTTTTAAATTAAATTAATAAATAAGCGTATCTGTAGCATAATATTACAATGTAATAAATAAAGCAATTAGTTGTCACTGTTTTGAATTAGCAGTTGCTTTTCTCTTTCACTCTTTATAGTTTTTTATGTACTATGGGGAAATGCAGGGGGCGCTGGGGACATGTCCTGGGAGCCAAGGGGGCGGTGACCCGAAAAAGTTTGGGAAACACTGCTGTATATGAATGTTTCTGTCGTTGAGACTGTTTAGTCTTTACATTATAGCAATGTCTCTGTGGTCGAGACTATTTTAAATTTACTCTATAGCAATGTTTCACTTTTCAGTTTTCTAAAAATTTGCGGCGCACCTATCTGACCCCGTGCCTAAATAAAAAATTACAGTGATATATACTAAGTTATATACACTTATGTGTGGGTACTGTAGAATTAAGAAAACTCTCAATTTGATTTTCTCTTAATTGTTTAAAATAATTTTGAAGTATATCTATTTTTGTTCAAAGCAGTTAATACATCCAATTATTATTGAACAAATTCAAGCTGTAAGATCAGTTTTACATTACATGTTCACTAAAAATATACTTCATGTTGTAAATTTACAACATTTTTGCAGCACACTGTGACAGGCGCGGCAGCACACTAGTGTGCCTCGGCACACCGCTTGAGAAACACTAATCTAGACTGTGCGCTTAACTACCTGACTTGTCCTGTGACATCCCTCGCCTTGTTCACCAGTTCTCTTCTGCAGTCCTGGGAACTTGTCGTCTCGTGTAACTACAACAGTAGTTGTCACTGGGGATTACCTATGGAATGTGATCAAGGAGGTCTTCAGAAATTGGCTCGTTAAGAAAGAAAGACATATTCGAGATAAGGAGAAGAGAAGACGAAAGCTCTCCACTAGATAGTGTTTTCTAATAATTTATGGAAAGTGTTCTATTTCTCTACGACCTTGGCTTCTGCCCTCAAATCTCGATAAAGAAAGAGCCCCACCTCCTTAATGAAGGATTTTACTTACATGTAAATATAGCATGAGTGATACATTAACGAACTAGATAATGATCAAAACGGCTGTTTGGTTTATTAGTTAAATTTATACACATATAGGGTTAGTAGATGATGGTGAAAGACAATTCACACACACATATGAAATGTTGATAAAGTAGTAAGTTAATATGCGAGTGAACCTATGTGAATAGTGAAATGATGATGTAAAATATTAAGTGTTACCACACTGATGTTCAATCTACGCTGTCTCCGTGTCTCTCCACTTTTCCCCTGTGTATAATTAAACACCGGTATGCATAGACTGTCCCATGTAGTTGTATGGTACGTAGTGTGGGTTATCTCCAAGACGAGGACTTATTGATGAAAACCTTTGTAGTAATTAGAACTTGGACAATATACAGTACTTCAATGTTTGGAAATCTCTCTGGCATGGACAAACCGTTGACAGTTATCACAGGGAAATGTCTGCTGCGTGATCTTGAAAAGGCACTTATTAGACTGGAGCTCTTCAAGAAATGATCTTTCGGTAACAAGTGGGTGTCGTGCAATGAAGCTGGTTTGAGTAAATTTTACGTCGTGCAATATACGATGCGAGTAGATGAATTCACTTCTTGCACTGACACAATGAGTAGCTGAACTTGTTGGTTTGAATTGATATCTCAGCGAATCAACTTGTGACTAAGTGATCTTGGTATTTAGACTCATAAACTTGTGAGTGTGTCCTCGTGATTCAGGGAATACGCTTGTGAGTGAGTTGAACTTGCTATCTGTACATGCGAATCAACTTGCCAATATGTAATCTTGATTCATAAAATACGCTTTTGAGTGAGTTGAACTTGATACACATAGGAGAATCAACTTTGGCGTGATTTAACTTAATCAGGTCGTAAGATGCTGAGTGAGTTGAACTTGATATATGTATTTGCGAATCAACTTGTGAGCATAATAATAGGTGAATAAATGCTGCACCACAAACGTTTACAAACGCGGGCGTAGAAATCTTCCTTGTAACTTATAAAGTGTAGGATGTCCTATGAGTGAATTCTGCAATGCGAATGTACGCATTGCTAGCTTCTTTCCGGTTAGAGTCAAACACATAATGTGTAGACTGAGACTTCTGCAGGACTGAAGACACAAAAAAGTGGATTCATAAGTTTCACATATACTATTAATGGTTGATTTTCTTTTATCTTATTCCTCACTACTGATCACTCTATATTTGCTTTTCGTGTAATGATATATGACATGATAGGTGTTAAATATGTTACGCATGAAAGTGGGTGCTTATGTAAGTCTGTAATGATGATCTAACAATTTAGATGAAAGTGAAGTATATAACTTTGAATTATTTCTTTATCTTTGTGCCATAGAGGACACATTTTTGATTCGATTAACCATTAATGCGTAGAAGCAATAGAAAAACAGTCTTTCACACATTTAGCTATGAGGCTAAGTTCAAAAAAGCAATTTTAGATAGAAACAAAAGAAAATTAATAATAACGTTTATAAAATTTACTAACCTCCTTTTCCCTTCGCCAATTCTTTAAGAACACTTTACACATTTAAATTCCACAGGTATGAGTATTAAAATCCACACAGGAATGAAATATTAGAACAGGCTGTGAACAGGCTATGCTTTGGGGAAAAAAATTATAACTCCACCTGTGGTGGAAACTCCGTACTGATTTCATCAGGCCATCAGGTTATATCTCTGGATTGCCAATGTGTCAGAAGTCGGGGACTGTGCACTCTGACTTCGCCTTCCAATCCAGTAACTATGTGTCCATCTTGCATTGTGACGCTGGGATGTTCGCAATCCATTTCATCATCATCATCAGTTGCCATCTCCACAACGAAGGTTGGCTGTAATGGATCTCCAACGTCTTCTGTCTCTTGTCTTGGTGGTGCACTCTGATAGACTCTTTCCTGTCCATCTCTTGATGTTGTCTTCCCACTTATAGCGCTGTCTTCCCCTTGCACGTTTGCCTTCAACTCTCCCTTCTGTTATGGTCTTCTGCAAGGTGTTATGCCTTTTTATGTGGCCAAAGTATTTTAGCTGTCGAACTTTGACTTCCCTCATTAGTTCTCTTTTCATACCTAGATTTTCTAGGACCTCCTTATTTGTTTTCATCTCTTTCCATGAGATACGCCCCATTCTTCTATATATCCACATTTCAAGAGCCTCAATTCTTTCTTCCAACTGCTTATTCATCGTCCATGTTTCTGCACCATACAGAAATGCAGAATATATATAACACTTTATGATTCTCAGTTTTAATTTGTGAGATAACTGTTTGGATGTCAGTATATGTTTCATGTTGTTGAATGTAGCTTTGGCCATTCCTATTCTCTTCTTGATTTCTGTTTCACATCTGCCATCTTCTGTTATTATATGACCGAGATATACGTAGCTCTTGACTTGTTCCAGGATTTCCCCATTTACGCTTATCTTTAATGTGGGTTTATCGTCTGTTTTGCTAATTATCATAGTTTTTGTTTTCTCAATATTAATGTCGAGTCCATATTCCTGACTTATACTGTTCACTTGCTTCACTAGTTCTTGTAACTCCTGTTCGCTTTCAGCTAACAACACGGTATCATCTGCATATCTAAGGTTGTTTATTGACCATTTCAGTGCACGTCAATTGCTAAAGTGGGTGGGATCTCGTAACCAATTCTTTAATTCCGTCTGCGGGTTCGTTTGCTAGACAAGCCGTGGCTTTGGATTGGCCACGTAATGTAGAAATCATCCACCCCTAGTCACTCATTTTGTCGCTCCAGTGCAGTCCTTTTTGATCGCTGGCCTCTGTTGTCTCACTGTCGTGAGGCCGCTTCCTTTATTATCTCGCTACGAAATCAGCATGCCGCTCTCACAGTCTACCATTTGGCAACAAGCATTCCTGTGCTTTTCACTAGTCCTTTGTTGTCGATCGGTCTGGCAAGTGTGTCATTGTCCCAATGTGGTACGACTAGGGGACTAGGCATTAATGAATTCTTTCTATGGCCAAGCCGGGCGTCTTCTAAATCAAACAATGCTTGTCCAACGAGGCCAAGTGTATTCCAAAGGACAACGCAAGGTGGAGAAATAAAAGGCGTGTTAAATTTCACTTCGGTACGAGCCGTGATTAAGAAAAATTACTTTAACAATGATAACAGAGCAAAACGAAAGAGAAATAAAATAAGAAAGATGTGGAAAAAGATGCAGGGCGATGAAGATAGGCGTTACATCACAGAACTATATCTATTATTTCTGTTCATCATTCTTCTCACCACAAGACACAAGCGACGGGAATAGTAGCGATTAAAGTCCTATAATACTTTTAAAATATTTTTTATAAGTACAGTACATATATAATATTTGATTCGTGTCTGTGATAAAAGAGCGCCAAGTCTTATCGCTCTCTTCCTATCATCTCTCTTTTCTTGCATTTTCAACCACATTTGCTCTTTCATCGTTGTACTAGTAATCTTTAATCACGAATGGACTTAAACTGTAATCTTTATTACTCGCGACTTGTATCTAAAGTGTAACTTAACGCTCCTTTGATTCAGGTTCCCACATTGTTAAACACACCTGGTTTCATCATAATCTTGGGAAACACACCTGGCTATAGAACAATTTCTTTTCATACGTAGGTCCTTGTGCAGATATCGTCAGACATACCACCTTGGAGTATTGAATATTTAGGAAGACACGCAGCTGACACCACATGGTAGTCTATTCATGGCTAAGCCACTGTTTAAACACACGACGGTCAACGTGCACAATACAGTGGACGCACGCAAACAATAGCGCGGCGTGGGTGTTATATAAAACAAATACTTTGGTCTTATTTTTTTATTTTTATTCTTTCACGAAATTAGTAGCGCTCGACAAAGAAAAAGTGCGTAAAAATTGGTGTGCATAAGCCCTCACCCGATGTACAAATCATGAAAACTTGAAAGTTTTTGTTAAAAACCACTTATCATCAGGGAACACTCTTTGAAAACAATCCACGCACTTTCACACGAAATGTTGTCATCAAAGAACTTTTAAATTGAATCTAAAATAACATAATTCTCACCTTGTGTACGTTGGTCACAGCTGAGGAATGCAGCCGTGTAGAAAAATTGTATTGTTTTCATTATGTATATACTCTCCCGAAAACAATTACAATCAACAAAGAAAAGCGTTCAAATGACGGTGTTCATGAACAGTTTGATTACACTGTATAATGGAAAGAAACCAAAAACACTCTAAGAATGTACGAGTACTTATATCTGCTCATCCGGAAACGGAAACAGCACACTATAATTAAAAACCCGTCAAGTTTGACGGGTTATTGCTAGTTTAATTAATAAACCCAATAATCGTTTGATCATTATCTAGTTCGTTAATGTATCACTCGTGCTGTCAGTGTTAAATATTTACTTATAGGTAAATTTCTACATTCAGATGTGATTGGGGGCTCTTTCTGTTACGGGATCTAAGGGCGGAATCTAAGGTCGTGAGGAAACAGAACTCTTTCCATAATTCACTAGAAAACACTGTCCAGTGGAAAGCATTCGCATTCCCTTCTTCTTGCCCTTATCTCGAATAGGTCTCTATTCTTTCTAAACGAGCCAATTTCTGGAGACCTTCTTCATAATATTTTATAGGCTATGTCCGGTGAAAACTAATGTTGTAGTTGCCCCAATATACACAATACGACAGTGTCCAATATGTAAGATAATCAAATGTAGTTAATAAATATAGTTAACCATTTCGTTTTTGTTTTGTATCTTTTTTACTTAATTTGTATACAGCTTTCTGGACTTTGGGAACGAATTGTGTTTTCTATTAATTCTGATGAGAAATCAAAAGTCTTTTAGCACGTTTTCGGTTAGCGCTCGATTGTTCAAGAACGAATTAACAGAGATAAGCGGAGAATTTCTGTATTAGTGTGGCAACATGGATTATAAATTCTGGCCACTTAGACTGAACTACCATCCCTCCTAATTTCTGTCTGAATTTTGTCACGCCAATTTCACTTCTTTTCGTTTCTGTAGATACAAGCGGGGTAATTGACTTGTCATTCTGGAAGCTGATAGGTTTACTGCCCTGTTTCTGTAATGTAGGTAGGAGATAATTGACGCGTCCCGGACTCACTGTCCTGGACAGCGGCATCCTTTTAGAGTTCGTTTGACCACGAGTCAAAAGACTGACACTCAGTTTGAGAAATAGCGGCAAAAAATTGCGGGTCTTTGACACGGGAAACTGCTCCTAAAGAGTTCCCTGTGCTTTGATGGCCAGGAAAGTCTGGGACTCGCTAGCGTAACCCTCTTTTTCCTGTTGCGCCAAATTCGTTGTAGCAGGTCTCCTAGAGAAGTCCCTGGGTAACTATTACGTGTTATTTTACTGCTCCCCTATGCAAGTGTTCAAATCACGCTGAACACCTGTGGCAAATTCTCACTATATATAAGCAGTCTTGGCTGGCTCTCATTGCTTCAGTCCTAAAATTCTTGCAGGGAGATAGTAGCAGACATAACACCAGCTTGCCTGCTTTGATTATAAAGTGGGAGATTCTGACAGTTGCGCTAACCCCCGTTAGTTCCGGCCCTAGGCTGAAGCCTTATGCCTGATTACCTTCCTGGAGGAAGGGTTGCACAATTTATCGACCTTTTACAGCTGGTTTGCACGTAACTACAAGCGTGCCGAGTTCATCACCCTATTACGGGCACATTGATGAGTGGCCTTTGCTTGGAGAACAAATACTTCGCCCAACACCTAATAAGAGGAGCGCTCATGCTCCGTTTGTACCACTTCTCTTTACAAAGCTAATAAGAGGAGCGCCCATGCTTCGTTTGCACCAGTTCTCTTTACGAAGCTAATAAGAGGAGCGCCCATGCTCTGTTTGCACCAGTTCTCTTTACCAAGCTACGTCGTCCTTTATCAGTGAGGACCGCTACAATATTCGTGGGCCATTACCCAAAAGGTGGATTATTTCCTCATCAGTTGTTTTATCTTGAGTGTTGCCATTGCAATCCCCGATTTCCTGGAATTTACAGCAGAGTGCAGTTAATTCACGGATTAAATCAGCAAATACCCTGGAGAAGATAGGGTCAAAATTTCTCCATCGGCTAACCGTGATCCCAGTGAAGCAGCAACGCACACGTGCCAACGAAGAAGGATTTTGGGGTAGAGTGCACTCAAAGTAATTGAGGGGAGGGTAGATTGTGTACCTAAGCATCGAGTGAAGTGATTATCAGTGTCGCTGACAGGGACAAGTCAGAGGGATTATTTTTGTGTAGGTAAAGTTCCGTATTTCAGTTTTTTTTTTTCCAGCAAAGGATTATTAATTTTATATCCACCACAAAATTGTGGAAGCGTGGAACCTATGGGGTTTTTTTCCGGTAGTGTTCCCAACAATTTTTTTCTACTAACCTTTGGTTTTAGTGTCTCGTACATTTAATACCTTCTTATTTCTGAAGTTATTTGTTGTAGTGATTGATTTCATGCTTATTTTTACCAGAGTTTTTTTCTGTTGTTAATAAAATATATATATTTTCTTTTTACGGATCAGATTTCCTTTCCTATCTGTACTTGTTTCTTTAACGTGTACTAGTACTGTTGTATGTGGATACACTGTAGTGTAATACAACCTTATCTCCTAAGTAGAGCAAGAGGCAGTGTGGTAGTAGTTGAATAAAAGGTCATTGAGTGGCGATGGGAGAGTCAGTATAGGTTCTCACCCTCGGTAACTATAAGTCACACTATCCACTATCAACACCATTTCTCGTCTAACATCTTAGATCTCTCTCAGATTCGTCTTGTCTCTGACACCACACAGACTTGGTTCTCGTCAGACAGACTCTTACATAACCCACTCGTGACAATTAGGTAAGGTCTGATTGATCCTACAAGTATTCATAATGATAAAAATGGATGCCATATAGGCAGCAAAGAGTTATATCATAATCACCATTACCTTTCAGCTTCCCACTGAGCATAGGCCCTCAGCAAACTCATGCCAAGTACTCTTATCTCGTGCTTAAGGTCTTTCCATCTCGTCTTCATCCCTTTCACCTCAGGCCCCAGTTCTCTTCTCCGTGTGCAGGTCAGCCTGTCTCTGCCTCTGCGCATTCCAGAACAAGGACGGCAACACACGGGTCAACTACAAGCCCACAGGCAAAACAACATTTTTACATCTTTAATCCGTCCGATTGGCAGAGTGATTAGAGCGTTGGCCTCTCACGGTACTGGTGCAGGGTTCGAAACATAGTATCGCCCAGTCCAGTCTAAACAGCTAAATTGGGCACCTGACTCTGCCGTAGGGGAGGGAAATATTAGACACTTCACTAGGTCCTGCATCAATAGAGAAATGTGGTGACTAGTTCCCTTCCTCACTGCGTTTTCCTTCCCTACCTCAGGAGCAGAGTAAGAAACGATTCTTGGCATAGAACAACTAAATTTACCTCTCTCTTTCACGTCTCTCCCCAAATTTTTTTTTATAACTCTTTGTCTCCCTCCCACTCGCTCTCTCGCTCTCTCTCTCTCTCTCTCGCTCGTTATTTCTACACACAAACACGCGAAGCACACAAACATTTACACAGAAAGAACGCGTATCAATGCCCGTGGCGGATGATACGGTTCCGGACAAACACAAAGGTCACGAGTACTGCTTTAACCTTCCGCTACAGCGATGACCTTCGACAACGGCCCATGTTAAAAATAGGTCTGTCCATCTATTTAAAGGTGGCCACGGGGAAACAGTGTGACCCGAATACGAGCTCAGGCTTGTGGGGTCAAATTTAAGATACGAAGAATTGGCGTGTGGTAAAACGCTACAAAAATTCCACCAAGCAAGGTCTGCCTTGGGGCATGCCAGTTACTGCTTCAAACGAAAAGGACATAAGCAGTCTTGTTAATCGTCTTTCACCTTTCAACTTTCCAGGGAACTCGGCCTTCAACAAACTTATGTCACGTGTCCTTGTCCCGTGCCATCAGCTCAAGGTCTTCTTCATGCCCTTCATGTCTGTTTTCATTTCTTTGTTACAGGCAGTGGCGTACTAAGGGGGGGGGGGTGCGAGGGGGGCGGTCCTCCCCGGGTGACAGCAAGGAAAGGGGTGCCATTGGACAGGATTATGATAGTACTTACTGTTTAAAAAAATGCTTGCAAGTGTGTGCCAAATATTATAGGGACGCCTCTGGTTCCAGGTGTTCTTTGATCTTCTTCTTCATGTTTTAACCTGGGGATTCCAGACCAGAAACTGAATGGTAAATGTTGTCAACAGTGTTCTCAAAGTGTGGCCTATCCATCTCCAGCGTCTTCTTCTCATTTCTTGTTCTACTAGCGGTTGTCAAGTTATTGTCAAGTTATTGTCAAGTTTCACATTAGTTATCGTGTCTTATCCACTTCAATCCTTCTATTCAACACAAGCACCCATTTATGAAAGTCTGTAGCTTTTTTGTTGTTGTTTTTGTTGTTGTCCATGTTGCAGAGCCATACAATAAGACTGACGTCACATTTAAATTAAAAATTCAGATATTTGTGTTGGACCTGCTTTCTTTTGATCCCCATATATTTCCTAATGCAGTGGAAAGGGTAAATACGCTCCCCTTGAGATAAGGGTAGGTAATATCACAATCCCCATATTATTAATTGTCTTAAATGTAAAGAACAATGAAATAACTGGTCACCCCCCAATTATCGAAACTGGACTTAGTTAAGAGAAGTCTCTAACACTTCACTCAACAATGGAAGTATTAACTCTGGGATTACCTTTTTTTTAAAAATCTATCAAAGAAGAAAACCGCTTACTTCACCTCTCAAAGCTTGGACTTAGTACAGTGAAGTCTCTAACACGTCACTCCCCTAAGACAGTATCTCCAATGGAACTAACTTTTTTTTAATCTATCAAGGAAGGAAACTGGATACTTCAACTAACGACACTGGACCTAGTATAGTGAAGTCTCTAACACTTCACTCCCACCTCTCGACACTGGACCTAGTATAGTGAAGTCTCTAACACTTCACTCCCATACGGCTGTATCTACCTTTACCCTTTTAATCTATGTGACTATCTGGGGTCAATAACCCTTTATTGCCCAGGAGCCCCAAGCTGTGTCATTCCGCCCCCAACTTTAGAGCAGGAATCGACAACCCAGGAACTTTTAGGATCTACTTTAGTGACAGTAACACTGAGTCCGCTAAAGATCCACTATATATATATATATATATATATATATATATATATATATATATATATATATATATATATATATATGTATATATATATATATATATATATATATATATATATATATGCATGTGTGTGTGAGTATGTGTGTCTGTATGATTTTAAGCGGAATGGAGCGATAATGAACCTTACACAGAAAAGATCAAGCTCCTATCTCATGAAGTTCACCAACATCTTTTAGTAGCCAGATCGAGAGTATTCATTGGGAATGCAGAAAAATTACAATCGATCCCGGGGACAACGCGATTTTAAATGACGAAGGGAGAGGTCTAGTCGGAAATTTTTCTAGTTTAAAACGTCTTAATTCCCCCCTCCCCCCACCCCGCAGTCGCCTAAAGATCTACCACTTATCCACTGGGAACTACCAGTAGATCGAGATCAACTGGTTGCCGACCCCTGCTTTAGAGCAGTGTTTCTCAATGTCGGCCATATGACTTTCCAGGGACCATGCCATATTTCTATAGGGCCCGAGTAAAGATAGTAAAGTACCTTCTTCCAGCTAACAGCGACTATGGGAGAGGTAAACGAGGCTCAGATGGGGGCCATGAGGAAAACAAAGTTGAGAACCACTTCTTTAGAGGATTAAATGAGTGCGGACAGAATCGATATTTATTTCTCCTGATTACGATAACTTGTATCGATTGAATGGAAATTTACGGCTAATAATGATAACTGATCGTAAACTTAATATCTCTTGGGGAAAATGATCTGTCTCCCTTGTTCATATATACCGTACTGACTTTATAGGTTAAATGCAGAATGTAGAAGCTACATACTTTGATAAATGGGAGCTTGCTTAGTAACAGGGCTGTGAAGTCGGAGTCGAGAGTCGGAGATGGGGTGTAGGTCACTTTTTTAATGGAGTAGTTAAAAATGTCTGGACTCGACTCCGAACTGTGCGCCATATGACTTGTAAAAAACTGTAGTTGGAGTCTGGAGTCTGACTTCTAAAATTTAACGAGTCGCAGTCGGAAAAAAGTTGGCCTGCATAAACCTGCTTAGAATAGAAGGAATGACATTTTTTTACTAGATGACTAATGTGGAACTGACGACTAATGTTGAACTGACGACTAGAACCAGAACGCGCGCCAGTGGAGCTGGAGATGACAAAAAGACGATGGAGATGGATAAAGCACTTTGAAGAAACCTGTCGGTAGTACTACAAGGCAATCCTTGTTCTGGAAACATGCGTGTTAAATAGGTCATGGGAGACTGAGAAACACATGGCAAGAGATCTGGGGACATCAATGACAATGATAAAAACAATAAGGAGAGACCTTGAGCGGGTAGCACAGGACAGGAGATCGTGGTATAAGTTTGCTGAAGGTCTATGCTCTTTAGCGAGCTGAAGGTGAGGAATGAATGAGTGAATGATTGAATAAATGAGTGAATGAGTGAATACATGAGTGAATGAGTGAATACATGAGTGAATGATTGAATAAATGAGTGAATGATTGAATAAATGAGTGAATGATTGAATACATGAGTGAATGAGTGAATACATGAGTGAATGAGTGAATACATGAGTGAATGAGTGAATACATGTGTGAATGATTGAATACATGAGTGAATGAGTGAATACATGAGTGAATGAGTGAATACATGAGTGAATGATTGAATACATGAGTGAATGATTGAATACATGAGTGAATGATTGAATACATGAGTGAATGATTGAATACATGAGTGAATACATGAGTGAATGAGTGAATACATGAGTGAATGAGTGAATACATGAGTGAATGATTGAATACATGAGTGAATGATTGAATACATGAGTGAATGATTGAATGCATGAGTGAATGAGTGAATACATTAGTGAATGATTGAATACATGAGTGAATGAGTGAATACATTAGTAAATGAGTGAATACATGAGTGAATGATTGAATACATGAGTGAATGATTGAATACATGAGTGAATGAGTGAATACATGAGTGAATGATTGAATACATGAGTGAATGATTGAATACACGAGTGAATGAGTGAATACATTAGTGAATGAGTGAATACATGAGCGAATGATTGAATACATGAGTGAATGAGTGAATACATGAGTGAATGATTGAATACATGAGTGAATACATGAGTGAATGATTGAATACATGATTGAATACATGAGTGAATGATTGAATACATGAGTGAATGAGTGAATACATGAGTGAATGAGTGAATACATGAGTGAATGAGTGAATACATGAGTGAATGAGTGAATACATGAGTGAATGAGTGAATACATGAGTGAATGATTGAATACATGAGTGAATGAGTGAATACATGAGTGAATGATTGAATACATGAGTGAATGAGTGAATACATGAGTGAATGATTGAATACATGAGTGAATTATTGAATACATGAGTGAATTAACGAATGAATGAATGCTGCAAGAACACATGAATGTTTTGCCACGAGCTTCCTGCAAGGGGAACAATCTGCAGTCGTACCTCCGTGAACAGTGAAGAACAGTAATAAATGACCCACCGGAACTGATATACATATTTGGACACGAAATATGGACAGTTTAATATTCATGCCCCGGCTACAAGTCATGTTAATGTAATAGCAAAAATTATGAAATATGCCCGCCCTGAATGTACATGGCCAAAAACATTGGCGATAGACACATAAAAAACGCATTTAAGAAAGTTCTTTCTAACACATACGCAAACACTACACCGGTGTTTCTCAACCATTTTACCACGCCAGAACCCCTCAAATAATGTTCCATGGCAAGCGGAAACCTTACGTGTCCTTTATTCATATATACTGACTTACATGTTGAATGCAGAACGCAGAAGCTACAGAATAAAAGAATTGAAATTATACGACCAGATCCCTTATTTTCAGTTCAGTGCTGATAGGAGTCTGGCAGGTGTCAGTGTGTCACGAGTTGCCTCCCCTTGCTCTACAGTGATGGTCCTTCCAACACTGACCAAAACCTAGAGTATCTAATGTGGGTCTTCAAAGGTATCTACATTCGCACAAGATTACACTTGGCGGAGATGAAAATAGAAGGATGATGATGCTTCTACCTTGAGGGAGCTTTCACAAGATATATCAGAAGTCAAGATCAAATCTGAATGGGTCTTAGCAATGTTAACCTTTATCTGCCCATCTCCGTTTGTGAAGAAATATTATATAATTTAGCTGGTTCAAGCTCCCAACTGAATTAACAGTAAAGTTTTCCTTATTAGCTCTATATAGATATATATTAAAGATACTGATTCATACATGTGCACTTCTCTCTGTAATAACTGAATCAACTATGAATTTGTAAAACAGATTTGTAAAACAAAGAAGCTAGTACATTAGTAAAAAGTAGGTGTATTCATGGAAAAAATGTCTGCTTTAGGAAGCTTAACTTTGAAAATAAGAGTTCTTCTGTATTTGCCCTGCTAGAAATGGGACTTAGCTGCCAAAACGCTGAAGTGCTGATGCTGCTGTTCCGCCAACTCGTCTGCACGTCTTCAGATTAGTTCACGAGGTAACCTTTTCTGATCAAAGCAGGTATCTTCACAACCCGTGGAACGTAGGTTTCAAGTGTCGATCACAAGCTCTTGAACCACTGAATAGTAGCACAACTGGTATCGTAGAATCGCGCCACAAATGATCTCGTAGACATACTACAAACTTTAGAGGAAATAAAAAAGAACAAATGCTTCTGCTAAGTCTTTGTTTGATATTAATCAGTTCTTTTAGATAATTTAATAGAAAATTTTTGACTGGACAGCCGCGAGTGCAATGATTTGTGCCTGGATGAACATATTTAAGTTTACATATAAACTCACAAAAT
This sequence comes from Oreohelix idahoensis, assembly GCA_024509875.1. Lineage (NCBI taxonomy): Eukaryota > Metazoa > Mollusca > Gastropoda > Stylommatophora > Oreohelicidae > Oreohelix > Oreohelix idahoensis. Next base: position 126,426 of record JAMPIV010011498.1, on the reverse strand, counting down.
GATAAAATAAGAACTATGCACATGCTGATGTAATCATCATCCACTCCCTGCTCCCTTCGGAGTCTGGGGTTACCTCTGCGTTTGGTTCCCTGTGAGAACTAGCATGAAGCAATCACCAGCGCTTGCTGTGATGGTTTATGAATATATTATTTTCATAAGCTAAGGTTGCCAGCCTCGTATGGACTTTTACAACCACTAGCAAGTACAAACATGTCAAATAGTAAAATATATATTACAACTCACCCCAATTTGGGAAATACAATCTCCGAGCACAGTTTGAATGACACGGCAAGTTGATTAGATGCCTCGAATACGTCGTCTAGGTTAAACACTTTTAATCCCTCTTATGACTAATGTTCCAGATCCTAAGAATCCGTTTTTTCCGCATTGATAAGGTCGAGTTTTCTTGCTGACTAATTGTCGACTATACTCCAATACGTGTGTGTCCGGTTCAGGATCTTGAGGCTATTCGTTTCTGGCTCTCTCAGGAGTTACTACTTTGACGTTTTGCAAAGCACTGGGTTTTTGCCTCAAAATTTGCTAGGGGATATTGTACCATTTCATCCCCGTGTCCACGTTACGTTTCCGACAAAACTTTCTATCAGAATGAATGTAAATTTCCTTCTCTCGTCTAATCCAATCGATGAGCAAGAATAGACGTAGGTAGAGGTTTAAGTTATTACATTCTCTCTCGTCGTAAGATATTCTTAGAATATCAGATCAACGAATGATACATAACCACATATGGCCACGCCCCGTCTGTTCATTTTTATGCAGACTTGCGAACACATCTGCGAGCTCATCCCTCAAATATTGCATTGCCCATAATGTCTCCCCAGACGGGTTTCTCTGTAGTTATCACTACAGAAGGATAAACGGAAATGCTTATGCAATTTGCTCCCGTACCTGAATTCGTTCACCAGACGGATAGTCGCTGATATTCGCTGACCACAGACTTTTTGTTTCAGACAGACAATCTGGTCTTTCTTTGTCCTTTCAGTCAAAGTGTCGGAAGGTGTTAGCAATCAACCGCGAAAACAGGTGGCCACTCCTTCTCTCACCTGTACTCCGTCTGAGGCGGAAATGAGTAACGCAACGTAAACAAACACTCCACGTTCATATAATTCCTGATCGTCTATTATCGATCATGTTGACAGTCACGACTTGATAATTTCTCAAGGTAATTTTTTCCAGGATGTATAATTATTTTCCCGACACAATAAGAATTGAGGGAAGGGAGTGAAAACAATGAATCGAAAATATCAAATACTGTCAGAGGTGGAAAAACTAAAATGAAAAGCACAGAATTAATTATAGAACGGCACAGGTAAATGTGACGTTCGAGGTTATTCTTTCACACAGTGGAGCGAAAAATTAAAAACCACGCCGGAGAGTGATAAGACACTTTAAAGAAACTTGTTGTTATCCCTACAAGGCTATCCCTTGTTCTGGAATCCGCAGATTAAAATATGTAGAAGTAAACATGGACAAAGTATTCTATTACCATAAAAATGTTGCCAAGAAAAATATATTTATAGAGAGGTGCTGTTTATATTTTACACATATTTATTTACATTTGTCAACTGTCATTATTGTCACGGGATTGCCTCCCCTTGCTTTGCAGTAGTGGTCCACTATTGGTCACAACGGAAGCGTATCTAAAAGTAGGTCGTCCAAGGTATTTATCTTCGCGCAAGATTACTCTTGGCAAAGATGTAGATAGAAGATGAATGGCGTTTCTACCTTAGGGGAGCCTTCACAAGATATTCCCAGAAGTCAAGAACAAACGCTGCTTAAGGGCTGAGCAAATTTGTTAACTTATTATCTGGTCCGTCGCCTTTTGTGAAGGGATTATGCAATGATTCTGGCCCGTTCAAGCCCCCAGTTGGAGTAATCCAACGAATGCCCTCTTATAAGTAATGGCTCTATATTTATATATAGGTATTTACCTAGAAAAACTGGCTCAAACGTTTGCTTTCGTACTTATAAAATGAATCAACTATTATTGTTTAGTGTAAAATAACATACAACAAATTTAATAGTCAATTAGTTCAACAAGTTAAAATAAGGATTAAATGGGGTGAAAGTTATATTAAATTTTTCCTCATTGAGGTTTTGGTAGGGCGTTAATAATGTCCGTATTTTTGCTGTAGCCTGTTACACACAACTTAGCTCCAGATGAGTCCTGCAGCTGTGGTTTCCGTCACTTCTTTTTGGTGATGAGTACACTTCTCCACATAATTCGTCCACTGTAGGCGGTTGGTGGTGATACTCTTCTCTCACACTAGTGGCGTAGGAACTTCAGTACTTAAGTCTGATGTCTTGTAACCACGAACTGTGACAAATAGACAGAAACAAATGCCTTCTGCTGAGTACATTTGTTCTCCGCAAACTAACAGGCCCATTGTCATGCGCTCCACCCACCAATGCTAACCTCTCAGAAGAATTAAATTCTCGAGCACACAATGTAACTCATGGAATATGATGACAATTCATCAATATCCTTCTGGGTATTAACTAGGAAATTGCGTCTGGAGTGCATAAATAATGATTTGCGTGAATTACAATTAAAAAATGATAAGGGTGGATTTGAGCTGAAGTGGTAACTTGCCACCCTTATCGACACCTGGTATTAAAGTGTAAGATGTAGGTGTCTTCTCTGATTTAGGATGTTGCTGTGTATGTGGTAGTGGAACAGTTCACAGGGTTATCACACAGGCAACATGACGTGTAGAGTCATAGAAAGGGTAACTTCGTTGTATAAGTTTCTTCCATTTATTGCACGCCACAAAACAGTCATGATACTTATGACATCAACATAGTTAACGAGTTCAGCAAGATGATATGGCACATTGAAAACAATTTCTGTAGTCAGCAATGACAGCTGTTGTATATATGCGTCATAAGACATCACAGTTCAATAGATTCAGAAATTCATAAATCATAGAGTTCTAGTTCGTGAAGCTGTATAAATAATAATAATTTCTATAACTTCTGCAACAGTGTCAGCTACAGATCTTCAATGTTCATAAACAATAATAAATGCTCCCATTCTGATGCTAGCAGATCAGTTGTATACAATAAGTCCGTTTACTGTCTGCACGTGAATAGCATACATGGGCTACAGGTCAGCTCGACCTTTATAATGTTCCTAAGTCTAACCATCTGACTTGGACGTGATCTCTGATATAACGAATCCTGGAACACAGACAATAGTCTTGTTGGTCTAGAGCGACCCATATATATTTAACTAGTTCAGGTATACAGATACCGGTGACTTAATCCTAGTCAAAGTACCTCTCCATTTTGCATCACACAGGCGAGCAAATAGGCGACAAAATGACGAACCTCTAGATGATAGCATAAAGTTCGATACAAGAGGAATTACCTTATTTCGGAAAATCAACCATGAACATATGCCTCCAGGCAGGCGTGAATAATACTGGGAAATAGTCTAGTTAGCTAACTAACTCACAAAGACACTGTATTTCCCTCAGAGAATCACAAGACGCAGTTGCGTCTGCTCGCTTCTTAAACCATTTCTAAACTGCCGAACTGGGCGGAACACACAGAACGAACTCCCAGCTTTTGACATGCGCAGAACGACAATCTCTGAGTTGCCGTTCACAATAAGACGATTCTAAGAACATTCGAGATAAAAGTCTTACACAGTCGCGCCTTTTATGGTCATGAAAAGAAGCGTTAAGAAAGGTTTCAGACATCTACCATAGTTGACTGATACTACCAAATAAGGAGATGTGGTCACGCTTCGTTCAAGAAATTATAGACCGAACGTGTCTCTATACAAGAGAAGGCAAACTCCTAAAAAATTGTAGTTTCGATAACTCGGATTATGTCCCTTTGACCATAGAAAACATAATACACACTTCAGTCAAAAAAATGATCATACATATGAAAAATGTTTATACAAACGAAAAATAATAATGATCCGTGCGTAACATTACCGCACCCTCCCTGGAAAAAAAAATGAAACATTTTTTTTTTTAAATCCTGGAGCCGGAAAAAATCTAGGCTCCTAACGCACGTATGATGCGTGGATATATACCTAACAAATTAGCTCAACGCATGGAGCGACACTGAGATCATATCTCAGATCCTTAGAGAAAAAATTTATCTAAGTATACGCTGATATATTCCAGGAAGGTGCCACCAACACACGCCACAATGATGGCAACAACATAATGACAATCAAATTATTCTCATACCAATATATGAAATTAAATATATTATGTGTTATCATACAATGTGTTGCAAATAGCGGTGTAATTTACTAATATACCGCACTATATTATTACATTATATAAAGTAACAGTAATTAATAAGTAATACATGTGTTGATCTTCGGTGACATAAAACATTCAATAGAAGAAGATGTGGACATCATCCGCTCCCAATGTAGGACAGGACTTGATATCCTCAAAGTTCCACAATGGACATAAACTCGCAGACTTCAATGATGTGCTGCGAAAATATCAATAACACAAATCTTAAAGACAACTGGTAAATTTCTTAATACAATCCTGAAAATAATTTATTTAAATGTGGCCGAGTGATCTTTTGGCCCGTATATCACTAACTAAGCCTTCTTAGATAATTACATGGTACAATGTTATAAATTTCCCTCAAAAAAAAAGTGAGACAAAATCTACTAACATGTCATTATAACATTGGACTGTATATCAGGAAATATATATATATGACAGAAGAATCATGTGGAATCGTGTGGACATCTGGACAGAATGTCTGCCATTACATTATCCGAACCACGGATAGCTCGAACCGAGAAATGAAATGGTTGAAGAGCTATGGCATAACGAGTGGACCTCGAGCTCTTCAAGTTTTTGCTCTGAATAGCAGTAAGCGCTTTCTGGTCGGTTTCCACAATGAAATGTGCGCCTAGAAGAAATCTTTGTAACTTCAGAATAGACCATACCATAGCCAATAACTCACGGTCTAAAACCGAGTAATTCTTTTCTGCAGCGTTTAATTTCCTAGAGATATACATCACCGGATGCAAAGTATCAGAATACTCCTGCATTAGTGCTGCCCCAATCCCTGTTGACGAGGCGTCACTTCGAAGAACAAAAGTCTTCTCAATAGTAGGTAACTTAAGAATAGGTGGAGATGAAAATAGGGCTTTAACCTGGTCCAATGAGGATTGACATTCTTTAGACCAGCGGATCAGATTAGGCGACCCTTTCTTCAATAAAGTAGAAAGCGGTGCCATAATGGAGGACAGATTCGGAATGAATCGTCCGTAGAATTGAATCAAACCTAATAGACTCCTTACTTGTTTCTTCGTCTTAGGGACCGAAATGTTAAGTATTTTTGAAACATTGTGGTCCTCTGTCTTTAAAAGACCATGACCAACCCGATGACCTAGGAAAGAAATCTCGCTAAATCCTATAAAGGCTTTAGAGGGTTTTGCAGTCAAGTTATACTCGCGAAGAGTAGACAGTAATTCGTATAAACCCAAATAGTGATCTTCCCAAGAATCACTGAATAGACAGATATCATCTAGGTATGCTATGACATCTGTACGATATGCGAGAATTCGCCGCATCATGCGTACGAATGTAGCAGGGGCGTTCATAAGACCAAAAGGCATGAAATTCCATTGGAATAAACCCCTAGGTGTAGAAAAAGCTGTAAAAGGTTTGGCACGTTCAGTTAGCGGGACTTGCCAATAACCTTTAGACAAATCTAGTTTGGTAAAGAATCTAGAATTAGAAAGTTTATTGAGTAGCTCTTCTAATGAAGGCATAGGTTCAGCATCGAACTTCGTAACTTGGTTCAATTTGCGATAATCTACGCAAATGCGAATGTTATTATCCTTCTTTCGAACAATAACCATAGACGAAGAGTATGCTGAAGTGGATGGTTCAATGATTTCCAAACGTATCATTTCATCCAATTCTTTTTCGACTTGAGACTGGAAATGGATAGGTATTGGATATGGTCTGACTCTGATAGGATTGTGATCAGTTAGCACAATGTCATGTTCTATGACATGTGTGTGTCCCGGGATGTCTGTAAGAACATCCTGAAATGTTTGCAACATCGAAGAAACTTGTCGATGTTCCTCAGCGGAAAGATTTGGAGAAACGGTCACGTTTTTCCAAGATTCCGTAGAATAAAGTGGGACCATAGAAAGAGGAAGATTGACATCAGAAAAAGTAGTTTCCTCATCCTGTATAACTGACAGAGATGAGTACTGACCATGAGTTGCTTGTGAATTGTCCGTAGCCTGGAAAATAGGCTGCAAATAGTCAGGTCTTTCATAAAATTCTGTGAGCATATTTATGTGGAAAGTTTTATGCTTTCCATCAATATCGACAACATAGTCGACATCAGAAATTTTGGAGACTATTGCATATGGACCTTTCCATGCAATTAGAAGTCTGTTCTCCCTTGAAGGAAGTAGAACGAGAGCTTTGTCACCTGGACAAAGTTGTCGTAGACATCTATTCTTATTTGCAAACTGCCTTGCCTTTTCTTTAGCAAATTCTGAAGACGAAGTTGCTAGTTTGCATGCCTCGATGATCTTTTGCCTAAGAGCAATGACGTACTCATAAGAAGATTGAGTCTCATCGCTAATATTATCGGCAGTGATTAGATCGTGAAGTAAAGACATAGGGCCGCGCGGTTGCGCGCCAAAGACAAGTTCAAAAGGGGAAAACCCCGTATGTTCATTGGGGACCTCTCTATACGCAAAGAGAGCCGCGGGTAAGACCCTGTCCCAATCCTGAGGATGATCCTCAGTTATTTTACCAAGTAAAGTTTTCAGAGTCCTATTTAAACGTTCGACCAACCCATTAGACATTGGGTGATAGATACTGCTGAGAGACCTTTTAATGTGTAGCATAGACATTACCTGTGACATAGTGTCTGATATAAGTTGAGTGCCATGGTCTGACAATATTTCTCCGGGAAAACCCAAGCGAGAAAATATCAGCCAAAGAGCGTCTGCGATATCAGCAGTTGAGATGCTCTTGAGAGGTATTGCCTCTGGCCAACGTGTGCACATATCGACACATGTAAGGATAAATTGATGTCCTCTAGCCGACTTAATTCTAAAAGGACCGATAATATCTATTGCCATTTTTTGAAAAGGGCGAATAGGAATGTCAGCAGCCTGGATAGGCGCAGCATGTCGTGGTCCTTTAGATTTGACCTCCTGACATACTTTGCAAGAGCGACAGTACATTCGTATGTCCTTGCTCACAAATGGCCAAAAGAAAGCCGCAAGAACCCTCGACTTTGTACGGGAAAAACCCATATGTCCAGCACATTGCGAGTCATGAGCATGTTGCAATATTTGCAATCTCATGCTCTTAGGCACAAGAATTTGTGAATGAGTGGACGTAGTCGAGTCTTGTACCATACGTACAAGTACGCCGTTCTTCATAGAAATCCAAGATTTCCTATTAGTGTTCTGATTAGGATCACCTTTTTTTGCTAGAATGAAGAATTTTTGTAAAGAAGGATCTTCTTCTTGCAATTTGATAAATGAGTCACGTGTAATAGTCAAGTGACTATCTTGGTCATTTACTTCATCATTATTAGTTAATGAAGTTTGAGGTGGATCCAGAGCATGTGCTCTTGTGACCACCGCATTGGTAGCTTCAATGTTTTGCTCTTCCCAAACAGCAATCTGCTGTGGGGTACATTCCCTAACTCCGTGAATACGACCAATAATAAGGTCCGCAATAGGGTTTGGAAGTAGACACGCGTGGACCTCTCCCGTGAAGAAAGGAGTAGCAATGTGTATTATAGCAGTAGGATACTTTTCTAACGTGCCACCAAATGTGACACATTTGATGACTTTTCCTGTAGCACAGGATGGATCTACAAGAGATTGCCTAACGCCGACAGTAGTACATCCAGAATCAAACAACACTGAGACTGGATTACTATTTACTAGCCCCTTATGTAATATAAGAGAACCTCTCCCATCATGAGCAACATTAGCAGGAAGAGCGGGCAAAGGATGACCACAGCTTAGAGTACTAACGGTTTTCGGATCAAATAAAGTACTGCATTGGATACATTTATTTGCCCTACCAAAATCAAAAGATGAGCATCCGATAGCATTATGGTCTTTATCATTATTAACCTGTTTATCTGCTCCCTGAGATTCTTGTTGAACAGAGTTTGTCTGTTGATATCTTTTTCTCTTATGTTGCGATCTACCGCGACCATTATTGCCTCTGCAATTATCATTAAAGTCCCTACTGTAATTTTTATCCTGGTTTGAGTTCCAGTTTCCATAACTGTCATTACTATCTCTATGCTGTTGAGAACCTCTATTATCTTGGTATTGAGGTCTCTGCATAAAATATTTCCTCTATACCGATTACCTTTGTGAAAATTTCTAAAGTTAACCGGAGTAGAATAACGTGTAGTATTAGGTTGTCTCCAGTTCTGGGAAGAAGAATCACCCTGGAATTGATCACTATGGTTCTGGGCATAATTACGATTACTCTTTTTATTGAAATTTTTCTGGCTACCCTGAAATTTACGCATAAAATTTGGGCCATAAGGTGCTGCCGAAGCAACTGGCAGACCTTCTTTCACCTTAGAGTTACTAATGGTTATGTGCGGATGCGCAGTAACATACTGGCTACAGTATTCTTCCATTTCTTTTATGTTTTTAGGCTTACGCTCATGAAGAAAAGATAGAAAAGCTTCATTAACAGAAGACATAACCTTATCTCTAAGTAGTAAATCCATAAGAGCTTCAAATGTATTTTCTGTCTTAGACAACTCAACCCATCGTAAAAAAGTAAGACGGATGCCTGAGATGAATTCAGAGAATTCAACTCCAGTTTCTGGTAACATGGTTTTAAATTTAAGACGATATCCGTCCTCGTTAAGTTGGTACTTCTTTAACAATGCCGCCCTGACAACCTCATAGTTGTTTTTGTCAGGCACATCTACCATACTCAACAAAGTCAAAGCATCACCTCTAAGTATCTTGGACAGATGATACACATATAATGTTTTATCTATATTATGCACATTACATGCACTTTCAAATCTATCTAGATAAAATGTTATATCATCGATTGAGGGATTAAATGCTGGTAGATTAAGCTTGAAATCCTTAGCATTAGTCTTATTTGACACCTTATTTGCATCATTAGCATTACCAGTGTTCAATAACTTTAACTTCTCTAACTCTAAAGCTAAGACTTTTTCATCATGTTCCATTTTTGCTTTTCTCTCATCAGCCTCTCTTTGTAACCTTCTTTCTTCAGCCTCAGCCTGTAACTTTCTTTCTTCAGCCTGGGCCTGTAACTTTCTTTCTTCAGCCTGGGCCTGTAACTTTTTTTCTTCAGCCTCTATTTCAAGTCTCTTATTTTCAGCTTCTTTTTCAAGTCTCTTATTTTCAGCTTCTTTTTCAAGTCTCTTATTTTCAGCTTCTTTTTCAAGTCTCTTATTTTCAGCTTCTCTTTTTTGTTTTTCCATTTCCATTTGAAATCTTTTTTCCTCCACCTGCATCTGCAGTTTCTTTTGTTCTATTTCAGCCTCTATTCTCTTTTGTTCAGTTTGTTCTTTCATTTTCTTTTCTTCCGACTTCAATGCCTTGGCATATTGAACAGTCGCAAATTCTTCTAATTTATCACCTGTCTTCCCAAGGGCTTTACCCTGCTCAATAAAGTACTCAAATGTAGACATGATGTCTAAAATGTGAGTACAGAACCTGAAATAATTAATTATCTTATTTCAATGTTAAATAGCAACAAGACTTAATAAAGTGCTTGTATAATCTCTATGTTGAACCCAATCTCTGTGGGAAACAGGAGTTGACACCAACTTGTATTATCAAATGTATAATAATATCACAAGTCACCTCTTAATTAACAGTGCACTACCCAAATCAGTGCATAACCATCAGTTATTTATCATAACTGCACTACAATAGTGCATAAGCAAAAAACACCAGTTAGTTATGATAAGTGCACTATAGACCAATAGTGCATGAGCATATATTAACAATAGTGAAAGCTAACTATGCAAGAACTATGTAAACAATAACAAGACAATGTAAACAATAACAAAGGTCACCAACAATGTAAACAATAACAAAGATCAAAGTCAATGTAAACAACAACAAAGATCAGAGTCAATGTAAACAATCAACAAAGATCAAAGTCAATGTAAACAACAACAAAGATCAAACAATACGAAAACATTCGCATAAGTCAAATACACAAACAGCATCAACTACCACCTTACAAGAAATTTTATTGAAAGTATCCGGATTTTCTGACAGTTGCTGATTTTGAAACTACCCGGCGCTGCTCGGCAATATTGAAGTTTATGTAAAATTAGAAGGACAAGTACCGAGCGAATGGATTTCCTGATCTGGTGAAAAGAAGGACAAGTGCCGTAACAACTGTTCCGTGCTGATAACGCGAATGTCGTGGGTTCGATCCCCACATTGGCCACCAAAAATGATAAGGGTGGATTTGAGCTGAAGTGGTAACTTGCCACCCTTATCGACACCTGGTATTAAAGTGTAAGATGTAGGTGTCTTCTCTGATTTAGGATGTTGCTGTGTATGTGGTAGTGGAACAGTTCACAGGGTTATCACACAGGCAACATGACGTGTAGAGTCATAGAAAGGGTAACTTCGTTGTATAAGTTTCTTCCATTTATTGCACGCCACAAAACAGTCATGATACTTATGACATCAACATAGTTAACGAGTTCAGCAAGATGATATGGCACATTGAAAACAATTTCTGTAGTCAGCAATGACAGCTGTTGTATATATGCGTCATAAGACATCACAGTTCAATAGATTCAGAAATTCATAAATCATAGAGTTCTAGTTCGTGAAGCTGTATAAATAATAATAATTTCTATAACTTCTGCAACAGTGTCAGCTACAGATCTTCAATGTTCATAAACAATAATAAATGCTCCCATTCTGATGCTAGCAGATCAGATGTATACAATCAGTCCGTTTACTGTCTGCACGTGAATAGCATACATGGGCTACAGGTCAGCTCGACCTTTATAATGTTCCTAAGTCTAACCATCTGACTTGGACGTGATCTCTGATATAACGAATCCTGGAACACAGACAATAGTCTTGTTGGTCTAGAGCGACCCATATATATTTAACTAGTTCAGGTATACAGATACCGGTGACTTAATCCTAGTCAAAGTACCTCTCCATTTTGAATCACACAGGCGAGCAAATAGGCGACAAAATGACGAACCTCTAGATGATAGCATAAAGTTCGATACAAGAGGAATTACCTTATTTCGGAAAATCAACCATGAACATATGCCTCCAGGCAGGCGTGAATAATACTGGGAAATAGTCTAGTTAGCTAACTAACTCACAACGACAATGTATTTCCCTCAGAGAATCACAAGACGCAGGTCGCGTCTGCTCGCTTCTTAAACCATTTCTCAACTGCCGAACTGGGCGGAACACACAGAACGAACTCCCAGCTTTTGACATGCGCAGAACGACAATCTCTGAGTTGCCGTTCACAATAAGACGATTCTAAGAACATTCGAGATAAAAGTCTTACACAGTCGCGCCTTTTATGGTCATGAAAAGAAGCGTTAAGAAAGGTTTCAGACATCTACCATAGTTGACTGGTACTACCAAATAAGGAGATGTGGTCACGCTTCGTTCAAGAAATTATAGACCGAACGTGTCTCTATACAAGAGAAGGCAAACTCCTAAAAAATTGTAGTTTCGATAACTCGGATTATGTCCCTTTGACCATAGAAAACATAATACACACTTCAGTCAAAAAAATGATCATACATATGAAAAATGTTTATACAAACGAAAAATAATAATGATCCGTGCGTAACAAAAAGGTATATAAATCTCACAAAATGATTCTATACACTTTAGGCACATGTGATGTAATTATCACTCATTACTCGTCGCTACTCCCGTCGGGGTCTGGGGTCGTTCTGCTGTCGGGTTTCCCGCACGACTAGTCAGTAGTGGTTCATGCATATATTGTTTTCGTATGGTGAGGTTGCCAGCCTCATATATAACCACTTAGCAAGAAACCTGTACAATTTACATTTGTAAATAAATTGTTTACACTTACCCCAACATTTTGAGAATACACACATTTTTCCTGGCACAGATTTAGAATGGACACAGTTCTGTATTATAAGCTTCAAATCACGTAGGTCTGAAAATATGAGTGAATTCCTCTGACGGCTGGTGTTCTATGAATCCTGCCTGGGAAAACTGTTGGTATAATTCCTCTTATGACTGGGTCTGGAAATATGAGTTAATTCCTCTGACGGCTGGTGTTCTATGAATCCTGCCTGGGAAAACTTTTGTTAAAATTCCTCTCTCACTCCTTGTGATAAAATTCCCAAGTTTCCAGTCTTGCATAAAATTGCGGGTTTACTTGTAAATTCCAAAGTTGCCCAATACTCGATCTGGTACTTATGGTTGTGGAATGATAAGTCCTATCCTCTTTCCTCTGGCTTGTAGGAGGTGTGTAGTTAACGCTGCGATGCAGTCTGTGCTGTTCTGTGTCTGATTTCTACTGTATATCTCACAATCCGGAGTTTCAAATCCCAGCTGTGTTTCCTGCTGAATGTTCCAATCAATTCATTGTAGCTTCTGGCGAACTAATCAAATCTATCTAGCACTGTTTGGGTGGGGAAGTTTATCATAACCCATCCCACGCGTATTTGAAAATATTAAATTTAATATACACGCGTGGCCTCTTACAACAGTGATGTAAAATCGTTACATAAGACTTCCGACTCACCTCTGTCTATCACAATATTGTGACCGTGTTTCTTCTGGCGTAATGACTTCCGCCCAAATATCTAATCTGTCCCGACAAATTATCTAATTATCCCCTTTATCTGCTTGCCTCCGCCAGACAGATGTCTGGTCAGACAGTGTTGTATTTTTTCATCTTACGCACAATACAAGCTTGTGTCACCATGATCAACAGCTTTTCAATGGGGTCAAATGTTTGACGGACACGTTTCCACAGGTGGTCAGACGGATTCAAAGAAATAAGCGGGTGACTGGTCTGACGACTGGGTATTGTTACGATAATACGTCTGAGGAGTGGTAAACAATAAGATACGCATTACTCCCTTAGCAAATACTGCCATAGGGGAGTGGCGTGTTAGAGACTTCATCATGCTATGACCAGCATAGAGCAAAACAGTGAAAATAACGAATGAAAAGGCATGATTTATGCCAAATAAAAGCGATGAGTGAGAAAAATGAAGAAAAATAAGGGATACTGCCGGAGGGCTGAAGGTGTGAGAGATCACACAAAAGTGCATGTTCAGACGTTTTGTCACAATTATGTCAACTGTTATTATAGACATATACAACTAAAAATAACCCTATGCAAGTCCGACTTTTTGAATTTTTTCGTGTTACGTAAACATTTTTTATATTTATTCCAATATTTCTCGCGCAACCCCTGAAGATGAACTGCGGAACCCTTGGGTTCAGCGGAACACTGGTTGAGAAACACCGCACTTGAAGTAGCCTATAGAGACTTGAGACGACCTGTGTCATTAGCATAGTTATTAACCGAGACTGGCTCTTGTCTCTAGTAGACATTCTGAACACTTGCTTGATGCATCGCGCACGCACCGGGAAGGGATGTGTTCAGTAGAAATTGAATTAATAAATCGTTTAGTCTCATTTCAATTCTTCCAATTCTCTCCCTCCCCTACGTGTTCACTTTTCTATTTTATTTTACAGTCCTGTCCGGAGATATTATCTAGTTTTTTTTTCTTGATTTTGTTCCTTGCCAGTTTAGAGTAGATTATGAAAAGTTTGGTTAGGCTTGTTTTAAAATGTTTCAGAATATTTTCTTGCTCGTATAATTTTCTACTTTCATCTCTCACTTCCGCCTAACACACAGTTTTAGGCGAAGGAAAAAATAGAGCTATATGTGACAGAACCTCTCATGTACAAAAAACGACAAATTACTGCCTCATTTTCTCTCCATCTCTTTCTTCCTCCTGAGCAATCTACAGTTCGGTTTTCAATTCTGATTAGTTGCTTCGAATTTCCCTTCTGTTTCTTATTTCATTCATATTTATTATACACCATTTTCCTGTCTGTCTGTGAATGTCTTTATGTACGTTTGTTTCTAACTGTATTTGTGTTTATCTGTACGTGCCTGCTGTGACGGTTTTGCATCCCCTGCTTTGCAGTAGTGGTCCAATAGTGGCCAAAACTCAAGAGTATCTAATATGGGCTTCAAAGGTGCCTACCTTCGCACAAGATTACTCTTGGCAGAGATGTAAATAGAAGAAACAAAACGCTTCTATCTCCAGGGACTCTTCACAAGATATTCAGTATAAGCGAGAACAATACTGCTTTGGCTGAGTATGTTAACTCTGTAATTCTGCCGACACTTTTGTGAAGGATTTAAGCACTTATTAATTTCAGCTTGTTCAAGCCCCCACCTCTGATTTACTCAGTGGAATTCTATTATTCTAGTATAGCTCTGTTTAGAGTGTGTGTAGTAAGATGACTGAGACAAACATGCAGTAACTTTAAAATGATTAAATCGAAGTTAAATTTGTATAATTACAAATAACAAAATTTAATAATCAATTAAGTTTTAACAGCTGAAAAATAATTTGAATAGTTATAGATCGTGAAATGTTGCAGGCAGTTCAAATGGCAGCATAGATTTGAACTTAGCTGCCAATGACGGTTCTGCTCCTTTTTATGGGTTGGTTCTTTTCACATTGCTCACGCTCGTCTCTGGTCAAGGTTGAGAAGATGGTCAGATTATATTCACTGCCTTCCCACGCATTTGTTATGCGCGCCTCAAGGATCAGCCAATCTAATTTGAATATGTTGCATGACTCCGCTAATGCAAAATTTCAAACAATACTTTTCTGAAAATGGGTTGTAAACATCCGCTTGTCCTTGGGTACAAACTTACGAACTTGTCGATAACCTCATATATCAACGTGTTTCCAATGAAACATTACTTTATCAGACAGTAATCTCTTATCTCTGTCTTTCCGTCAGTTGTCTCCCCGTATTCCAAGCTTTGGTGGTGCGCTTACCCGCGTCTTATCAGTGATTAAGCACTGCGCTGAGGCATATACGTGATAATATGAATACTGATATCGCTGCGCCCACGATAGCCAACATGGTTAGGTGGCTGCCACTCCTTGCAACGTAGGGAGAAATGGATAATACCCAGACATGTCTACGTATCCATGAGAAGGGTGTAAGAAGGAAAATATATAATATCTGCTACACATAGCAGAAAACAAAGAAAGTGCGACAAACGAAAGCACACAATAAAATCAGTACCACAAATGTACCGATACCTCCGGAGTGAAACAAAGATCGAGGATGATCGCCCCATTTTGTGGCACCTGAATTGTTCATCTCTGTCTGCATTTATCTGCCCGTCTGTGTCTTTGTCTGCGTGTTTAGATTTGTGTGTGTGTCTTTGTCTACCTGTCTGCATGTGTCTTTGTGTGTCTGCATGTGTATTTTTGTGTTTGTACGTGTCTTTTTCTGTCTGTACCTGCATGTCTGTGTCACTATCTGTCTGCATGTGTCTTTTTCTGCTGACCTATGTATGTCTGTGCCTGTCTGTGTTGTATCGGTCTTTGTCTGCCTGCCTGCGCCTTTAGCTGTCTGAATCCGTCTTTTTCTCTCTGTACATGTCTTTGTCTCCAAATGTCTGCCTGTCTGTCTTTATTTGTCTTTATCTGCCTGTATATGTTTTTGTCCATATGCAATTTTCTGCCTGTCAGTATCTTTTTCCGCCTGGATGTGTCTTTGCCTGTCTGTAAGTGTCTTTTTTCTGTTTGTCTGTATGTGCATTTGTCTGTCTGTATGTGTCTTTGACTGTCTGTATATGTCTTTGTCTGTTTGTATGTGTCTTAGTCTGTCTTCTGTGTTTTATATGTATGTATGTGTTTTTTTTTTCTGCCTGGCTGTATATTTGACTGTCTGTATATGCGTCTTTGTATGTGTGTTTGTCTACCTGTGTCTTTGTCTCTATGTGTTTGTCTTTGTCTGTCTGTATGTGTCTGTCTGCCTGTATGTGTTTTTGTCTAATTATGTGTATATCTGTCTATGTCTTTGACTGTCTGTCTTTGTCAGTCGGTGTCATTGTCTGCCCGTGTATTTGTCTGTCGGTGTCTATCTGTCTGTACGTGTTTTTGTTTGTCCGTGTGTATCTTTATCTCTCTAAAGCTTTGTCTGCCAGTGTCTTTGTTTGTCTATCTGTGTCTTTGTCTGTTTGTGTCTATGTCTTTTTATGCCTGTATTATCTCTGTCTCTTTGTTTTTGTATCTATCTATCTATCTATCTATCTATCTATCTATCTATCTATCTATCTATCTATCTATCTATCTATCTACCTACCTACATACCTAACTACCTATCTATCTACCTATCTATCTATCTATCTACTTACCTACCTATCTATTCATCTATCTATCTATCTACCTACCTACATACCTATCTACCTATCTATCTACTTACCTACCTATCTATCTACCTACCTACCTACCTACATACCTACCTACCTACATACCTATCTATCTATCTATCTATCTATCTATCTATCTATCTATCTATCTAGGGAAATGCGACTGTATATGGGACATAATAACGCTGTAAACCCGGCTAACACTACTCAACCAACAAAATAAAGTCATCTAATTTTGGCCTGCAGACACACACACACACACACACACACACACACACACACATCACATCACACTCGCACACAAAACAAGACAACAATATTTCAGACCGAGACTTCGTTGCTCAAAAGTGTAAATTAGTCCGCACTTCTGGGGATAGAATGTTATTATACTGCAGTCACTTTATGAATACTGTATGAGTCTCATGGACATCAAGGATCGGTACAGCACAAGTTACAGCTAAAAGTGGATTGTAACATACCAGATACATTCATGAAGTTACGGCAACGCGTACACCTCTATACAACGTGGACTGTGTATTTGTCCGCTTTTGATGTAGCAAGATTTTAATAACTTATTTTGTGTTCATGTTAACCGTCAAAAAATGGTTACTAGAAGACACAAGCAATCAATTATTATTAACAATCTTTCAATTTCCCGTGGAGCATAGGTCATCAACAGGTTCGGCGCGAGCTGAGTTAAGGGCCCGGGTCGTTTCCCATTGTGAGGCCCCATCATTGTTTGGAAGAGGGGTAACAAGTATTTTAATGTAAAGAAAGGCATGTAAAAACCCAGAGGTGAAGCCTTCTCCCCGTAAGGCCGATCATCAACAAGTACATTCTAAACCTTTATGTCCTGGACCATCCGTTCACGATCTTTCCATTTCTTCTTTTCCATTACGCGCCTGCTTCCAGTTCTATTTTTGGCATACCTCTATTTCTCTTTCCATGGGGGTTCCAAAATATGGACTCCCCTGTAATGCTATCAACTGATTTTCTCAATGCCAGCGTCTTCTCGCATTTGTCCCATTGGTATTACACAGGCAACATAGATAACTTACTTACTTAGTCGTTCCCCTTCTACCGTGAGGAGTAGAGATTTGGAAGAGAGTGCGCCATACTATCCAATCGACTGTCTTCCTTCTGGCCTGGTTCCATTCTTGTCCTTGGTTCTTCAAAGATTGTCGAATGTTATCCTCCCAGCGGACTCTGGGTCGTCCTGGAGGTCTGGATCCCTGGCTCTTAGTTTCCCATGCTTGTCGTGGTTGCCAACACGTAATATAGATCACACGTAAAACAAAGAAAACTACGCGATGAGATTACCGTTATTTTTAAAAAAATTTCTTAATCAAAAATCGAGGCTGAAAAAAAGGTGAATGCGGGATGATTGATATTGTGACACTGTTACAAACAACGTTCAACTATATCTAGATGATAGTGTGACACTGTTACAATCAACGTTCAACTGTATCTACAGACAGAAGCTCAAATTATTTGATCACCTAGTTCCATCAGATGAGAACCGATGTTATTTCTGCATTGAAAATCAGCTACAATCGATCTCCAACGTCTTCTGTCTCTTGTCGTGACGGTGCACTCTGATAAACTCTTGCATGTCCATCTTTTGTTGTTATCTTCCCACTTATAGCGCTGTCTTCCTCGTGCTGATATACTTTCCGCTTTTTTTTTTTTAAGGTGGTTGGAGTGGCTAAGAAGTATGGCGTTCGCCTTTAATTCTAAAGGCACAGGGGTCGCTCTCAGTTAAAGTTAGTTGCTTATCCTTTACAGGACGTGGCAATCAACCCCAGCTTTTGTTGGCTGTTTGTGATTTTTCTAGGCAATTTTTTTTCATTCAGTAGTTTGCCATTGCTTTCTGAACGGTACGGCGCTTATACCATTGTTAAAAATCCACACAAAGCGATCTGCTACTAAACCGCCTGCAGCAGGTTTCGAACCTGGTATATCTGGATTATGAAACTGCGTTCATATCCATTAGGCCACAGACGCTCTCAGTACTGGGAATATAATGACATTTTTTTTTTCAGAACGAGTGGGTCCTAATGATGTCATACTTCCCCCAGATCTCCTGGGTAGTGAGATCGGATACCTGGCCTTCTCGTACAAGGGCTTCGAAACTGCTGACGTGCTCATGCTGCTGTTTCCGTCAATTCATCTCTGTGGCGATGGCACGTCTCCTGGTCAAGGCAGGTATCTTCTCAACCCGTTGAATGTAGATTTCAAGCGTCGATCGTAAGCTTTGAACCACAGAACAGCAGTTCAGCTGGTATCGTAGAATCGTACCTGGGACCCAAAGATGCAGCAATAGAGAATGCAGTCAGCGACTGTGGTGAAGTGGGATGTTATAAATATTTATAGGGGACTTAGTGTACTGACTGAGATCAGCTGTGAAGGTATCTATATCTAATAAGTGTAGTGTATTATAGATAACCTTACTTGCTGCCACATATATATATATATCTCAGTCAGAATTATTCTGGAATAGTGTGATGACTACGTTGTATGTCTAGGGTATGTGTATGATGAAGTGTAAGTCATAACAACAACAGACGGATAAACAATTTAATTTATTCCACCACACTTGACAACACTGTGACACTCACATACATATAACACTCTAAAGGATAACTTAAAGGAGTCACTGATAACTTTTCAAATAACAATATGTATTCATTGCTGTTATGAATGAATATGTGTCCTGATTCAATTACAAAGGGAACCAGGAATCACAATCAATTTTACTTACAAGTTATATGTACAGAATTTATCAATATGAATATTGTAATGACATATATTATTAAAAGTATCCTATGTGTGTCAGTTGTGTAGTAGTAATATGAGGTAATACTGGTTTTGTTTTGTTCAAGCTCTGTTGGTATTTGTCATCATGACTTCAATAGTTTGTCTTTATGGGAACTATTATTGGAGATGTTCTCAGTTCCTGATATTAACACAATTTAATTCCCCTCTTAATGTTATTTTTACAAGGTCATTTTAAGCTGGGGGTACATAATTTTGAGCTCAGCTGGCCACATCAGCTTATCTTGCGTGATGGCGGCAGGAAAAGACTCCTCTGCTCGATTCTCCCCTGGGCTCTGGAGACACCTCACTGATAGCTAAATGGACCAAGGAGTATGCTGTCCGACTCTGGATTCAGCAACGCTCTGACCAGGTGCTGCTCAATACCATCAAGACCACGGTCCCTGAAAACAAGAAGGATGTACCTTCTACTTCATAACTAATTTATACTCTCTTTTTACACTGAGCACAATACATCACAAACATTGAGTTCAGAGCGTTAGGCCAACTGTCAGCTTCATCTGAAATACTTTATACCAGCATTAACCTCCTTAATGGTTACTACGCCTCTGCACTTCCAGCATTATTTCTGTCTAATCAATAATCTAGGTGTCAGTGTACTGTTTGGCCATTCCATGCAGTTTTACTTTCCTCCGACACCTTCTGTTCAGGCGGGAGCATTATAGGCTTTACATCATGTTTGCTACTGAACTACACATATATACAGGCATAAATTAACAATTCACATTCAATTTTCATTAAAAGATACTGAATGTTTCAAGCTTACCACAATTCATGGAAACAAACACAGATACGTTGATTAGCAATGAATTCTGGCACAAAATACTGGCACAAATTCCCATCTGCTTATGTTCCAGGCTTTTATTTAACACAAATATGAGCTGGCTTCAACGCACTGTTGCTTTATCAAGCTTATTTGCACTAGTGGTCTCAAACTAACGCTCCTAAGTGAGTATATCAGCGAGTCTAGCCAATGGAGCCACGTTTCGACAAGTGTTTGAAAAAATGTTACCTTTCCACGTCTCCCCTAACAACGATAGATAGTATTTATAGCCCGACCAATCGTTGTTAGTCTTTCATTTGTTGCGCTCCAATCAATTTGGAGTTTACATGGTAGGCTATTTCTGTAACGTAAGGTTTTTTCAAACACGTTATAAAAAAATTTTATGAGCAGAAATGATTTCATGTTGTCAGGCATCCCCACTATTTTATTTTGGTTATAATTTATTAATTCCTGGACTATTTGCGTAACGTTTTACATATTCTTTGTCAGCAAGCCCTAAGGAACCCAAATATCCAAATTTAAAAGAGCTAAGTGGCTGCGTTCAAAATATGCAATTTCTAGGATAGTCGTGTAGTTGTTTTATTTTTTATGTGAGAACCGCCTCCTGTCCTGCTGTACTGTCAGACTAATGTCAGGATTTCGGACATAAAACAGTAGAATGTCAGGTTTCCCCAATAAGCGTTTTTCAGATTTTAAAACCTAACTCTGGGAAGGGTAGTGAATTTATCACTGTCCGTCTGAAAAAAAGTTAGTACATGTAGTCTTACACGCGTGATAGTAGTAATTGTGTATCGCGTTACGCTTGTTGGGGGTGGCATTAATAGCGAGACGCGTGTTTAATTTTGCATGCGTTCCTGATTTTATTCGCCCCTCTCTCTTTCTATTTGAGTCCATCTGTTCGTTCGTTTTGGTAACGCAGTATAATTAATGTTAGGATTAATTTAGGTCATTACGCAGTCTGCCTCTCAATGTTTTTCCAAGAAATACAGCACACGTTTCATTGAAGAAAGCGGGTATAATACAGTAAGCTTTTACTATCAACGTGAAAGCGTTACAATTTGCAGACGAAGCAGAAAACAACGGGGATTTCGAGTACCTTCTTTGTGACAGCACTGTTATTTTACCATTGCTCTTTTCTTTATTAATTTTATTTGTTAGGCTTCATATTTACCTAATAATTTATATATGTGGATTAGAATATTCCACGACAGCGACCCATAGCTTGACTGCTTGCGTCAGGGTCAGCGAACCAGAGCTGACCAAGACCCTACTCCACCTCCACGTGGTGGTCGTGGAAACAGGCTGCATCACTGCAGTCTGGCTGAGAGAGTAGGGATCGAAGAGGGAAGGCTAACCCGGTCCCAAAAAATGTCATGCTGAAGTGGGATGTGTCGGCCGAAAGGCGCAGATATCGCAGTTCCGGCGTAAACAGACACAACGCAACCAACGTCCTTTTCAGGACGAACGAAGAAGAAGAAAAAGAATCGTACCTCAAATGGTCTCGTAAACTCGTACCACAAACTTTAGTTCCTGGCTTCAGTCTGAGCTGTCTGCTAAGACGATTCTGGAATGCAGTGTTGTATGTCTAAAATGTTCTACGTTATGTTGCAGCTTTCCTGCCCACGTTCACGCCTGGCGTTTCCGACAAAACTTCCAATCAACGTGAACGTATATTAGCCTCTAAACTGATAAGCCAACAGCATTCGAAAGTGCATGTTATGATAATTTTCCTCATGGATTTTTCTGCATGACTTTTGCGTTGGTAAAATTCAAACGGTCACTCTCCGTATATGGAATTGATATTTCCGTATTCTCGCTAATGATTACCCCCATACTTTCTTACATTTATCTTGCTTATAACAAGCGTGTCCAGGGGTTTATTCAGGTGTGTCTGTAATATGCCACCAACCACTGGGCGTCATTACTCGAAAATGACTTTTCGCCAATCTGGGTTTACCTGTAACTCATCTCCGCGAGGATAGGCAGGCAAACATGCCACATATGAATGGAAGAAATGTAAACATTGACACGAAAATACCAAATACTGTCGGAGGTAGGAAAATAGAACGTGTCAACAATCGACTGGGGCATATAATTAATACGTACATTAAAGGTAGATAAATACTGCCAGACAGGAAAAGAGAGCGAACAAAATTATGTGACAGGGTATATACATATTTATTATTTGATTTGATTTATATATACATATTTTATCACGTATAGTTATATGTCCAAAATAATTCATGTCTAATTTCAATCACAGTCATTAAAAGTTTGAGCTTTATTAATTTCGGACACTGCCCGAGAGCCCACCGCAGTATAGGGGTTTACGGTCCCCAAACCTCCTACTGTAGCATCCATGTGCAATTGATAATCAGCGACCAATGATTCCCCCCTCCCGGCCTATATCACTGTCCGTCCGCCTCTAAATACAGTATAATAAGTTATACGCCGCGTAAATAGGAGCAGCTTGTGTCGCTGTCGATCTCGTGAACTCAAAACAAACAAAAAATGGCAACTCAAATAGATCCGGGTATAAAATGGCGTGAGTGCTTTTTTTTTAAATTTAGAAATGAAATAAACAGGAAACGAACAGAAAATGTTTTTAATTGGAGGGAGTGGGGAAGGGGGGGGGCGATATGGGGAGAGAGGAAGAGATAAAAAGAAGGAGCGGTTAGATGAGAGAGAGGCGAGCGAGGAATAAAATGACGTCAATTTATGTAACCTCAGCAAGACTGACAGGAAGAACAACAATGGACCAACAATTCCAGCAAACGGCGTCTACCGCTGCATGTACAACAAGCTGGTTGAAGGAGTTGTGTGCAGAAAGGCTTTGAGAAAATATTCGTCAAGTTCAAACATCGGCTGCGGTCAGTTCTGACTTTCTTCTATCGTTAGTCTGGTAAGAGGCGGTCACTGTACAGACCACGTGTGCGCCCGTGGTTGTCAACTTCACCAAACAAACAAGCTTGACCAAACAAACAAGCAGGACGAGATTCACCACACTGAAGGAATTTTGATTAGGCTACTGTCCTTCGTATAAAATTACTGTGCCTGACTTCTGCTGCCATGTTTAATAATAACTTAATATCTGCGATATGTTATTCTACCACACGTGACAGACAGAAAGATAGACTGTCATATAAGGGTGTTAGCCAGGAATTATGGGTGAATGACAAGTTACTTCCTCTTTTTAAATTTGTAAATCCTCACATGTGTCCAATAGATATACATGAAACATGTCAAAACAAGGGGCAATTACTGCCATTTGATAAGTCAGTTTGTGTGTGTAGTATTTTGGGGGTGGACAAAATAAAATATACTCTGACATGGCAAATAAACTGACGTTACGAGATATAGCCAAAATGGCTGCCCGTTATGAAATCATGAGTATAACAAGCAGGATCTCATGCTGAATTGTAAAGGTAATTGACATAACAGTTTATGTCACACAATTACAGTTAGTTCCCTTAATCGTGATGTTTTTTTCATATAAATTAATTGGATATCTTCTTCCCTCTTCCTCTTCGTTCGTCCTGAGAAGGACGTTGGTTGCGTTGTGTCCGTTTATAGCGAAGTTGCGATATTTGCGCCTTTCGGCCGACACATCCAACTTCATTTTTGGGACCGGGTTAGCCTTCCCTCTTCGATCCCTACTCACTCAGCCAGACTGCAGTGATGCAGCCTGTTTCCAGGACCACCACTTGGAGGTGGAGTATCGTCTTGGTCAGCTCTGGTTCGTTGAGCCTGACGCAAGCAGTCAAGCTATGGGTCGCTGACTGGACTCATCTCTCTTGCTGCGAAGAAATAATCATTTACAAATAGGAAGTGATTTTTCAATCACTCAGTAGACATGTTAAAATGGCACAACGTTTTTCTATTTTCGGCTCGTAGTATTTTTCTTTATTTCTTTATTTGAATAATTGTTCATGTTCTTTCTTTTATGTTTGTTCGTGACGAAGGCCTTGTGGCCGAAACGTGGGCGATTCTCTTTATCCTATAACCTAGTATAGACGCATTACAGTACTTGTTTTAGTTTATACCCTCGTTTACGGCAAGATGACCAATGTTGAACTGATGACAAGATGACAAATGTAGAAATGGTGACAAGATAGCCAATGTGGAAATGATGACAAGATGACAAATGTAGAAATTATGACAAGATGGCCAATACTGAAATGACGACAAGATCACTAATGTGGAAATTTTAACAAGATCAATGTGAAATTGTTGACAAGATCACCAATGTGGAAATGATGACAAGATCACCAATGTGGAAATGATGACAAGATCACCAATGTGGAAATGATGACAAGATCACCAATGTGGAAATGATGACAAGATGACCAATATTGAAATGATGACAAGATCACTAATATGGACATTTTTTACAAGATCACCAATGTGGATATGTGGACAAGATCACCAAAGTAGAAATGATGACAAGATCACTAATGTGGAAATTTTAACAAGATCACCAATGTGGAAATGATGACAAGATTACCAATGTGTCGACCGAGCAAAGTGAAAGCAGTTTGTTGCTGCCCTACAAGACACTACCTGGCATGATGGCCACACTGACTGATTTGACATTTGGCGGCTAAGGATCACAGAAGAAGAAGACCGCTAATGTAGAAATCACGACAAGATTACCAACGTGGAACTGATGACAAGATCGAGACATGTGTCTGTGGAACAAGGCATGAGAAGAAGACGCTGGCGATGGATATGACAAACATTGAGGAAACGTACTGATAGTTTTGCATGGCAGTCTTTGTTGTGGAATCCTTAGGGCCAGATAAATAGAGGGAGACAGATAAACACTCGGAGAAGGGAACTGAAGACAGACTAAAATGGATAATAGAAATCCAGGAAAGTGCAAGAATGTATGGCACTGGGCAGGAAAGCTTGGCGTAAATGTGTTGAAGGGCTGTGCTCTATACGGAGCTCGAATGTAATTAGGGTGACGATAATAACAGTATCAGAGCGAATGACTGTCGTACAGATAGCTTGTGAGTTATTTTTGGCCCGTCTGAGTAGAGTGGATGGTGATAGATACGTGAGAAAAGGTGTGAGAAATAGATTTCACGGGTGATAGCTTAAGGAGAAGATATGTCTCTGGAATGATTAAGTTTCTCTATTCCAGCCTATCTATAAGACTATAATTTAGTACAAGACAACCTTGCCCTCCTCATACATATAAATATCAGTTTAACTACACACACACACACAGCTATGTGGCAACAAGACACAAACGTGAAAAACTACGGTTACTTGGGTATGGGTCTGACCAACACACAAAGTTAAGTTTTTTTGTTGTTTATTATCATTAAACTTGACAACACCAAATATCTAAAGAAAAAAATCAAATACAATCAGATTTACATACATATGAAATAGCAGAATAAATGTGCCCTCACCCATGGAGAAAAGAACCCAAAAAGTTAAAAACCCAAAGGTCAAAGGTTAGCATTATGTTACGGAGTAGACAGTAAAGTAAACAAGTTCCTACTATTTGCTATCCAGTAAAGTAAACAAGTTTAAGCAAATCCAATGTTGGTAAAGTCCCTGTAACAAAGAAAAAAATATTCACTCTCTCTTTCATACAGTGGCCACTGTGGCGAGAGGTTTTATTTTGGCTCTAAGATCAGTATAGTACTGACAATTACAGAAATAGAATTTCTGCAGAAAATGGTGAAGTCCCAGTGTCTGAGAGAACTACTGGTATCACAAATTAGTTACGGCTGTGAATGTTCTGATCTCGAAAAATTAGTAGAGAGGAGACCGACATAAAGCGCCACCTCCGCTGTGTAACTAACTGTGATATTAATAAAACAAGGAAACAGATTTTGCTTAACAATGATAAAATTGACAAGTCTTCAAATACAATTTCCTAAGTATTTATTTAGTATATACACTATATACTCTTGTGCTGAAGGGTGAATGTTGAAAAATGGAAGGTAATGGATTTGTAAGTTTACATATGATTTACAAATGTTTATTTTTATAAAAAAATATATAAATATTTTACAACAAGTTTTCCAATTATAGGAACAAAAAATTATATCAGCTGTGCTGTTATTTAATTATAGTACATGGATCAGCTGTGCTGTTAATTAAGGATATAACACTTCTCAGCTATGCTATTAATTTTGTCTCTTGCTATGTTAAGTCACTTTCTCATCACTGACAGTTTCTATGCTCACAATGCTGACAGAAATGGTACGAATGAGAACTCATCTCTTAAAACGTTCTGTTCTCCTTAGTTTGGTTCACACCACTCCTGCTGAGGCTCGTTACTTTAGCCCACCCAAGACTGAGGGGGACTAAAATGTAGCTTCTGTACAATCTCTATGCTCCTGCGAAGTTCCAGGCAGCGGGATTGACTCGAACATACGACCTCAGGTTTTTAGGACACAAATAAACCTGTAACAAAGCAAAAATAGGGGCTAATTTCTGTCCTCAAGCCCACCTATTTCTAGTGTGAGTGAAATGAGCGTGTCTCAGATGTATGCATGTAGGATGAATGACAACATGGCTCAGTATGATTTAGCAATAGCGAGACAAGACATGTGTCTACTTGCAAAGCATTCTTTCTGATAAACTAATACATGGATACATTCAATAATATAGATTCATGACTGCTTGGTCGGTCTTTGGCTAAGGACGGAAGAAGAAAGAAGAAGAAGAATACATGAATACATTTAATACATGAATACATCCCATAATATAAATCAATACATGAATGAATCCAATAATATGTACACCTAGGTGTGATACAACAATGTCCTTCCCCCTATACTATACCACGTCCTCTCTGTCAAGTGCTATACTAGCTGGTAACATATATCCTAACAATATTGTTATGTTCTTATGATAGGAGTATATGAGACGAGGACTGTTTGGTGATATATCAGGTGGGAGTTATAGGAGACAATAGATTGGAGTTAGATGCGACAATAGATTGAGTCCTGACAAGGACTGTTTTGGTTATATTGCAGTTGGAGTTAGATCTGAGACAATAGATTGAGTCCTAACAAGGACTGTTATGGTTATATTTGCAGTTTGGAATTATCAGAGACAATAGACTGAATATAGCAGACAATAGATTGAAGTATGAGTCCTTTTAGTCTTCGTCTATTCAATCATATACATTCATAGGGAACCCAAAATATATTAAATATATACAGGTGTAGGTAGTATAATGACACACAACAAATACCAACATTATATGCCTGCTGAAGGCCTATTTTCCTAAAGGTTATCGTAAATTTATAATTACCCTCCAAGATTTAAAAAACGGCCAGTTTGACTCGACTAGTGAAGTAGGTTGCAGGTCGATGCCCTCAGGTAAACAATCAATCAAGGTGACAGCTTCTTCCTCTTCAGTCAGTATCTCTGGCGTCAAGTTCGGGATTGCGTGTTTAGCATAAAATTCCGCCCTATTATATAGGCAGGTAACTGCTTAAGAAAGGCTTTCGGTTGGTTCCTGGCGGAGCAAAATGATTGGTTTCCTCCGGTTTCGTCTTTTGCTCATACAGCCTAATTTTATTCAGTTTTTAGCCGCCATCTTGCGTGAACTGCGTGAACAGTATAATTTATTCTGTCTCAGAGACTGGTGAACGGTGCAAGTTGATTGGTTGAAGCAAATCTGTATCTCGACATAGTGATTAACAAAGTAGTGGGTTACACTTCGTTTCACGACATAGCCCCCTCCTTTCCTAGCTGTGACTTGTCATAGCTGACGTGTAAACCCCTGCTGTGGTTAATCCTTTTGCGTCTGTCCTTCCAGAGTACTAGGGTGTCGACTTAAAAAATCAGCTCCTACATTGTCTCTTCCCGGAATGTAATTCACGGTAAAGGAATAAGGCGCCAGAAGCAGACTCCACCTTAACAATCTCGAATTTAGCTTTTTAGATGCAGCCAAGAATGTTAAAGGTTGGTGATCGCTTTGGACAATGAAGTGTGTCCCATACAGATAAGGTGAAAATTTGTTGATGGACCAAATTAGAGCTAAACATTCCTTCTCTATGGTCGAGTAGTTCAACTCAGCTGCATTCAGCTTCCTACTGGCGTAGGCGACTGGTAAAAGTTCCTCCGGCTGGGCTTTTGATTTCTGCAAGAGAGTTGCACCAATACCTATACTGCTAGCGTCCGTCCTTAATACAAATTCCTGTGTGATATCGGGTAGTGTAAGGATTGGTTTGCTGGTGAGTTTTGCTTTTAGCTCTGTGTAAGCTTTTTCACAATCAGCATTCCATTGGATTTTGTCAGGCTGTCCTTTCTTCGTTAAGTTGGTTAATGGTGCACACAGAGAGTTAAAGTGGGGTATGTACTTCTGATAGAACCCACATAAAGACACGAATGATCTCACATCTTTCTTCGTTTGAGGTCTGGGTGCCTTCTTTAACTTCTCTATATTCTTTGGGTCAGGAGACATATGACCTGTAGAAATAGTGTGACCTAAGAATTCCAACTCCTTACAACCGATATAGCACTTGGTTGGACGTGCAGTCAATCCAGTGGCTCTCAGTCTGTCAAACAACATGGAGAGCGCTACTATATGCTCTTCAAATGTGTTTGTAGCAACAAGAATGTCATCCATAAAGTTAGTGATATGGGGATTTTGTAGAGGTTCCAATAATTTCCTCATCATTCTTGAAAAGATACTGGGAGCATTTTTCAGCCCAAAGGGTAGTACATTAAACTCGTAGTGTCCGTCTGATGTACTAAATGCCAGCATTTTCCTAACTTCTGGTTTCACTGGTATTTGGTAGTATCCCTTGCTTAGATCTACCTTCGATAAATACCTAGCCTTACTCAGTGTAGAGAACAGCTGGTTGGTGTCAGGTAATGGGTCCACCTGAGATTCTGTGATCGCATTAAGCTTCCGGTAGTCAATACATAACCTGTGTTCACCACTAGGCTTCCTTAATAGCACCACACTTGAGCTATAGGGAGATTCAGACTTTGAAATAATTCTCTTTTAAGAGATAGTCAATCTCATCCTTGAGTGTTTGTGCTTGCTATTGTTCAGTCCATGTCCGCAGCAATGCTTCCAGTGGACTGTGTATGGGGACGGCAATACAACAACGTTGCCGGACCCACACCTATTTCTATTGTAAGGGGCAGTATACCGAAGTGGGGCCTGTCTCCCTCAACTGTTTGGTACAGCCCTGGTTCCTACCTCCTTTGGTTCGGGTTTGTTTCTGCAGCTTTTTTAATACTGGTTGCTGACTAACCAAATTTTCCAAATGATCCAGGCCATGGTGTTCCGACAAATATCTAGTCGGGGTGGGATGTCTCTCGTCCCCTCTCTGTACAATACGGAGAGTTGCCATGGTTACTGGTGTAACAGTAGACTTGTTGTGATTTCGTTTTCTCGTTATCACTGCTTCTACCTGTTGTTTTCTCTTGTGTATCTTCTTTGTGGGCCTACGTCCGCAACAATGCTTCCCTAGGTCCTGTAACTGGTCTACGCTTCTGAATGAGGTTACCTGGTTACATTCTGAACAGGATTTCATATACCGACTTATGTCTTCAATTATTCCTGGCCAGTAATATCGCAATGCTATATTTTGACCAGTGGCCCCTTTTCCTCTGTGACCACTGCCTGATGTAGCATGCTCTTGCTCCATAATTTCCTCCCTATAGAATTTTGGCACTACCAGCTGTCCATGCCCTTTAGGTCCTTTTCCAGCTTGTCTGTAGAGTAGGCCATTTTCCATATAGTAGTCTCCTTTCTCTGGAGGGTTATGGGCCTTTGGCAATTTGCCAAAACAAGGCTTCAATGTGCTGTCTGCTGTTTGAGCCTTTTTCATCTTTGTACGATGAATGTTTATTGGATCTCCCTCCTCCTTTTTGGTGCTCGACCTGGTATGGTTTGCTGCCATGACAACAGGTTTTATTGGGTCACCCAAAAAGACATATTTACATCCTATTACCAGCGGGTATATAGGATCATCACTTACTGCTGCTCTTATCACTCCTTCCACATAGCGAGTTCTCACGTTGATCCTTGCTATGGGAAGTGTCATGGTGCCGGTTCCCTGCATTGCCCCTTGTATGTCCACTGTTTCTGTGGTAAGTTGGTCAGGGTGCACTAGGGTTGCACTCACGACTGAGTCGAATTCCAAACCTGAATCATATAAGCACTGAATTTTAGTGCCATTACATGTCACTTCCTCACAGACAGGGGGATGATGGAGGTCATTCTGACTAACTGCCAGTTCCTTCCTTCCCTTGTTCCCTGTTGTGAGACACGCAGCGTAATAAGGAGGGTTGTTCCTTCTGCAGTCTGCAGTATTGTGGTTACTCATTAGACAAGTTTTACACCACTTTCCTTCCTTCCGGTAAGGTGTCTTATCCGATCTTAGAGGGTTTTTGTCCTTTTGGTCAAATCTTTGTTTGTTCCTTGTGGTATGGTCTTTTTGTTCATATTTGGTATAGTTTTGTGATGATTTGAAGTTTTCACCCTGCTTCTTCTTATTTCCTAATACTTCTGCCTGAGCTGCTTGATATCTCTCAGCAACAGTTACAATATCTTCCAATCTCTCTGCTCCTTGTTCCATGATAAACTTCCTCATTTCTTGAGGCATGGACTCTTTCACTTGCTCCATCATTATCATTTCTTTCAGATCCTGACACTTTCCTAAACTACTCCATTTTTCCAAATAGGTTTCCAGTCTAGCAGAGAATTGGTGATAGTTTTCTCCTGGAAGAAGTTTAGCTGTTCGGAATTTCTTTCTATATGATTCTGAGTTCTTTTCATATCTCACAAGCAGTGCCTGCTTCAGGATTTCATAATCTTCCTGGTCATCTCTTGAGAGCTTCAAATACACATCGTAGGCCACACCTCTCAATCCCTGAGATAGTTTAAGACTCCATTTTTCTTTCACTAAGCCATAGGTAGTGGCTAGTCTTTCGTATCTATCCAGCTACGACTCGATGGCGTCTTCTTTCTCAACAAATGGGTCCAGATGAAAATTCATGGCCCCACTTGAGGTGCTCTGGCTGGAGCTACTCTCAGAGTGAGGTGAGCTACCCCCATTAATGCCAGTATTTGCCTGAATTTCAAGCTCTTTTAATCTCAACTGATGGTCTCTCTCTGCTTGTAATTTCCTTTCCTCAGCTTCAGCCTCCCATTTCTTGGCCTCAATTTCTAATCTTTTGGTTTCTCTCTCAGCTTCCAGTCTTTTGTCTTCTCTCTCAGCTTCCAGTCTTTTGGCTTCTCTTTCAGCTTCCAGCCTTTTGTCTTCTCTCTCAGCTTCCAGTCTTTTGGCTTCTGCTTGCAACCGCCTTTCTTCAGCCTCTAATTGCAACTTTCTTTCTTCCCTATCCATGTGTTTGTCCACTTCTGTTGTGACATACTGAGTAAGAGCATCAACTGTCATATTTAATTCCTTACCCATCTGCATGATCGCAGTCCTGAACTTCACTAGATCAGCCATGGCGTTACTTAGATAGGGTATGTATATTTACTATAACCCAATTATTGTAATTAAACTTAATTAATTTAAATGAACAAAAAATTTCCGTGCAACTTTGTGAGCATCAACTATTTACTGAGTACTAAATGGTACTCCTCCTAAGAAAATAATTTTGTAAAAATCCTATAATGATTTTCTCAACAAAAAAATTTATTTTCTTATGTTACCTATGGTTGGCACAAGTTAGAGTGTAGATAGATGAATAGACTAAGTATGGCTCAAGATATACAGAAATATCCCAGGAACGAGCCCCCAGTGTGGCGAGAGGTTTTATTTTGGCTCTAAGATCAGTATAGTACTGACAATTACAGAAATAGAATTTCTGCAGAAAATGGTGAAGTCCCAGTGTCTGAGAGAACTACCGGTATCACAAATTAGTTACGGCTGTGAATGTTCTGATCTCGAAAATTTAGTAGAGAGGAGACCGACATAAAGCGCCACCTCCGCTGTGTAACTAACTGTGATATTAATAAAACAAGGAAACAGATTTTGCTTAACAATGATAAAATTGACAAGTCTTCAAATACAATTTCCTAAGTATTTATTTAGTATATACACTATATACTCTTGTGCTGAAGGGTGAATGTTGAAAAATGGAAGGTAATGGATTTGTAAGTTTACATATGATTTACAAATGTTTATTTTTATAAAAAAATATATAAATATTTTACAACAAGTTTTCCAATTATAGGAACAAAAAATTATATCAGCTGTGCTGTTATTTAATTATAGTACATGGATCAGCTGTGCTGTTAATTAAGGATATAACACTTCTCAGCTATGCTATTAATTTTGTCTCTTGCTATGTTAAGTCACTTTCTCATCACTGACAGTTTCTATGCTCACAATGCTGACAGAAATGGTACGAATGAGAACTCATCTCTTAAAACGTTCTGTTCTCCTTAGTTTGGTTCACACCACTCCTGCTGAGGCTCGTTACTTTAGCCCACCCAAGACTGAGGGGGACTAAAATGTAGCTTCTGTACAATCTCTATGCTCCTGCGAAGTTCCAGGCAGCGGGATTGACTCGAACATACGACCTCAGGTTTTTAGGACACAAATAAACCTGTAACAGAGCAAAAATAGGGGCTAATTTCTGTCCTCAAGCCCACCTATTTCTAGTGTGAGTGAAATGAGCGTGTCTCAGATGTATGCATGTAGGATGAATGACAACATGGCTCAGTATGATTTAGCAATAGCGAGACAAGACATGTGTCTACTTGCAAAGCATTCTTTCTGATAAACTAATACATGGATACATTCAATAATATAGATTCAATACATGAATACATTTAATACATGAATACATCCCATAATATAAATCAATACATGAATGAATCCAATAATATGTACACCTAGGTGTGATACAACAATGTCCTTCCCCCTATACTATACCACGTCCTCTCTGTCAAGTGCTATACTAGCTGGTAACATATATCCTAACAATATTGTTATGTTCTTATGATAGGAGTATATGAGACGAGGACTGTTTGGTGATATATCAGGTGGGAGTTATAGGAGACAATAGATTGGAGTTAGATGCGACAATAGATTGAGTCCTGACAAGGACTGTTTTGGTTATATTGCAGTTGGAGTTAGATCTGAGACAATCGATTGAGTCCTAACAAGGACTGTTATGGTTATATTTGCAGTTTGGAATTATCAGAGACAATAGACTGAATATAGGAGACAATAGATTGAAGTATGAGTCCTTTTAGTCTTCGTCTATTCAATCATATACATTCATAGGGAACCCAAAATATATTAAATATATACAGGTGTAGGTAGTATAATGACACACAACAAATACCAACATTATATGCCTGCTGAAGGCCTATTTTCCTAAAGGTTATCGTATATTTATAATTACCCTCCAAGATTTAAAAAACGGCCAGTTTGACTCGACTAGTGAAGTAGGTTGCAGGTCGATGCCCTCAGGTAAACAATCAATCAAGGTGACAGCTTCTTCCTCTTCAGTCAGTATCTCTGGCGTCAAGTTCGGGATTGCGTGTTTAGCATAAAATTCCGCCCTATTATATAGGCAGGTAACTGCTTAAGAAAGGCTTTCGGTTGGTTCCTGGCGGAGCAAAATGATTGGTTTCCTCCGGTTTCGTCTTTTGCTCATACAGCCTAATTTTATTCAGTTTTTAGCCGCCATCTTGCGTGAACTGCGTGAACAGTATAATTTATTCTGTCTCAGAGACTGGTGAACGGTGCAAGTTGATTGGTTGAAGCAAATCTGTATCTCGACATAGTGATTAACAAAGTAGTGGGTTACACTTCGTTTCACGACAGCCACTCAATCACTCTTACCTACTCTTGGTGAAATCCCTTGGAAATACAATTATCCCTGGATATATAGAATATCAGGTTCACTTCCCAAATTGGCCCCAGTCCATCCTCTAACAAACAAAGACTAGTGAGGTGAACGCCTAATCAGGTGTGGGTTTCTCCTGGATGAACAAAATGTCACCGCCAATAGTTGATGTAGAACGTGATCTTGGGGTTCACAGTTAAAAGAGGAAAATACTTCCAGTATTGGGAAACATCTGGTTGCTTAAAAAATGTTAAATATGATGATGATGATGATAATCCTATCGGCTGACTCTATGTTAGAGCGCCGATTCTGAAACAGCGTAAATTTCTGGATGCTTCGCTTGAATACGACTGTCAGAAATCGGGAACAGTAATGTTATTTTTGCACACCCCAGTGGGCAGATAAAATTGAAAAAAATATTGCTGGGTTTGGTAAGTCCAGTTAAATTTATAAGTTAACATGTTTCTCGTGTATCGTTGGCAAATACTAGCTCAGAAATGAAATTGGTGACGCACAAGCCAAGAAAAAGACAACATTAACCAATTGTAGCGAGATTTGTTAACACTTGCTTGGTTGTAGCGCTACACACGCCCACGCGACACCCACACACACAGTGCAAGATCGGCTCGGCGGATCTTTCTTTGAAGTTTAAGGGCGGGAAATGTGAATTACGGTTGAAGCCAGACAATATTACTAAAGAATGAGGAAATAAGCTATATAGGAATGTATGGCGGACTTTAAAAGTATGCATTTACTGAAAATTAAATTATTAACTACCGGAGAACGCCCGGTTGGAATAATATTAAATAAATATAACTCAACAAAGGAGATAGACTAGGAATTATATCCAAAAGGATATTATCCAAATATAAATAGTTTTAAAGATAGTTAATATTTTTCACCTTCATCACATCGGCTAAAAGTTAGCTAATAATCTTTAAAAATTTATTACACTAACAAGCCTCAACGGATTTGGATAAAACTTATATGGAATGAAAGCCTCATATGGGGAAAAGGGAATGATACATAGGAAGGACGGAAGAATATAAGTGTGTAGTGAACAGAAGAGAAAAACAAGTACAGGAAAAACACAGATTGCTTCAAATCGCCTCAAATCAGGAGATGAAACTAAAATCTTTTGGGGAATTTAGAGGTGCTTTCTCGTACGGGCGAGAGACTGAAATATAAGGACAGAGGGGCGCGTTGAAAATCACACACACCAAATCCAGAAGCCAGAGTGAGAAACTGGAAGACAGTATCTGCAAGAAAAGTTCTATTTTCACGCTGCATGCAGGGCAGATTAAATTAAGCCAATACAGTCTCACCGTGAGCTTATAAATCCTAAGAGGGTATGTAAGTTTATTAAAAATATATGTATTACTAATATCATTTTATTTCAGATTTTATTTCTGATTGATTGTAGCAGATATAATAAAAAAGGGAATGACGCTAACCAGAGATAACCTTCACCGGCATTGTCAGGAAGCATAACCATTAATTGGTTAACCACATATATCATGGCTAGTTCTTGCCTGGAAGCTTACGACATACCAGCAAGTACATAAGTGACTTGACATCCATAAGTGGAAGGCAAAGGTTATATCGTACCCATGTATCATAACATGTGGTTTATTCATGTATATTGTTAATTCTGCACAGTATACATTATCTTATCATGCTATCTCTGTAACATACTACCATGATTCATTCATTTATATACAAACACTGAAGACATGGTCGCATCATGAACAGCAGTGGGTGGTGAGATTGTTGGAACAAAATGGCCACCTATTACCTTTTGTTCCAGGTTTTTATGATCAATGTTTATGATCATTCCTGATCGAGAAACTAAAGACTTGTAGAAGTTGATCCAGCTCACTGAAGCCTAGAGGTCAACCACTCTTCAACACCTTAGTCCCCCGTAGTTATAGGGCGGGCTGAAGGAAAGTCTTCCGTACTCCAGTGTGTCGGAGGAACCTCGAGCAGACGTGGCTAATACCATAAGTTGAGTTTATGTGTATCCATCCAACAAATCCTGTGAGCAGTTTCTAAAACGACTGTCTAATGATGACAACTAGATGGCAAGAGATAATGTGACAATCCTTTTGTTGTAAATTCAGTGGAAGATAAATCCAAGACTTTTTCTATTAGTTATTTTAATTTATAACTGTAAATAATCATACATTTTACCATCTTACAACAATCATTTCTCATTACAAGAATATATAGATGTACATAATAAATTGGATAATTGTACTCATTTGACTTGTTAAATTTTTAACTGCTAAAATTTTGAGTTACCTTTTCAAATTTAATTATATTATCACATAGGGTTACGATAGCGAAAGTAGCAACGTATACTTCTGAAGCCTAATCTATTGTCCAGCTCAGAGTATTCACAGCTGTAACTCACTTGTGATACCAGTGTACTTCTCGGGCGCTGGAACTTCATACTTTCTGGAGAGTGATTCTACTTTTGCTCTACCACTATCATCATAATAGGAAAACCTTTCGCTACACCAATCAGTAAAAAAGAAAGACCGCTGGACGCTCTTGATCAGGTCTGCTAGGAATATATAAGAAAACATTTATGGAAAAATGCTACTATTCTATACAGCTACAAATATGCACACAGACGGGGACAAGACGATCTCTTATCCACTCCGTCAGTCCTGATTAAATTTAAAAGGCACACGGTGTTTTCCTTTATGCCTATCCTATCGCCTGTCGCAAGCGCTGAGTTTTTAGGTCGGAGGGAGTTATGCAACTCTCTCCGCCCCTTGCTCGCGCTTAACGATCAGCGATCAAGGGTCAATTATCACAAACTATCGCCAGTCGTTAAGTAGCTATTAATTTGGTCGGCATCTGATAGTTTAGTCATATGATATTAAATAATAGGCACTTATAATATATACGCACAATGAAATAAAACGTGAATTCTTTTCTCTCACTATCAGTCGCACCTGGCATTTAAACCAGTCAGCTAAAACCGTTTCTTCTTGTGTGAGAAAGCGTGTGGTGAAAATTACCATTATAACTGAACATCTGGTATGAAATAGCTACGCGTTATTTTATTTCACTAGTGTTTTAACAGCTAGAAAATCTATGCGAATTATAATGGTAAAGCTAACACTTTTAAACACGTAAGCACTAATTTCTATTACCAGAAAATCAGAAGGAAAAATCCCCACGAATGCTAATAACACATTTTCCACAATGGTTCTAGAACTACGTGCTTAGACTATCCAAATTTCTGAGTGACAACTGATAGCAGGTTTAAGAAAACACAGTTTATATATCATTATATTTCTCTGATCTATCGATGATGTTACTTTTCACGTTACTATGTGTAACGAGGAACAAAAACAGAGTTTTCAGATAAAGGCTTACGCCCGTCTTTCGTCGGGCGCTTTCGATCGTCATCAAAAGACATACGTGTAACGGGGTTCTCTAAGATTTTCTCTCTATGAATGCCCGCTTCTGAAGATCAAAGAGCCCAGGGGTTTCTGACTTCCCCTGAGTACGAACTTTAAAAGGTCTGTGTTTTTTCATTTGCGGTCTGTCAGATATAGTATGACTGACAGATAAGCTCCCGTGAGGAGACGAGGTAAACAAACCGGATTCGCTACCTGTTATGATGGGCAGGTCACGAAAGTTGGTAAACACTTCGTTTGCTTATGTTCGAAGAAAAGAGGCGTGGATGAAAAATAACTTGTGTGAGTAAAGCAGGCAGTAAATGCATGGTTTTGCTAGCAAATCATAGAACGCTACGAGATTACAAAGACTGTCAGATTACTGTAGGCTCTTTTTCCATTATACGTCACAATGACACAGAAAAGGTATCTATTTCTGAGTTACTATTTATTGTAGTTCTAGCTATTTCTGTATTTACTAGTTCCCTCTAGTTCCTGAGCGTAGGTGGGCAGAGTAGTTGCTCCCTCAAGCAAAGTTAGTGGGTTCGAAATCTGGTAACGTCAGGCTTCAGTCTACCCAGCTGTGAATGGGTTCATGACTCTACTCTTGAGAAAGGGAAGGCAAAGACAATAAGTCATTCCACATCACAATGCTGAGACCTAGTATACTGAAGTCTAATACTTCATTCCACCACAACAGTAGTAGGAAACCCAGAAGATGCCGGGATCTATTTTAGAAGCACCGATCTCTCCAAAGATCTAAATTGAAAACAAAAAAAGTCTCTACTTTCAGCTTTTAGAATATTTGGAGTTTTTAATAAGTGGAGCCCATTTGTGACTTGCATCTGTGTCGGACAATAGGCTTAATGTAATTCTGTTTAAAGAGTGGTGGAACATGCTAAATAAATGATATGTTAACCAAATGTTAACTTCACAGAAAACATTACTTTCCTATCGTATTTAGTTACGGGTAAAATATATTTTAGTGAACTAGCTCACGGGTTTCCGCTGGGAACGCGAAATAAATCATCTTTAATTCTAGTGATACTGCGCTTTAAATGCCCGGGGAGAGGACAGGGCCGAAATTTCCTGATAGCATTACAAGGCAGTCCTTGTTCTGGAATCATCAGGGTCAGAGAAATACTAGGAGACATAACAACTAAAAAAGATCTATCAATTCGATGTGATCTACCAGCAAACACGCGAACGACCGGTTGCCGCCCTCTGTACTATGGTAATATCTGCTATGGGACAACGTTTATATTTACCTCTAGCTCAGCACCACTATCACAAACTATTAACAACACACGCACCCACACGTACCCACCCGCATACACACTGATATACACAAATCAAACCCATCTTACTTGTGAAATAAACTGTATTACCTCTCTCCACCCAGCCTTTTATTCCATCTCTCCCTTCCTTTTCTAAATACTTTTATTCATCTTGATATGAGCCTTGTTTGAAAGTTTCAAATCTTCGAGCACTTGGTTCACTGGGTTTCAGTTTACTTAGGAAGCTGAAATTTTGCACACGACCGTCTATCGTGGTATATTTTAAACTATCAAAATTTGAAGAAACCTTGAATGGCCTGTCCCTTTGCCCGCCATACAAAAATCAAAACCGAAAAATTCTATAATTTTCACAAAACGACAGCTTGAACGGATCACAGAACTTAGTATTGTACGAAAAATTGTGAACAAGATCACCGAACTTGGTGACGTACACAAAATTGTGAACAAGATCACAGAACTTGGTGACGTACACAAAATTGTGAACAAGATCACCGAACTTGGTGACGTACACAAAATTGTGAACAAGATCACAGAACTTGGTGACGTACACAAAACTGTGAAAAAGATCACCTACCTTGGTGACGTACACAAAATTGTGAACAGGATTACAAATGTTGTTC
Organism: Oreohelix idahoensis; assembly: GCA_024509875.1. Classification (NCBI taxonomy): domain Eukaryota; kingdom Metazoa; phylum Mollusca; class Gastropoda; order Stylommatophora; family Oreohelicidae; genus Oreohelix; species Oreohelix idahoensis. The sequence goes on along the minus strand of JAMPIV010011498.1, from coordinate 87,192 downwards.
ATTTTTTATATATATATTTATTTATATACACATTTAAAAATAAAAGTGTGTAGGACATAATGTGTTTATCCTCTATTTGTTATGTCACACTGTCCGTTTAAAAAAAAATACAATTTTGTTCTCCAAGAATCCGTAACGTAGAGAGTGAGTTACCGCGTTCTGGAATATGATGACCTTACTCAGACCAGACGTCACATGACTCATTATTAAGTCCTTCAGTGGGAAGAGTGTCACTTATGTCTGACCTGGGGCTGATAGAGAGGGAGGGGGGAGGGGGGGGGGGGGGGAACCAACGAACTAAATCTGTATTTCTTCGGTCTAAAGAAGTATGCATTATTGCCTTTTTACATTTCTGCCCTGCAATAATACAACTGTCAAAGTGTTTTGAAATTAATACCTTATTAACTTTATTAATAATTATTAAATATTAATATTTGATCATGTAATAGAACATACACACACGCATACACACAGAGAGAGAAAGAGAGAGATAGTCTTTTTTTTAAAATAGGAGTTTTGCCTCGTTCGACCAAGATACAAGGTCCGTCGGTTATATGACGGCGCAATCCCAAATATAAACGACCGAGTGGTATATTTTTAGATATTACAGTCAAAGTTTATGACAGAACAAATATGTGTGTGTGTGTGTGTGTGTGTGTGTGTGTGTGTGTGTGTGTGTGTGTGTGTGTGTGTGTGTGTGTGTGTGTGTGTGTGTGTGTGTGTGTGTGTGTGTGTGTGTGTGTGTGTGTGTGTGTGTGTGTGTGTGTGTGTGTGTGTGTGAAATGCGAGTGAGGTGACAAATGAGGCATTGGAAAATAGAAGACGCGAACAACAGCTGGAGCTCCTATATTCCACTGGCAGCAACAACGTATTGATGATGAGGACGTTGACGACAACAACGATCATGCTGATGATGGTGTTTCATTAATCCAGAAAGACGTTATTCATTCATTCAATAATCTTCAGTCCTAATGAGCATATCGTCGCCATCATCACACTTTAGCTCCCGAAAGGACATGTCTGTCTGCACATCCCTTCTCTACTTGCTTTTGGGTCTCCCTATATCACTCTTACATTGTAGATTCCAGAACAAGGACTGCCTTGTAATGGTATCAACAGGTTTCCTTATCGTGAGTCTTGCTGAACGTCAGCGCCCACTTCTGACTCCTAGAAGCGTGCTAATAAACAATTAAACACGAAGACCAACGTACGCGCAAATTTAACGTTAACACACACACACACATAAGCCCAAATATTTTGACATTTTCACGATACGTTCCATATCAAGCATAAACATCCAGCTAAATCCAAGTCATCCTGTAGTAGACATGTGGCTTAGATCTTTCCATATTCTTTTAGGTGCAAATTCATAAAAATTTAACTTGTAAAATCTTCCATTGGTATGTGGGTTTGACCTCGTGCAGGTCAGAGTTCATCATTTTCCCTTTCACTCCCTAGTGAAGCACGGAACCACAATGGCAGCTGGTCACCTTGCAGGTAGCCTGTACCAAATATATTTATGTGCTCCTACACAAGTGGTTTATGTAGCAACTTTGTTTCTACATCATTGCCAGCCACTTGAGCCACCGCATATTAGTTGCCTCCTATACCTGAGGGTAGGAGTAGTTCCTATATTTTCATTGTCTCTCCCCAAACCCCCCCCCCCCCCGAAACTACATGAGACGGTTGTCACTTACTTTGACGAAAGTTATATAAAGGGGGGGGGGGGGAGATGAGAGCGATTATGATGAAATCCAAGGGGGCTCTCCAGCTATGGAGAGCTAAAATACGGTGCTCTGGTTCTGGGGGTCTCCCAAAGAATTACCACGCCCTACACAGAGCCACTTCTCAGCTTCTCCTGCCTATCATGGGCCCATAGTGAGATCTTTCTGCTTGCAGGCAACCAGGTAAAAGCCAGTGTTACGTTTGGGGCTCAAATGACTCCCCTAAGCTTAATGTGCAATGCTGGGTTCTCAGCATGTTTCACCACACAGAAAATCCCTGGAAGTGTGTGAGTGATTTCAAGAGTCAATGAGGATGTTAGTAGCCTCACAGACAGAGGATCACTTCAACATCTGTATACTATAGTATTATGCTTAGCTGGTGGTCATATAAGGATGTCTCCAGATATGAATCCATGCATGTATGAAAGGTAAAGATGATATGATGATGAGGTAAGTAGTTGGATTTTTATACACATGTGTCATATTTTTATTACAGCTCTGAACTTCATTATATAAGGACGCCCCCACTAAAGTTTGCCCGGGGGCCCCTTGAACTTTAGTTACGCCACTAATTCGGACAGATCGTGTTCACTTTAGTATGCCTTGTATTACAAAACACATGAATTATGAACCAGTTTCTGGCAGAGAACCCTACATACAATTTTGGGATTGTCATATTTGCAAGCATTGCTAAAATTAGCTCGTATTTTCCATAAATGGTGACACGTGGAAATGTTCGCAAGACCGTGTATGCTGTTTTTTTTTTTATTTGTTATGTTTTTGAATCATAACTAGGCACTGTTATAACATCTAGTAGTTATTTTGGTTACAAAAATATGTAAAGGGGGCTACGATTATTCAGCCTCTGGGTCGCAGCTGATTACGTCGTATCTACGCCACTGATTATATTATAAAAAAGGTATATTTAGTCTCATTGCACATACTGCCGTAGGGGAATTAAGTGTTACAGACTGACCTATACTAGGTCCAGCTTCGAAGGTGGGGTTACCAGTTCCGTAACTCGCCGCCTTCGCCTTCCCTAACTCAAGGGCATAATTTGGTACCCATTTACAGCTGGGTAGACTAAAGCGTTACCTCACTGTCTTTCGAACACGGTACTTTTGCTGCAAAAGGCCAACGCTCTAATTACTCTGCCAATGAGGCGCTCGATTATATTATATGATATTATTTTGTATGACATGTCATATTTCTTTATTTTATTATGTCATATTATATTGTGGTGTGGTATGGTAGGGCACATGATCTTCTCTCTCCGCCAGCTTCAGGAAAAATCAAGAGAGCAGAAAAGACCATTATATATCGCCTTTATAGACCTCACAAAAGCATTCGACCTGGTTAGTAGGGATGGACTCTTTAAAATCCTCCTGAAAATAGGCTGCCCTTCTAAAATGCTGGAAATGATAAAGTCATTCCATGACGACATGAAGGGAACAGTCCAATATGCTGGAAGCACGTCACAGCCCTTTGATATACGAAGTGGCGTTAAACAAGGCTGTGTTCTGGCTCCGACCCTCTTCGGAATCTTCTTTGCCTTACTCTTGAAACATGCATTCAGAGATGCAACTGAAGGAATATGCCTTCACACTAGGTCAGATGGTCGTCTGTTTAATCTTTCAAGGCTGAAGGCAAAAACAAAAATCAGAAGGGTCACTATAAGAGACTTGTTGTTCGCTGATGATGCTGCAGTCGTCACTCAAAGCCAACAGGAGCTTCAGAGCTTGATGAATCGCTTCACTAAAGCATGCAAGGACTTTGGCCTCACAATAAGTCTAAAGAAAACGAATGTGCTGAGTCAGGATGTGGGTGCTGCACCAGTTATCACTATCGATAACTATGAATTGGCAGTGGTGCACCACTTCACATACCTAGGGTCTACCATCAATGACAAACTCTCACTGGATACAGAAATCGACAGCCGCATTGGCAAAGCTGCAGCTACCTTTGCCCGCCTCACATCGCGTGTTTGGGGAAACTCTAAACTCACAATGAAGACCAAAGCTGCGGTATATAATGCCTGCGTCACCAGCACACTCCTATATGGCAGCGAGACCTGGACGACCTATGCTAAGCAAGAAAGAAGGCTCAATACCTTCCATTTGCGGTGTCTACGCCGCATCCTCGGCATCTCGTGGAAAGATAAAGTGACAAATGTCGAGGTGTTGTCACGTGCTGGCCTTCAAAGTATGTATACGCTGCTTAGACAGCGCAGACTTCGCTGGCTTGGCCATGTTCGCCGCATGGAAGATGGTCGCATCCCAAAAGATATCTTCTACGGACAATTAGCAGATGGCAAGAGAACAGTTGGGCGACCACAGCTGAGGTTCAAAGATGTGTGCAAGAGAGATATGAGGGCACTGGACATGGATCCAGCAACATGGGAGGATGAAGCTGCCGATCGCACTAAGTGGCGATGCTATTTACGGCACCACCTCAGATTGGACTAAGAGAGGCTCACACAAGAAGTAGAGGTGAGGAGAAAACGTCGAAAGGAGCGCCAGGAAAATAAGCAGTTGAGGGCTGCCACCTCAGGGGCGCATTCCCATAGTCAGTTATGACTGAAGGGGCTATTATTATTATTATTATTATTATGGTAGGGCACAATGTGATGTGGTATGTTATGGCACGGTGCATTGGTTTGTAGTGCAGTGTAGTGTACTGCGTTACATTGTCAAGTAGCTTAAACAGTAAGTAGTTCATTTACTGCCTAAGGCAAACAATTTGTGATGCCACTCCCTACTGAAGTGAAAAACTTTACATATCCTGAATTGTTTCGTTCCTAACAATTTTCCTCGGAACCCCCTTCCCCCCTGGATCGGGCAAATACACCAGTTGTGATTGTCCATCACCAGTTACGCCACTGACTGTTGCGCCACCACAGCTGCAGTTAGTAATATGTGCTTGTATCAGAGCTATCAAACGACGTACGCAATGGTAGAATCATTATTGATATATAATTCTTCACTAAATAAACACAAAAACACTACACAACAATACTTACCAGAAAAGATTCATGAACAAATACAACCCGGGTTGTAACAAACTGTCCTTTGCAATTAGCAAACAATATTTTCAAACCCCTTTGTGTGTTATCTCCAATGAATTATGCTGAACCCGCGCCACTAACGCAACACTCGGCGCGCGCGGGACACGAGAAATAACAGACCCACATCTGTGGCATTGTTCTTGCCCCATTGGTTAAAGCTGACATCGCACTGACAAGTTCCAAATAAGCCCCCACGTACTCCAATGTTCACATATTAAGATCAGCGGACACACATTTTCAGTTGGGTGTCTTTTTTTCGTTACCACGTGCTTGTTGTAGCGACATTTATAACACCATAAGGAAGGGAAATTCGAGGCCTGTAAACAGTAAATTAATATAAGACAAACATAAAGGTATGTTATCAGGCACTCATAGGAAATAAAGTACAACACTAGACAACAGAAAAACAACAGACATGAGTGGCTTACCCACGATTTGAACCCTGGACCTTCTGTGCGACAACCCCGCCTAGCTAAACGAGTTGTGTTGTGGTACGGTTTACACACGGGCGGGAGTTATCTAAAATTGAAATTAGGACAATGTAACCAGTTTGGTTCGTTCAGATTTGGTTTTGTTTAAGGACTATCTTCATTGCACACGGACTACTCCACCAGTGCTCCGATCTCATCCCTTACATCACACAAGGAGGATCTCAGCACAGTGCACGAACTCCGTAGCACCGGCGAGAATCACAATGTGTGTATATAGGAATCACATATTCTATAAATATTTTTATAATATTATTTATACTCGAGGCGGACGCCATACCTCTTAGCCACTCCGACCCCCAAGTTCGTTCAAAATCAAGCTAAAGGTGTGTTCAGTGGCGTAACTACAATGTAAAGAGCACCCGGGCACAAATTAAGTGAAGCCCCGGCACACATTAATTGGGGTCCTCCTTAGAGGTCATCCACATATGACGTCACGCAGTGAGGCGGGGGAAGGGGTCAAAATTTGGGGATGTTGTGGAACGATAGGGTGAGGGGAAAACATCTCGAAAAATGTGATGTCACTGTTACGTGCAGTCTTTGATATCTTACAATATTATACATAGGTAATTTTTTAGTGCTTAAGGGAAAGTCATTATTGAGTTACTTCCCTTGAACTCCGCGGATAAATACATTTTTACTGCGATTTATTCGTTGTTTGGGTAATAATAGATTGTTCTTGCTTCAGAATATCTATGGCCTGAATTTATGTGTATTGTTTGTCTGAGTAGGACAAGTCTGTCTTATATCTGTATATCTTTACATATCTAAGTCGAACTATATGTTCTGTTGTCTCTAGAGAGGTCAAAGGCTATTCGGCGGATGTGTCGCTTGAGTGGGGTGATTTGGCTTCGTCCTGATAGGGAATGTGTGTGTTTTGCTATGTCGGCTTGATGCCTTGAAAAAGTGATCTCAGTGGTTTTGGGGAAAGTGATAGTCGTCTAGACCTATCGTGTATGCTTTACCCCAGTGTTTATTCATCTTGCCAAGGAATGGCAGTTTCATATTCCCTCTACCAAGGTAATCAAAGATACTCTTATGAACTCTCGATCGAAGCCACCATTGTCGATAATTACGATTTGAATGTTTAAGAGAATATATTTGACTCGATGAAAAACGACTTCGATTCCTAGCAGCACTATATTCTGTAGAATGCAGTCTATTGTTCATGACCAAATCTACAGAGCAACGAAATGTTGTATGAATGACTAACTTTAGAACAGATTCATTATCTGTATTCAAACGTGAGTGACAGTTCACGAGTGGAGCCATCTTGGAACCAAAACATGTAGGACTTTCAAGAAGAGAAAAGGGATGCCCGTATTATCGCTTGATCAGTCCAGAGATCACTGCTACACATGAGAACCCATTGTTAGCGGTTCAATATTATTATATGGAAAAATATGTGCTGAACATTATGTTGAAGAATCGTTGCTAAACGAGATTAGGTTTAGAAGTCATCTGAAATATTGTTTACAAGCTGACGTGCTCAGTCAGTGACGTCAGATGATATATGTATGGGCGATACTGAGTGCTTGGCTATTGACAGTCCATTATACCATTATTCTACATGAGTGCCCATGTAACATTGCAAGACCATTTGTCCACTGTACTATGATGTATTATGGCAACCTGTGATTTGTCACTATCTGTGCTGTCGAGTGTGTACGTCCAATTAAACTTTAGAAAAGGTACACAGTCGTTGGTGTCGATGACTTCCGGTCATACATGAGTGTGAGAAGAGAACATTTGTCAACAACACGAACCCTTATCATCATTCGCACATTATACACTCCATCCATGTCTACACAACACTGCGTAGGTCAAGTTGACATTCCATACACTACAGTGGGGCAGGCAACACCATAGGGATCTTGTCAACTGATGATGATAGACGCCTGTCTTCCCGCCTAGGAGTGTTCTGGTGTACTTTATCAACATATATTATATCCAACTAAATATCAACTTTATCAACTGGTGGACCAGCTTTCTGGGTTTGACCTCGCAGAAATTCAGAAGTCAACAGATTACCGATACCAGACCGTTTCCTGTGGCTGATACGACACACTTGCAGTATTGGTTTGCTCTTTGTCAACGCTTCGTCACGTGACCTGTCAAGTGAATGCAGTATGTAGGTCAGCGTTGTTGACATTTTTTACATTAGACATTATAGAGTTTCACAGAACAGTTGGATCAATTCTTGTCAGTGTTAACAGAAAGACAGTATTTGTGAACTAAGAAGTCCTGGTTTCATCGATGGATCTTCTTGTTTGCCATATATGAACTTTAATATTTAAGGCCAGAATGTTTAATTGAATAAAGTGGCAGTTTGTTTGTTTTCATGAAAAATAACTTTGCCATTACTGTAAGACTGAGCCTATTTTGCAACACATACTATCATACACATAATTTATATATATTTATGTTTACATGTTATTTGTTTGTATAGTATGTTAGTTTCTATGTCAGCGGGTTGTGTTTAAGGTTGGGCGGCGTCCTCACAACAGAGTATCCCACGTCATAGAGGGTCCGTTGTGGGCGTTTTCTATAGGTGCAATTTTCTTGATTGAAAATTTGCTGCGACAACTGTTGCTTTTGTGTTAGCTGTGAAGTCTGTAATTATTGTTATTTTTGTAATATTTCTTTGTTCTTTAGTTTTGTTTTGATTTGTTTGTAATTTGTTGGTCTAACCTTTTCTATCTTTCAGTTCTATTCATAATTTATATTCATATATTGTGACGTCATTTGTGTTGTTATTCTTTGCAGATTCAGTGATTATTTTCATTGATTTCCCTATTTGATTTATTTTGATTTCTGCAAACGTTCTTGTATTGTCAGTCCTATTTGTACTTTATGTATTCTGTTGGTTGACATATGTTTTATATGGGTATATTTCATAAGACACAATTGCCTGTGCACTGCACTTGGATTATGGTATAGACCAGTACCTGATTATTATTACTATTATACAAGACCTTATTAAAGGCTTGTGACCCACAGATATTGGGATAGTATACTGATTAATCAGGTCATTGAGAACTTGTGGTATTATTATTGATTCAGGTGATTAGTATTATTGTTAGGCATCATGTCTACTCTAGATGATTTCATTACTCAAGGGAAAGCTCTTGATAAGACTGGTCAACAATTAGAACAATGGGCAGTTGCTCAATATGACAAAGCATTAGCTGCAGAAGAGAAAAGATTAGCTGCAGAAGAAAGAAAAGCTATGGCGGAAGAGAAAAGATTAGAAAAAGAAGCTGAGGCTGCTGCTGAACAAAAGAAATTGCAGATGCAGGTAGAGGAAAGGAGATTTGAAGCTGAACAAAAAAAATTGGAAAGAGAAGCTGCGGCTGAACAAAAAAGATTAGACAGGGAGGCTGAACAAAAAAGATTAGATGCTGAAGAGAAAAAAGCAATAAGAGAACATGAATTTGAGTTGGAGAAATTGAGATTGACAAGTATGAGTAATGTTAATCAGGCATCTAGTGGTAATGGTAAACCTTCTACTTACAAGGTTAAGGTTCCACCGTTCAATCAGTCCAGTGACGATATTACATTCTGGCTGGATAGATTTGAACGTTCTTGTCGTACACATAATGTGGATAAATCACAATACGCTAATCAATTATCAGAAAACTTGAAAGGTGAATCTTTGACTAGATTATGCCTTGTAGGAGAAGCAGATAAGGATAATTATGATGTCATTAGGGCGGCTTTGATAAAAAAATATCAGCTAAGTGAGGAAGGCTATCGCCTTTTATTTAAGACGATGGTACCTGAGACGGGGGTAGAATTCTCAGAATTCACTGCAAAGGCACGTCTCACAGTTGATCGTTGGATTGAGCTTTCCAAAACAGAAAAAACGTATGAAGGACTTATGGATTTGTTGCTCAGAGATAAGATTATGTCATGTGTGAACAAACCTTTCCTTGAATTTATACATGAGCGTAAACCTAAATCTCTAAAAGAAATGGAAGAATATTGTTCCCAATATGTCACTGCACACCCCGACGTGACTTTTGGCAACACTAAGATTAAGGAGAGTATGCCAGTTGCTTCAGCAACACCATACAATCCCAATTATTCACACAGATTTCAGGGACCTCAAAACAGATTTGATAAAAAAGGTAACCATAATAGTTATCAAAACCAAGGTAACCAATCATTTCAGGGTTCTTCTTCAAAGAACTGGAGACGACCTGATAGCTCTCGACACAGGGGTGGTCATAATTATAGGAATTTCCGTAGAGGAAGTAATTATAGAAACTATCAGGGTTATCCGTCTTGGAGTCAACAAGATCATAATTACAGAGATACTCATTATAATGAATATGATAATGGTAACCAAGGGAACTATGACTCAAACCCAAATAGGGGTTACAATAGAGGTAACAATAACTACAGAGGTGATAATAACCGAGGTAGATCTCAATACAAAAGACATAAACCACATTTTCAGGCAAACTCTGCACAACAAGAGTCCCATGAAGCCTATAAACAGAGTAAAGATAATAATGATGCTAGTAATATGGCATGTGCCGCTTTTGATTTTGGGAGAGCATCTCAGTGCCCCCAATGCAAAACGTTATTTGAGCCAACCACAGTGTCTACTTTAAGCTGTGGCCATCCTCTTCCTGCTCTTCCAGCATCAGTCGCGCATGATGGAAGAGGTTCTCTTGTCTTACATAAGGGTTTAGTGAATAACAATCCAGTCTCTGTGCTATTTGATTCTGGATGCACCACAATTGGTGTTAGGCAGTCACTCGTAGATCCTTCCCGTGCCACTGGACAAGTAGTCAAATGTGTAACATTTGGCGGCACATTAGAGAAATACTCTACTGCTATCATTAGGATTGCTACTCCTTTCTTTACAGGAGATGTACACGCATGTCTTCTTCCGAATCCGATCGCTGACCTCATCATCGGTCGCATTCATGGAGTCAAGGAATGCACTCCGCAACAAATTTCCACGTGGGAAAGGCAAAACATGCAGATTGCTAACGCTGTAGTCACTAGAGCTCAGGCTCTTAATATGCCTCAAACTTCATCTACTGAAGATAATGAAGTGCATAACCAAGATAATCCCTTGGTAATTTCTCGTGACTCGTTTATAAAACAGCAAGAAGATGATCCCACTCTGAAGAAATTCTTCATTCTTGCAACTAAAGGTGATCCGAATAAAGACACAAGTCGTAAATCGTGGATTACAAAGAAGAATGGCGTACTTGTACGTATGGTTCAAGACTCCATTACGTCAAGTCATTCTCAAATCCTGGTTCCCAAGAATTTGAGAGTTAAAATTTTGCAGCACGCTCACGACTCTCAGTGTGCTGGACACATGGGTTTTTCCCGTACTAAGTCAAGAGTCCTTGCGGCTTTCTTTTGGCCATTGGTAAACAAGGACATACGGATTTATTGTCGATCTTGTAAAGTATGTCAGGAAGTTAAATCCAAAGGTCCACGGCATGCTGCACCCATTCAGGCGGCGGACATTCCTATTCGGCCGTTTCAAAAAATGGCCATAGACATTATTGGTCCATTTAAGATCAAGTCTGCCAGAGGACATCAGTTTATCTTGACGTGTGTTGATATGTGCACACGTTGGCCAGAGGCTATTCCTCTGAAGAGCATTACTACTGCTGATATTGCAGATGCTCTTTGGCTTATATTTTCTCGTCTGGGGTTCCCCGGAGAGATATTGTCAGACCATGGCACCCAACTAATATCAGATACCATGTCTCAAGTAATGTCTACTCTGCAGATAGATAGATCTTTAAGTAGTATCTACCATCCAATGTCTAATGGTATGGTCGAACGCCTTAATAGAACACTTAAAAACTTACTGGGGAAGATAACTGAGGATCATCCTCAAGACTGGGACAGAGTTTTACCTGCGGCCCTCTTCGCTTACAGAGAGGTACCCAATGAACATACGGGATTTTCTCCCTTTGAACTCGTCTTTGGCGCGCGTCCGCGTGGCCCTATGTCGTTGCTTCACGATCTCATAACATCTGACAATATTGACGATGACACAAAGTCATCCTACGAATATGTCATCGCGTTGAGACAAAAGATTATCGAAGCATGCAAATTAGCAACTTCTTCTTCTGAATTTGCGAAACAGAAGGCAAGGCAATTTGCCAATAAGAAGAGATGCTTACGACAACTTTGTCCTGGTGACAAAGCATTTGTATTACTACCTTGTAGGGAAAACAGATTACTTATTTCTTGGAAAGGTCCGTACGATATAATATCGAAAATTTCCGATGTCGACTATATTGTCGATATTGATGGGAAGCATAAAACCTTCCACATCAATATGCTTACTGAATTCCATGAACGTCCGGATTATTTGCAACCCATTTTCCAAGCAACGGACAATTCTCCAGTACCACATGGTCATTACTCATCACTGTCCGTGATACAGGATGAGGAAACAAGTTTTTCAGATGTAAATCTTCCTCTTCCAATGATCCCACTTCATTCCAGTGAATCATGGAAGAACGTTACTGTCTCTCCTGATTTGTCTCTAGGAGAACAGCGACAAGTTTCAACTATGTTGCAAACATTTCAGGATGTACTCACTGACATCCCTGGACAAACTAATGTCATTCAACATGACATTGTTCTAACTGACCATACTCCTATTAGGGTTAGACCTTATCCTATACCTATACATTTTCAAGCACAGGTCGAGAAAGAGTTGGATGAGATGATAGATTTGAAAATAATCGAACCATCCACCTCTGCATATTCTTCGCCGATGGTTATTGTGCGTAAAAAAGACAATAACATACGTCTTTGCGTTGACTATCGAAAATTGAATCAAGTAACGAAGTTCGATGCCGAACCTATGCCTTTACTGGAAGAGCTACTTACTCGACTCTCCAAATCTCATTTTTTCACTAAACTTGATTTGTCTAAAGGATATTGGCAAGTTCCTTTATCTGAACGCGCCAAACCTCTCACGGCTTTTTCAACACCTAGAGGTTTGTTCCAATGGAATTTTATGCCTTTCGGTCTTATGAACGCACCAGCTACGTTCGTACGCATGATGCGCCGAATCCTATCTTATCGGTCAGATGTCATTGCATATCTAGACGACATCTGTCTTTTCAGCGATACTTGGGAAGATCACTATTCAGGGTTAGATGAATTGCTGTCTACTTTGCGTGAGCACAACCTGACAGCGAAACCCTCTAAAGCCTATATTGGTTTTAGCGAAATTTCTTTCCTAGGCCACCGAGTTGGTCATGGTTTCCTAAAGACAGAGGACCATAATACTAGTAAGATACTTAACATCTCAATCCCTAAGACTAAAAAACAGGTGAGAAGTCTGTTAGGTCTTATTCAATTTTATGGCAGATTCATTCAGAATCTATCCTCTATCATGGCACCTCTCTCAACACTTCTAAAGAAAGGTTCGCCTAATGTGGTCCACTGGTCTCAGGAATGCCAATGCTCTCTGGATAAGATTAAAACACTGTTTTCAACACCACCTATTTTAGTGCTACCCACTAAAGATAAGACATTCGTTCTTCGTAGTGACGCTTCATCCACTGGGATTGGAGCGGCACTAATGCAAGAGTACTCTGGAACTCTGCATCCTGTAATGTATATTTCCAGAAAACTTAATGCGGCAGAAAGGAATTATTCGGTTTTAGACCGTGAGCTATTAGCTATGGTTTGGTCGATCCTCAAACTACAGAGATTCCTTCTAGGCGCACATTTCATAGTAGAAACCGACCAAAAAGCTCTTACTGCTATACAGAGTAAGAATTTGAAGAGCTCGAGGTCTACTCGATATGCAATTGCTCTTCAACCTTTTCATTTCTCTGTGCGAGCTATTCGTGGATCAGATAATGTGATGGCAGACATTCTGTCAAGATGCCCACATGATTCCACATAACTATTAGGGCTTAGACTTCTTGATATGTCTAGTTCTATAGTAGTTCCTTTTCTATATCATGATAGATACACATTTGTAATTTAATAATATAATGATTGTATCACTACATAGCGGTTCATGTATGTTTATTCACCGCTGTGCTTTGATGATTTTTTCTTCATAAATCATAAATTTAAGATATCTAATACGAAATGATGATATGAATTTTTTAGGCATTGTGTAATTGCCAGAATTGTATTATACTTTGATGACACCTTCCTGGAAAAATATACTTGTAGAGAAATAATTTCTCTCAGTTTATGAGACACATTCTCACCAGTCGCTCCATAAGTCGACTTAGCCTCATATTAGGCGTTATAGGTATTCCTGATATTTTCATCTGCGCATTATTCATGCGTTGTGAGCCTATTGTACGTTGCTCCTAGATGTATTTCAAAAAAAAAAAAATGTTCCATTTTTTTTTTCCCGGGAGGTGTGGTAAGACTGTTACGTGCAGTCTTTGATATCTTACAATATTATACATAGGTAATTTTTTAGTGCTTAAGGGAAAGTCATTATTGAGTTACTTCCCTTGAACTCCGCGGATAAATACATTTTACTGCGATTTATTCGTTGTTTGGGTAATAATAGATTGTTCTTGCTTCAGAATATCTATGGCCTGAATTTATGTGTATTGTTTGTCTGAGTAGGACAAGTCTGTCTTATATCTGTATATCTTTACATATCTAAGTCGAACTATATGTTCTGTTGTCTCTAGAGAGGTCAAAGGCTATTCGGCGGATGTGTCGCTTGAGTGGTGTGATTTGGCTTCGTCCTGATAGGGACTGTGTGTGTTTTGCTATGTCGGCTTGATGCCTTGAAAAAGTGATCTCAGTGGTTTTGGGGAAAGTGATAGTCGTCTAGACCTATCGTGTATGCTTTACCCCAGTGTTTATTCATCTTGCCAAGGAATGGCAGTTTCATATTCCCTCTACCAAGGTAATCAAAGATACTCTTATGAACTCTCGATCGAAGCCACCATTGTCGATAATTACGATTTGAATGTTTAAGAGAATATATTTGACTCGATGAAAAACGACTTCGATTCCTAGCAGCACTATATTCTGTAGAATGCAGTCTATTGTTCATGACCAAATCTACAGAGCAACGAAATGTTGTATGAATGACTAACTTTAGAACAGATTCATTATCTGTATTCAAACGTGAGTGACAGTTCACGAGTGGAGCCATCTTGGAACCAAAACATGTAGGACTTTCAAGAAGAGAAAAGGGATGCCCGTATTATCGCTTGATCAGTCCAGAGATCACTGCTACACATGAGAACCCATTGTTAGCGGTTCAATATTATTATATGGAAAAATATGTGCTGAACATTATGTTGAAGAATCGTTGCTAAACGAGATTAGGTTTAGAAGTCATCTGAAATATTGTTTACAAGCTGACGTGCTCAGTCAGTGACGTCAGATGATATATGTATGGGCGATACTGAGTGCTTGGCTATTGACAGTCCATTATACCATTATTCTACATGAGTGCCCATGTAACATTGCAAGACCATTTGTCCACTGTACTATGATGTATTATGGCAACCTGTGATTTGTCACTATCTGTGCTGTCGAGTGTGTACGTCCAATTAAACTTTAGAAAAGGTACACAGTCGTTGGTGTCGATGACTTCCGGTCATACATGAGTGTGAGAAGAGAACATTTGTCAACAACACGAACCCTTATCATCATTCGCACATTATACACTCCATCCATGTCTACACAACACTGCGTAGGTCAAGTTGACATTCCATACACTACAGTGGGGCAGGCAACACCATAGGGATCTTGTCAACTGATGATGATAGACGCCTGTCTTCCCGCCTAGGAGTGTTCTGGTGTACTTTATCAACATATATTATATCCAACTAAATATCAACTTTATCAGTCACACAAAAATATACGAGTCACACTTTCTCTTTTAATAAATGATGTTCCTATTTTTATCCGCAATAGTTAACTTTTAGCCGAATAAGTTAACTTTTATATGCATAAGTTAACTCTTATCTGCAATAGTTAACTTTTATTTGCATAAGTTAACTCTTATCTGCAATGGTTAACAACACCTTCGTGGACGACTTATTTTAATATTATAAATCTCAGCTGAAATGTCGGAAAACTGTTTTAAACGTTAAGTAGTTTAAATTAGTTTTAATTGTGTGTCTGTTATTTAAATAATGTAATACACACTGTAAACAAAATCAAAAAGCACACCAAATACGCTGTAGTGTATAAAATTAGATTAAAGAAACACAAGTTATCACCATCGCGACAACAGTCCGATGAGATAAAAGACACAAACGTTTAGCTAGCTGAATCAACTGTGTGTGTGCGTGCGTACGTATGCAAATGCTTTTAGTTGAGTACTGCAAAGTTTGGGACCTGCCTCGTGCTGGGACACAGCAATGAAAGGGAAAATCTTTCCAACGCCTGATTAATTAAACACTATTTTACTCAAAAGATTATTTTGTCTGTACTAGTTAATGCACAGTTAACAATTTTGCCAACGTACGTGTGTATCTCTACTGTGGTGGATGTTTTGAGGAAAGTGACAAAAGAAATGGAAAGATAACAGATATATCTAGTCAATAAAATGTCATTTTGCGAGTTCTAAGGAACTGCCTCTTCTCGGGATAAAAGTCCACTAGAAAACCTTAATTCAAAGAGAATTCTGGTGAAACTAAACGAGATATTTCTGGACGATGAATTTTTTCTCAGAAATTCTACAAAGAACTATGTAGTGTATATCAAGTTGAGAACGGATATTTGGTGTTCAGCCCACATGGAATAAAATATCCCGGCCAAATGGAGGAAGTTATTTCAATTACGACTCAACCCCGAGAGTGGGTATTGGTTTAACCACAAGCACAGCCCAATTCAAATTTACAGGAAAAAAATAACAACCGACTCAGTTATATTGGATTTAAAAATGAGGATAGATTCTCACAATAAACTATGTTCAAGATTTACAAGTGAAAAAAATATAGAGATCTTCTGTCTAGAACAAAAAAATGGTCATCACTTGCACCAAATGAGCTTTTCTGTGGCGGTTTGCATCCTAATTACTGTACTCATCTGCCACTGAGATTAGCTGCTGTGTTGAGGTGTTGTTCCTGCTAAGTTTCTGGTTCTCTGTTGTTTGGTCTGTCCCAGCACTTCAGGTACAGTAATGCAGTTCTTCTGTGGTTTCAAGGGGTGGCAGGACCCAGCGCACATCACAAACACGGATGGAATATGTTTGCCCTTCCTGAATACCTCTTTTGATTACAGGATGTGACGCAGGTTAGAGTCACCGAGTATGATAACCTAGAATGACAACCTGGCATGGTAACCTGGAATGGTAACCTGGTATGGTAACCTGGTATGGTGTAGCGTGAGGTTTTTATTGGCTCTAGGATCAGTATAGTACTGACAATTACAGAAATATAATTTCTGCGGAAAATGGTGAAGTACCAGTGTCTGAGAGAACTACTGGTATCACAAATTAGTTAGGCTGTGAATGAGCTGATCTCGAAAAATTAGTAGAGTGGAGACAGTCATAAAATGCCACCCCGCTGTGTAACTAACTGTGATATTAAAACAAGGAAACAGATTTCACTTAACAATTATAAAATTGACAAGTCGTTCAAATACAATTTCCTTATTTATTAAGTATATACACTATCTACTCTTGTGCTGAAGGGTGGATGTTGGAAGAGGGAATACAATGGATTTGTAAGTTTACGTATGATTGATATACAAGGTATATATATATATATATATATATATATATATATATATATATATATATATATATATATATATATATATATATATATATATATATATATATATATATATATATATATATATATATATATATATATATATATATATATTACAACAACTCTTCCAATTGTGGTAATATGAGAGGTTATTCGTGTTACTCAACTAAGTGTAAACTGAGTGAGGTCAAGCTGTGTAAGTCCCTGAGTCTAATTGTTGATGATGTTGTATTCTCAGGGTACCTATCCGCTACCTCTCTGAGATCTCACTCTGGGAAATATTTTCTGGGTATGTTATATGGCTACGTGTCTAGGGTAATGTAGGTATAGTGATGTGTCAATAAAACAAACACAACTGTAACTCAATATAATTGAATTAAGTAAGACTGTGTGTAAATTTATATAATTATATTACTATTTTTAATATTCCTGAACCTCAATTTTCTGGAACAGGAATTTTCAACTCAAAAGAAATGTTTCTTTATTTACAAGTTTTAAATAAATAGGGTGGACATCCTGTCCATAAAATGATAAGTCTAAAATATCAATAGGTTTGTACTCCCTACTGGAATATGTTAACACTGGATAATAATTCTGTCAATGATTTGAGGGTTTGTGTGTTTCATCATCCCCTCTTTTAAATTTTTGTATTTGGGTGGAATGATAAGGATGAGTCCTCAAGTGCCAATTTTAATGGACTTATCTTAAAAACCTGTCTGTGGTGGTGGCTTGAGAATCTTCAAGAACAACAAGTATTTCAGAGTTCCCCTGGATGCTGATGTGGCAGGAAGCTTGCAGTTATATAAGAAGCTCTCTCTGTGCCCACAGGGTCTGAATTTCCAGGGGTTATGTCACTTTTCAATTTGGCAATTCAACCCTGAAATAAGAAGGTTATGTTCCCCTCTTTATATCATATCTATAATATCATTCTACAAGTTTATGAATAATACATTCAAAAGGAGGGTCAGCTACGCGTGCCAACCAATTGCACCAAACCCTATTTTTGTTTGACAATTTTTCTTCCAGTGTTTTCATACTGTTCCCATATGGCTGCAACGCCACTGACCCCTTAAGCATTGATTTTCTTCCATAGAATCAGATGGGGTATACAATGTTCTTCTTGTGACCTGTTAAATATTTTGTGCAAACATCCTATGTAGGTTTTGATGTGTTATTTGAACACTAATGCACTGCAGAAAACTGCTAGTAGCTTCTGGACTTACAGTCGTAAGATTTTTATGGCAATATTTAAAAAATTTTTAATTTCATTTCCTTCTAAGTCTGCTTAGGCATTTCCTATTTAGGGTGTCGTAATCTCTTCCAATAGGCAATGCCGAACAACAAAAAATTATGGCGCACTATCTGTGTGGCCTGCACATGCAAATGAAATATCAATAAACTTATTTATCTTACCGCAAGTAAAGAATAAATCACACAATCACAAGATTGACTGGCGGTTAATGGTTCCAGTTCAGACCGCTATCGTCCAGACGGCAAAGGCATTAACATCAATGCTTTTCATCTGCTCTCAATCTGTCTGTGTTTCAATTTTTCTCAAATGGCGCACTATGCCGGCAGATTGTTAATTTTATCGCCCCCTCCTAAACTACAATTAACCAATCAGAAACGCGTTAAGAAAATTTAATTTTTCAGAAGGCTATCAAATTGAGCAGTTCAGAAGTGTGTTTGTTCGCCTGTCTCAATTTTATTTATACAATATCTTTGTTATTAATGGGTCGATTTTTAATATTGAAAGTGAGTATTAAACAGACAACTGTCCTCTATCTTCATATATAGGTTTCTTTTAATTATTTGTCCCCGTTTTCATATGTGTAATTTTTAAGTAATTATTTGGTCCTTTCACTGAACTAAAATATTAGTAAAATAAATGTTTCTAAGGCCAGATAATTTATTATAAGGGAAATTCTTATGGTATTATATTTAACAATATTAACGCTACAATTCAAGACATCCCTTTTATTTAAACTCTCTTTATTTATAAAGAAATACATTATCTA
This sequence comes from Oreohelix idahoensis, assembly GCA_024509875.1. Taxonomy (NCBI): domain Eukaryota; kingdom Metazoa; phylum Mollusca; class Gastropoda; order Stylommatophora; family Oreohelicidae; genus Oreohelix; species Oreohelix idahoensis. Next base: position 68,178 of record JAMPIV010011498.1, on the reverse strand, counting down.
AGTTTTTCCAAACACACCGATTAGGCTTGCTTTCCATTTTAAACAACCTTCCCTCTCCCCTATAAAACGAGGTAAGAATTTGGTTAGTTGCCAAACTTTACGGCGTTCGTTCATAAATATTTGGGAAGGGTAGAGCGTGTGTGTGTTTGGGGGTGGGACTTTTACGCTTGGTGTTAGAAAATTCAAATCATTATTTAAATGTTAGCGGTTTGATTTGCCAATGGCCTTGAGACAAATTTCAAATGCTGTAGTTATTAATAGATTGTAAGAGTATGTTAGTTAATTTTCTAGCGGTTGATTTGCCGTGGCCTTCAGACCAAGGTCAAACATGGAAATTATTTATAGATTTTTAACGGGGTAGTAGAAAATTCAAATTATTTTGTCCAATTTTTTTAGCGGTAGGTTTGCCCTTGCCCTTGACAAATTTCAAACATAGTAGTAGTGGGTTATAGGTTGTAAATTTACGTTAACTAGATTTTTGAATAGGGGAAATTTGAGCGGGGTGTCACACAGAGTACTTTACTACACCAATTATGGGAACAAAATTATAGATGTCAGCTGTGCTGTTAATCAATAACAGGAACTTTATCAGCTGTGCTGTTAATCTTGTCTCTCACTACGCTAAATCACTTTTTCTTCCTTGACAGTTAATTTCTCACAATTGCCGACGGAACTGGTACTAATGTGTACTCATCTCTTGAAACAGTTCTGTCCTTAATTTCTTGCACACAACACCCGCTGATGATCGTTTCGTTAGCCCACCCAAGACTGAGGGGGAACTAAAGATGTAGCTCCCGTGCAATCACTGTGCTCCTGCGAAGTTCCAGGCAGCTGGATTGACTCGAACATACGACCTCAGGTTGGATGACACGAATAAAACCTGTAACAAGGAAAAATGGGGGCTAATTTCTGTCATCAAGCCCACCTATTTCTAGTGTATATGAGATGAACTTGTCTCATGTGTCTGCATGTAGGATGAAGGACAACATGGCTCAGTATGATTTAGCAATAGCGAGACAAGACAGGTGTGTACTTGCAAAACATTCTTTCTGATAATTCAATACATAAATACATCCAATAATTTGTACACCGAATGATACAACCGTTTCCTTCCACCTATAATATACCATGTCATCCCTGATAAGTGCTATGCTGGTTGGTAAAATATACCCTAACAATATTGTTGTGGTTATATAGGTTGGAGTCATACAAGGAAATACAGTCATTATACCTAATTCCCTAAGATATAATCAGTATACCTGATACATTCATAGTAAAACTAAAATCCTATATGAAATATATACCTGGTTTCCTTCTTCAAAAGTCATACACAATCATTACGCATGATACTTTAAAATACAATCATTACACCGGATATAGTGTCACAGAGTGCTCGAAGATTTTGTCTAGATTATTTTTTAATTCCTTACTTTTCTTTTGCTTCACATTTTGTCTGTCTTCTCTACGGAAATATTTGCACCTGCGATCTGTTCTTTAGCTGTTTTTCTAGTCTTCACTAATAGTCCTGTCATTCTATCCAAATTCTATCTTCTTCTACAAAGGCACTTAAAAGCATTTCTTTAAGGATGTCTATACGATTTATTCGCTTAGTCGAATCGACAGTGGTTCCCAGAGTATTATATTTCCGTGTTCAGTGGTCAACTGAAAACCGCCACAATAAATCTTGGTACGTGCCTAAGCATGAGACGGGAAATAATTAACTCTTGGCGTGGGAATCAGGAAATGTTTAACTTCATGCGAACAAATGCTGAGTTTTAAGATCACTTGCTGATAACCGCTAAAAGAGAAAACACGCTTATAGAATAGAAGTCTCAAACTACCTCATATCTACAAGTATATGTGATCGAGAGTAACGCTCCTCAAATTCTATTTCTTAAGCTGTGGATAAGTCCTGAGCGGTAAGCAAACTCTCAGTATTCGCTTAATTAGCTAACTCTAATATCAAGGGATTAGTTAATTGATGTAAAGTGTGAAATACTTAATATTGTGGTTTTATTTCTTTACATTAGATTGATAGCTATTTTGCATTTATGTATTATGAATGTTATTGATGCATTATAATGATGTAAGTACTGGCTGATATCTGAAAGTACTACATTCTAATGATTTTGAGAAAACTGTTGTGAACGAGAGAAGAACAATGTTGTTCAAGGAACGAGTGAATGCAATAGCATTCCTCCAATGCAGTCACGCATGAACGCACACGGCAAGGCGTCTGCTTATAACAAAGGTTGACCTGACTGACCTGACCAGTGTGAGACTACTGCTAGACAGGAATTTGTAAACAAATGGACAGTCGCCTTTAAGGAAAAGACTGAAGTTATGGTTCAGGTAAATATATTGTTAGGCACCATTCTGAGACGAAACGTCCAGAATGGCTGTAGGAAATATATCTGTATAAAACAGAAGATTGATTGCCTGTATTATCTTCCACAGCCCAGTTGCAGAATCCTAGCCAGTTTCTGGATTTTGATTGCTGTCAATTGTTGCGAGTAAACCGCCTAGTTGCTCTATGTTACGGAGAGAACTAGTGCTTACGTCTCAAATCTAGCGGTGATCACATGTCAGCAACCCTGAGCAGTCTACCGATTTAAGCAGTCAACACCTCGTTAGCACCTGAACATCATAACCCAACTGCACAACCAGGTGAACGAACAGCCTAGTCATCTCTTGGACTGTTGCTCAACTGAATCAGATTCTCCAGTTGGTAATCCCTACCTACTGTGACGCCCAGGAGAAGTGCAAGCAGATAAGTCTACGTAAAACCCAGACCAAAATCAGAATTCACTTTTCCACGAAATAGCCATAGGAATAAACTTTCGTCAGTGAGGAAAATAGCCTCTTATTCTTATCTGAACCAAAGACACTGACAGTTCTAAATTTCCTAGTATTTCTTTTTTTCAAAGTACATGTCAACATTGATTTTATTTTCCACTGTAATTAAAGTAATTATGTACATTCTGTAACTCACCATCATTCTGAGTTTGACTTAGTAGATTGTATGTTCTGTTCAGAAAAACATTCTCAACCCTCTTTGTATTACTTGTTACTACTAGTTCATCTTCAAAAAGATTTGAGTAAGAAAGAGTTAGTCGTCGCCAGAAAAATACAAGAGTTGGTAGTCTAAAAGGTGAGAGAATCACTGACACCAACCTGTGCCCTTCTGTTAACTCTTTCCCTCAACACTAGCTCACCTCTGTGAAAACTAGTGTCTAAAGGTCTATGTGCTTTCTACACATCTTCCTTACTATACAAAACTCTTTATGCGACAATTGGATTCTCATTCAACGTCAATTGGAGTGCACCATCAAATATATCTGCGACATATAGTCATAGGTTATATTCAGGTTGGAGTTATATAAATAGTCTTAACAAGGACTGTTTGGTTATATTTCAGGTTGGAGATATGTTATATTTCAGGTTGGAGATAGGTTATACTTCAGGTTGGAGTTATATGAACCCTAAAAAAGACTGATAGGTTATATTTCAGGTTGGTTATCGTCTTCAGCAATCATACCAGGAAAGACAATCATTATACCTGATTCCATAAAATATAATTCTTATACATGTGACAGATTATGATAAATAGATTTCATATTATCTATTTCCTCATCTACATTCTCTTTTACCAAACTCTCAACTTCTTACTTTTGTTCACTCAAACCCTCTCATATTCAGAATCTGTCTCTCTTTGTCAAATTTAACGAGCATTTAATTGCTGGTCGCTATTCCTTTGATGTAGGTTTATAGCAGACCTGATTAGCATACGTGAGGCGGTTTCATTTAATTCTGAACGCCAGAGATCGAAATCGTGTAATATGTTGCAACAGAGAAAGGTGGCGTTAAGTTTGATAACGTATTTTTCGATAGAGAGCGATCAATGGGAGATAAAATTTGGGAAACAAGATGAGCAATTTTATTGCCTCCCTTGTTAACCAGCTCGCTAGAAAGTACTTAAAACATGGTGAGCATAGCCAGATCAAAGACTTTGCTAGCCCGATTTTAAGCAGTCTGTACGCTGCCAGATGGCGAGACAGAGCGGCAAATTGGTGCGAAGAATTCGTTTGATTCGCAGAACGAGCAAGGAAATATCTAAATCTGGGCGTAGGTGCTAAATGTATCAAGTCTGGGCTATTTCTTTGATTTTTAATATTTAAAACCCAGCAGTTTAGACGTCATTCATTCAATACTGCCACAGCTTTAGAGAGACAGCTAGCGTGAGTTCTAGAATCACTGTAATAGTAGAGTCTTAGTTTCTAGTGGAGAAAATCTTTGAAGTTTGTGTGAAGGTAAAATATATACAGTGACTAGTATTGTCGAGTGATTAATTGTTAGTTCGAATTATATCTTCACTAGATTTTTGTGCAGAGTGTTTTGCCAGTTAGGCCAGTCATTTGATAATTCTCTAAGTTTTACTGTGTTACAGTGGATAGCAGAATAAATAATAATTTCTAGCTAAACTATAATATAAAATTTATTCACCGCTAGTAACCAGTCAGAGAATAATTTAACCATCTAAGTAATGCACTGATACATCATGAGTGTTGACGAAATATGTATTTATTTCTAATTCATGATGATTGATTTCTTTTTAACGACTAGAATTTATTTCACGGGAGTTTTAAACGATGAGACAAGCTCTAAGCTTATAGTTTCTGATTTAAGTTAAATGACCGAAGGGAACATATTCTATTTACGCGTAGGATTGTGTATACTATTAGGGTTGAGTATTTATGTTTTTCTCTTCCTTTTATATAGTATATGGGTGTGGTGGATTTTGATGTTATGAATTGTTGTTATGTATTAGTATTATAATAAATGAGATTAGCTATGAAGGTCCCTGAATTTACTCAATAGTATTGTGAACTTTTCAGGGTGCCTTTCCGCTACCACCCCCTTTATCTCATTCAAAATGTATCTATATTAGTATATTAAATGACTTCGTGTTGTGTCTAGGGTTTTGAATGTAGAGTGTGAAGCACAATAATTAACAAACATACAAACAAATAGTTTATTATTCACAACAGCACACAGTACCACCACAATAACATACCAACGACACTTTAAAAGGCTATCTTATTTAAGACTGTGGTTGAATTTTGTGTAAATAAGATTTTTACAGTTTTATTATCCTGATTCAAATTTATTTGTAATCAGGACAGACAATTTAAAAGTGAAATCACAATAATCAATTACATCAGTCAAATAGCACAATAATTTCTTTGTCCATATATATAAAATTATTAATCGAATATATTTATGTAGTGTTCTCCTACTTTAAGGTAATACTGGTGGTAATACTCGGTTGTTGTTTTAATCATGTCCTTCTGGAATTGTTTGTTTCTATTTTGTCACTTGTGGAACTATTAAATATTTGTCCCAGTTTTATTCACTGTTATTAGATCGTTCTTTTAAAGTTCTGTAGTTTGAGCTTTCAGGTGCCGAACGAGAACTTAACTGGGCAGTAGAATGTATGTTGAACCTTTCCTCTGCTCGCTTGACAATCTGTTCCCTGTTTGATAGGCAATGGCCACTAGCATGGGCTCGCAGTAAACAGGCAGAGTCTTGAATCAATCAATTTTCAAGCGTTTGGTACCACATTAACGTCAGTACCCAGGACCTCACAATGTTCAATGAAATACACACAGAGAAGATGACTGACACAGTTTCGATCTGTCGTATTGCCCAGGCTGCTTATAACTTATATTTTAAAGCACAGCCAGCTCTCATCTATCACTGTTTAAAATTTTCTGGAAATGGCGTCCCCCTAACGCTTATTCTGTTAATATCTTTTTAGTTAGCCAATCATTCTTAATTTTACAGTGTAAACAGTCTTTTCAAAAATATCATTCAAACTTTTCCTACGTTACTTAGGCTATTTATGTTTATTCAAAGGTCAGCCAATAATATTTAGTCTCCCTTCAAATGCCACCCAATCAGATTCGCTGTACTATGTTAGCCTATCTGTCACCTACTTTTTTCCCAAAAAATATGCGATCCAATCTAAGCAGATATGACTTGACCTGACAGTATCTCTGATCTCTATGTATTGTTTTATGAATATTTAATTAGTTAAGGGACTATTTATATAACTAATAACATATTCTTGGTCAGCAAGTCTTCAGGTACGCGAATATACAATTTTTAAGGGGCTATGTGGCTTAGTTCAAAATTCTATAATTTTTTCCATGTTAGTTGTTGTTTTTAACTACCTCCTGTTCAATTCTTTTCTCATGTACTTTCAAACTAATTACGAGAGCTTAGGTCATTCATAATAAGAGCTTAATATGTTTACATGACGTAGTGTCCACAATTCTAACTTTTTTCATTGTATTTGGGGAAACCCCTAAGGCAAGGCTTGCCCCTGTGCTAGTGTTGGCTTTTAGTTTGAAATCAATGCGAAACGAATTAGCATTTTCATCTATCTTTGCCCCCTCCTCGTTCCACAATGCATTTTAGGGAAATGTTTCTTAGAACTAGGAAAAAGTGGGTGTTTATGTCAAGGACGAATTTGAAGAATTGGGTACCGTTTTGTTCGGCTATTCGTTAGCAAATAATAATCTGAAGGCGTAGGCGATACCAACCGTTTCAGCAGAAAATTCTTTTATACTTTTTTTTATCTTTTGCCTTTTTGCCCTATACTGTTATATATTAATTTAGATATTGTATTTAGAAATTCACTACAATGGGTCAAGCCCAAAATCTACCAGCGGTTTTTCAGTATATGTGAGAATAACCTAGAAGAAACATTTTGTACTTAAATACGTGGGTTTACAAGTTAAAACCTGTCTGGCATTGTGTTTGCATCCAGAAGGAGACAGAGTACCCATCTCATGACATTTAAGACTAAATGATGTAACTGAACCTATCGAGCCAGATTATAATTCTTCCCTAAATCTCATGTACATTCAGCCCCTGTGGCGAAATTACAAACAGTAACATTTCCGACGTTTGACCAATTGTGGTGTGACCAATAATTTTATATTGAGAGAAGTTACCAGCCTGTTATTTCCTAAGTACTGGAAACCTCGAGATTCTGACATTGTGAGCCCATTTAAAATTTCTTACCTGAACTGATTCAAGTGACATAAACAGTAATCCTAAAATATAGTTGTAAAGTGAACGCTCCCCGAAACATTGGATGAAACCTGTATCTGCAGAGCTGGGGTTCTCTTTATCAAAAAGGAACACGGATTCATTGTGTGTATTTGTCCTAAAGTTGGCGCCTGAAGGTGCAAGACAGCAAGATTGTAGGCAAGAAAGAATGTCAGTGGCCACTGGTGAATGAACAGAGAGAAAGCAGGACTGAGTGATTCCCTTATGGTATAATTTATGCACCCACTTTGTGTTTTCTTTTATTCAACTTTGTGCTAATGATGTTTTCCTCTTAGAATAGATTTATATATCAACTCTGTTCTTAACTGTAGAGGGAAATCCTAGACCATAGGGTATAAATCTGTGACTCTTTGGGGGCTACAACGTTTCTGCTAACGGGATCGTGGGCTCAACAGATGGGGAAAGGATTACACCTATGGGTCTATTCTTTTAGTAATTCTTTAACCTATGTGCATTGTTTTATGTGACTGATATTCAAATTTTTGGTTGTGGTGAATTTTCTTATGATAAATAAAATTTACATAAACTTATTCAAGTGTGTCGGTCAGCTAGTCCCAAAATATCTACAATCTATTGTTATAGTTTTCACGTCTGTGCGACTAACTGTCGTCACTTATGTGTGTGTGTGTGTATGTGAGTGGTATATATATTACTATATATATTCTAGTAGACTGTCTGACTAATCTAGATCTGTTGTAGAGATAGGCTGACCGAGAGAAGCTTCTCGAGTGTCAGGGAAAGACTCTATTATTTTCCTCCATCTCACTCGTGAAAATCTTTCTATTATTATCTCCCACTGAGCTATCACCTGTTCTATTTCTATTCAGAAGGGACCAACCTAAGTCTTAATTCCCCTATCACAGTTCTACGATAATACATGATATACATCAATTATATACAGACGTAGGTATTATAAATGATACTAAACAATACAATCATTATATATGATGTAGGCATATTCTCCTACAAGTTTTTAGTAAGTTTACCTACCCTCTAAGATTTATGCAAACCAGATTTTGACTCGACTAGTGAAGCAAGTCTGCCCGGTCAATGCAGGTGAGCAATAAATCAGTTTTACAGTTTCTCTTCTCCAGTCAGTCGCTAGCTGGCCTTCGTGTTGGTGTGTGTGATTTTGAATAAAACGCGCCCGTTTATAAAGGTAAACTCAGGTAAATGCCAGTGTGTAAGGAAACCATTTGATTGGTTATGTGCGGTTTGGTACATTTTTAATGCCGACAAGCTAATTGGTTATATGTGGTTTGGTACATTACGTGACCGCGTCCCGAAATTTTAGGCTTAAGTTTTTCCTCTTTTATTTTTCCAATTATTCTGTCTGCCGCCATCTTGGGGGAACAAGATACCGTATACTTCGTGTAATTTATTCTGGCTCAGAGACTGTTCGTTGATTGGCTGGGCATATGTATTAACAAAGAAGTGGGTTTACACACACGTTTCACGACATAGCCCCATCCTTTCCTAGTTGTTACCTGTCATAGCTGACGTGTAAACACCTGCTGTAGTTAATAATTTCTCGTCTGTACTTCCAGAGTAATCGGGTGTCGTCTTAAAAAATCAGCTCCTACATTGTCTCTTCCCGGAATGTAATTCACTGTAAAGGAATAAGGCGCCAGAAGCAGACTCCACCTTAACAATCTCGAATTTAACTTTCTAGTTGCAGCCAAGAATGCAAAAGGCTGTGATCGCTTTGGACAATGAAGTGTGTCCCATACAGGTAATTTGTCGATGGACCAAATAAGAGCCAAACATTCTTTCTCTATTGTCGAGTAATTCAATTCAGCTGCATTCAGCTTCCTACTGGCGTAGGCGACGGGTAAAAGTTCCTCCGGCTGGGCTTTTGATTGCTGCAAGAGAGTTGCACCAATACCTATACTGCTAGCGTCCGTCCTTAATACAAATTCATGTGTGACATCGGGTAGCATAAGGATGGGTTTGCTGGTGAGTTTTGCTTTTAGCTCTGTGTAAGCTTTTTCACAATCAGCATTCCATTGGATTTTGTCAGGCTGTCCTTTCTTAGTTAAGTTAGTTAATGGTGCATACATAGAGTTAAAGTGGGGTATGTATTTCTGATAGAACCCACATAATGACACAAATGATCTCACATCTTTCTTCGTTTGAGGTCTGGGTGCCTTCTTTAACTTCTCTATATTCTTTGGGTCAGGAGACATAAGACCTGTAAAAATAGCGTGACCTAGGAATTCCAACTCCTTACCACCGATATAGCACTTGGTTGGACGTGCAGTCAATCCAGTTTCTCTCAGTCTGTCAAACAACATGGAGAGCGCTACTATATGCTCTTCAAATGTGTTTGTAGCAACAAGAATGTCATCCATAAAGTTAGTGATATGGGGATTTTGTAGAGAATCCAACAATTTCCTCATCATTCTTGAAAAGATACTTGGAGCATTTTTCAGTCCAAAGGATAGTACATTAAACTTGTAGTGTCCGTCTGATGTACTAAATGCCAGCATTTTTCCTAACATCTGGTTTCACTGGTATTTGGTAGTATCCCTTGCTTACATCTGCCTTCGATAAATACTTAGCTTTATTCAGTGTAGAGAACAGCTGGTTGGTGTCAGGTAATGGGTCCACCTGAGATTCTGTGATCGCATTTAGCTTCCTGTAGTCAATACATAACCTATGTTCACCACTCGGTTTTCTTAATAGCACCACACTTGAGCTATAGGGAGAGTCTGACTTCGAGATAATTTTCTCCTTCAACAGATAATCAACTTCCTCCCTTAGTTCTTGGGCTTTCGCGTAGGATAGGGTATAGGGTATGTTCTCATGCATACTGGTGTAGGGTCAGTAACCTTCATGTCGTACTCTAACAGATTCGTACGACCTGGCTTATCTGTGAGAACATCAGCATGGGTTTCCAACACTTTCTGAACCATCTTCTTCTGCTCTGGAGTTAAATGTTCACTAATGTTTACTTGAACATAATCCTCTGTAGTTGTGAGTGGATATTCCATAGAGTGAAGTGGTTCACCGTGCATTTCTGTTGCAATGGCTAGGGTCATGATATGTGCAACTTCTGATGATTCCTTGTCATAGTATTTTTTAAGAAGATTGACATGATATACCTTCTTCTTTCCTTTTTTGTCAATCTTATAATTGGTCCTGGAAAGTTTTTCCAGTATGATATAGGGTCCTTGCCATCCAATCTGCAGTTTATTATTGCTGCTTGGCAACAGTAATAAAACCTTTTCACCCACCTCCAGTTCCCTATCTTTTGCTTTTTTGTTGTAGTACGTAGCATGCTTTCTCCTGGCCTAACTTAAGTTATCATTTGCCAGTTTCCAACCTGTTTTCAATCGAGATGTCAACTCGTTGACGTATTGGTATGAGGAAGTCACTGTTTCCTCTGCTTTTTCATCAGTCCATGTCCGCAGCAATGCTTCCAGTGGACCTTTTATTGGTCTTCCAAACAACAATGTAGCTGGAACCAATCCAGTTGAATTGTGGGGTACTTCCCTATATGCAAATAGTGCGGCGGGTAAGTAGGTATCCCATGTATCAGGTTTTTCACTTGCCAGCATTCTAAGGATTGAAATTAGCGTACCATTGACCCGCTCTACTTGACCGTTACCTTGTGCATGGTAGGGACTACAATGATTGTGCCTGGCTTGAAATATCCTGAACACTTCTTGTGTTAGCTTTCCCTTAAACTGAGAACCATTGTCAGTCAATTATTATGATGATGATAATGATGATGATAATGATGATGATAATGATAATGATGATGATAATGACGATGATTATAATGATGATTATAATGATGATGATAATGATGAAGATGATGCTGATAATTATGATGATAATGATGATGATAATTACGATGATAATGATGATGATAATGATAATGATGAAGATGATGCTGATGATGATGATGATGATGATGATGATGATGATGATGATGATGATGATGATGATGATGATGATGATGATGATGATGATGATGATGATGATACTGATGATGAGGATGATGACGATGATGATGATAATGATGATGATGATGATAATGAGGATGATGATGATGAGGATGATGATGATGATGACGATAATTATGAAGGTTGATAATGATGATGACGATGATGATAATGATGATGATAATGATGATAATGATGATCATAATGATGATCATAATGATGATGATTATGATGATGATGATGATGATGATGATGGTGATAATGATGGTGATAATGATTATAATGATAATAATGATGATGATAATGATGATGATAATATTAATGATGATAGTGGTGATGATAATGATGATGATTATAATGATAATGATGATAACGATGATGATAATGAAGATGATGATGATGATAATGACGATGATAATAATAATATTAATGATGATGATGATGATGATGATGATGATGATGATGATGATGATGATGATGATGATGATGATGATGATAATGATGATGATTATGATGATGATGATGATGATGATGATGATGATGATGATGATGATGATGATGATGATGATGATGATGATGATGATGATGATGATGATGATGATGATGATAATAATAATGATGATGATGATGATGATGATGATGATAATGATGATGATGATGATGATGATGATGATGATGATGATGATGATGATGATGATGATGATGATGATGATGATGATGATGATGGTGATAAAGATGATGACGACGACGATGATGATGATGATAATGAAAGTGATGATGATGATGATGATGATGATGATGATGATGATGATGATGATGATGATGATGATGATGATGATGATGATGATGATGATGATGACTAGTTAACTTATTTACATTCGGGACCGAAGACGCAGCAAAAGAGATGAATGCAATAAGCGACTCATAGCTTGACTGTTTGCGTCAGGGTCAGTGAACCAGACCTGACCAAGACCCTACTCCACCTCCAAGTGGAGGTCCTGGAAACAGGCTGCATCACTGCAGTCTGGCAGAGAGAGTAGGGATCGAAGAGGGAAGGCAAACCCGGTCCCAAAACATGCCGTGGGGAAGTCGGTTGTGTCGGTCTGACAGGCACAAATATCGCAGCTTCGCTGCGGCGACACAACGCAACCAACGTCCTTTTCAGGACGAACGAGGAAGAAGAAGAATTTACATTCGATTATGGTGTTTCTTGTCAGTATTAAAAAAAAATAGGGAGATGGGTGGGTTAAGAGGTTTGTGACGTCACGTAAGAGGGTCTGTGAAAAGGTGGAGGGGGTTTAAAACAAGGCCTAAATTGGCTGGCGTCATATGTTGACGACCCCTTATGTAACGTCCTCAACAAATATAATCAATACTCCCCTGTTCACAAAGTTCCGGGACTCATTTTTTTTAATTGGAATAAGTAGACTTACATACTATTTGGTTCTATCTCCTTCAAAGTAGTTCCCTTGTGAGTGTACACACTTATTCCAACGTTCCTGCCACTGAAGGAAGCATCTCTGGTAGTCACTTTGCGGAATAGCCCTCATCTGTCTCGTCGCGTTGGCTTGAATCTGCTCAATGTCATCGAATCTACGACCTTTCATTGTTTTCTTAAGTTGCGGGAACAAGAAAAATGTGTCCTATCTAGACTTCACTTTCTTTCCTTTCCTGACGAAGGCCTTGTGGCCGTAACGTAGACTATTTTCTTTGTCTTTTGTCCTCGTAAGACGAATCACCTTTTTTCGATTTTTTTTCAAACCCACCCATGGGAACAAGAAAAAGTCACACGGAGCAAGATCGGGTGAGTATGGAGGATGCGGGAGCAATGGAATGTTGTGTTTCGTCAAAAATGCGTTTGTGGGGACAAACCTGTGTGCAGGTGCATTGTCATGATGAACACGCCAATTGCCTGTGCGCCACTTCTCAGGGCGATGTCTGCGCACAGCGTCGCGGAGGCGTTGCAGGACTGTTTTGTAGAATTCAGCATTTACACTCTGTCCTATAGGGACGTATTCATGATGCACCAGGCCATCAATGTCGAAAAACGCTACTAACATGGTCTTGACATTGAACTTGACCTGTCGTGCCTTCTTCGGCCGAGGAGATGATTGCGTTTGCCACTGGGAGGACATTTCCTTTGTTTCCGGGTCATATCCGTACACCCAGCTTTCATCACCAGTTATTATCGAGGACATGAAATTTGCGTCGTTTTTTGCTATCTCAAGGAGGTCAGTGCAAATGGACAACCGATCGTCCTTCTGGTCCTCAGTCAGGTGGCGTGGCACGAGTTTCGCTGACACCCGTCTCATGTGCAAATCTTCAGTTACGATTTTATGGCACGTACCAATTGATATTCCAAGATCATCAGCAACCTCTCTGATAGTCAGACGTCGGTCAGCGTGTATCATTTCTTGCACACGTGCAACGAGCTCGTCGGTGTGGGAGATGGAGGGTCTCCCTTGACGGGGGCCATCTTCAAAGGATCGGAGTCCACTTTTGAAACGGGAATACCACTCAAATGTTTTAGATCTACTTAAACAGGACTCTCCGAAAGCTGTTTGCAACATTTCGAGAGTTTCGGAACCAGTTTTTCCTAGGCGAAAACAGAAATCAATACACACACGTTGTTGAATTTTGCTGTCCATTTTTGAAACGCGACGAGCACTATTACGTCATATCCGCTTATACGCTACCACACAGCGCATGCGCGAAATTACAAACTTCAGGTTTGGTACATATAGTGGCACGTGGTTGACATGTGCACTGTGTTAAATCACCTAGCTCCTTATAACGGTTTTCCGGATAAAAAATGAGTCCCGGAACTTTGTGTGACCTGTATCAATAATCTAACTACTGTCTTCATCGTCATCAGTGCACATCTGCTTCCTAAGTAGCACAGGCCTTCAACAAATGTGTGCCAGGTCGTCTTGTCCTGTGCCATCCACGAAAGATATCTCCAAGCCTTCTTCATGCCTTTACTTTCTATCTCAGTAACGTGGGAAATACTGTCATGTTTAAACTACAGGAGCAAAGGGAATTAACAAGAATATATACAAAGGTAAAGGTTCCTTCCGACCACTGTTTTCCGCGGCCCACTCGGTGCTGGGGTCCACTCGGACGGTAGTTACGCAAATGAGCCTGTTGGCAGTGGCCATGGGAAAATTATCAAACATCTTTAAAGTTCAGGGATAAGCACTGAAACAATAAACAAAGTGGGAAAAGAGGATAATGTAAAAGTCAAGTTTGTGTTCCCCACTGATTCTCTAAGTCAAGTTTGTGTCCCTCACTGATTCTCTAAGTCAAGTTTGTGTCCCTCACTGATTCTCTAAGTCAAGTTTGTGTTCCCCACTGATTCTCTAATTCAAGTTTGTGTTCCCCACTGATTCTCTAATTCAAGTTTGTGTTCCCCACTGATTCTCTAATTCAAGTTTGTGTTCCCCACTGATTCTCTAATTCAAGTTTGTGTTCCCCACTGATTCTCTAATTCAAGTTTGTGTCCCCCGCTGATTCTCTAAGTCAAGTTTGTGTCCCTCGCTGATTCTCTAAGTCAAGTTTGTGTCCCCCACTGATTCTCTAAGTCAAGTTTGTGTTCCCCACTGATTCTCTAATTCAAGTTTGTGTTCCCCACTGATTCTGTTAGTCAAGTTTGTGTTCCCCACTGATTCTCTAATTCAAGTTTGTGTTCCCCACTGATTCTCTAATTCAAGTTTGTGTCCCCCCACTGATTCTCTAAGTCAAGTTTGTGTTCCCCACTGATTCTCTTAGTCAAGTTTGTGTTCCCCACTGATTCTCTAATTCAAGTTTGTGTTCCCCACTGATTCCCTAATTCAAGTTTGTGTTGCCCACTGATTCTCTAAGTCAAGTTTGTGTCCCCCACTGATTCTCTAAGTCAAGTTTGTGTTCCCCACTGATTCTGTTAGTCAAGTTTGTGTTCCCCACTGATTCTCTAATTCAAGTTTGTGTTCCCCACTGATTCTCTTAGTCAAGTTTGTGTTCCCCACTGATTCTCTAATTCAAGTTTGTGTTCCCCACTGATTCCCTAATTCAAGTTTGTGTTCCCCACTGATTCTCTAAGTCAAGTTTATGTTCCCCACTGATTCTCTTAGTCAAGTTTGTGTTCCCCACTGATTCTCTATAAGTCATTAAGTGTCATTCATTTATTGTCTTTCTCGTTCCTTATGAAGCATGGAGCCACACTGCGGTTGTCCCATTGTAGGAAGCCTGCACCAAGGAGTCACGTGGTCGTGTAGTGAAGGGTTTTATTTTGTAGCAATTTGTATTACATTATGAGGTTGCCAGCCTCGTGTACAACGTCATATCAGTCGCCGTGTATGAATGCCCGGATGGTGCAGCAGTTCTATTTCGTCTTTGTCTCATCAGTGACTCCCCCCCCCCCCCCCTCCCAGGGACCACTCAGAACTGTCACTAAGAAAGGTAAAGGAAGTCCCATAGCAAATCTTGCAGTAGGGGATTGAAGTGTTAGAGACTTCGCAATACTAGGTCCAGCATCGAGAGGGGGGGTGATCAGTTCCCTTCCTCGATCCCTTTTCCTTCCCTTACTCAAGAACAGTCATATACTCAAGTACGGTTGCGCAGACTGGAATAATAGCGAATCGCTCCCGTGGCTAGGCCGTTCGGAAGGTCCTGGTTCGATTCCCGGTATCACTTCTGTTGTTTTCCCGTTGTCTAGTCTTCTACTTCTTCTCACTGAGTGTCTGATAACATACCTTTGTGTGTTGTTTGTTTATTTATTTAATGTGCAGACTGGAGCGTGTCATTATCGTAAATCAAACCCGGCCCCTGTACCGGTAGAGACCAACGCTCTAACAATTATGTCAATCGGACGCTCGGGCTCTCATTAGGAACCATAGAAGTGATGAATTAGACAACATGTCAGTGTCACTAATAGATGTCAGGCGTTAAAACAGTTTCCATACAGTTCCTGTCAGTGTCTCTGAGTACTGAAACAAAGATTATGACTATAGTGCCCTCATACAGCCATAACAGGCAATTGCCAGTCAAATAAAAGAGAACCATGTGCCTGAACTCCAGTGCAGCCTTGATAAATCATCATCATAAGTTGCCATCTCAACATCGAAGATCGGTTGCTATGGGTCTTCAAGGTCTTACGTCTCTCGTTGCTGGTACACTGACAAGACTCTCCTGTTCATCTCATGACGTTAACTTTCCACTAATAATTAAAAAAAAAAAAAAAAAAAACCCTGAGTAGGACTATCAGCGAACATAATGAAATCCTGAAAAATGCTAGTCCTGAAAACCAGAAGTCATGAAAAGGGCTAATCGTAACAAGCGTAAGTCATAAAAGAGCTAATATTGAAAAGTGCAAGTTCTAAAAAGGGCTAGCCATGAAAGTGACTGCTAACGCGCCAGTGTATATTAGAGACACTAGTTCCACGGATAAAACCATTTTCACCCTAAAAATTTATTTCAGAATTAGGTATTGCCTATGATCAGGAGCGGATTATCCATTTAGCACGTGCTCAGGGCTCCAGGCTACTTGGGGCAGTAAAAGAAAGAAAGAAAGAATGAAAGAAAAAAAAGAAAAAGTTTACTTCCAAACAGTGGCGCTTTCAGGTTGTACGAAGTCGTAAGCAAGTGTGGCCTTGTGAGGCCCCTTTTAAGTAAATTCCTGTTGCATACAGAGCCGGCCCTAGAGATTTTTTCAATGTGAGAGGAGGTTTTGTCATGGCGTGCCCCCTCCCCATTGCAGTACCGCGTGTAACCCGTACGAGACATAGATTCATGCTACTGAACTGGTTCACGCTGTTATTTCATGGCGTGCCTCCTCCCCATTGCAGTACCGCGTGTAACCCGTACGAGACTTAGATTCATGCTACACTGAACTGGTTCACGCTGTTATTTCATGGCGTGCCTCCTCCCCATTGCAGTACCGCGTGTAACCCGTACGAGACTTAGATTCATGCTACTGAACTGGTTCACGCTGTTATTTCATGGCGTGCCTCCTCCCCATTGCAGTACCGCGTGTAACCCGTACGAGACATAGATTCATGCTACACTGAACTGGTTCACGCTGTTATTTCATGGCGTGCCTCCTCCCCATTGCAGTACCGCGTGTAACCCGTACGAGACACAGATTCATGCTACACTGAACTGGTTCACGCTGTTATTTCATGGCGTGCCTCCTCCCCATTGCAGTACCGCGTGTAACCCGTACGAGACATAGATTCATGCTACACTGAACTGGTTCACGCTGTTATTTCATGGCGTGCCTCCTCCCCATTGCAGTACCGCGTGTAACCCGTACGAGACTTAGATTCATGCTACTGAACTGGTTCACGCTGTTATTTCCCCAAATGATGCTCAGTGTAGCATTTCACAGAAAAACTTTTTTTTTTTGGTATAAATTTTATTTCTTGTGGTTATATAACACTTAGATCTAACAGTTGCTTGGCTCAATATGGGCTGATGTACATCGCCTCCATGTTTCAATACATGTCATGTATACATAAATATGCAATATGTAAGATTAAAACAAAAAAATGAAAGGGTAATGTTTTGAAACATTGGAAGAAAATTCTAATTAGATGCACCATTAGAGGTCAGTGTTTCACACGACTGTCTGCTCCAGGATACCATAATTCACAAACCCTTCGCAGCACCAACAAAGTGTTTAAAAAAAAAAACTTTCACAACAGCACGACATTTGTTGAAACATCAGAAATGTTACTAAAATAACCAGTACAGCAACATGTGCCAAACTCATAAAATTGACTTTTAATTCATTATTCTTCTGCTCCCTCAGGAGCATGGCTTTGTGTCCTGTGCCAGATCTTTCCATATCTTCTTTATCCATGTCAACAGAACAGTCTGGAAATTTTGAGATAAAATTCCTATTTTTATGTTGGACTTGATCTCCATGTATCTCCCAATACAGTGAAAGCCTGCAATGTTTTCTAAATACTTATTCTGATACCACCATCCGTTTGTCCGTAATCTTTGGTCTCCATATGATATATGTGTGATTCCATACCTTGCAGGGGTTTTCCCAAAATACAACGGTTATCATTTGTTATTCCTATTATCTTTGTCTTTTCTCTGCTGATGTTCAGACCCAGTTAGTGTAGCCTCTCATCCAGTATTCTCCTTTTGTCCTGCATCTAATTTTGGTCGCCATATGACAGTCCTCAGATGGCAAAAAAAAAAAAAAATGTTTCAAGATTCTTCCTGAAAGGTAACTTCATCTGGGAACTGACAGTAGTAAATGTGTACTAAAGCTTATTATAAAAAAAAAAAAATCAATCAATCAATTTAACCTAATGGCAAATTACTGCAATTAAAATTCAGTGAAGTTTCAAGCTGGATACAGAACAAAATATTAAATCACAGATGTTCATTGGGCGAAGAGCTCTTCATTTTGATAGATTCCAGTTACAATTGCTTGTTTTCCTATCTGCCATTAAAAAAAAATAGTAATTCTTATTGCATTGAAAAGTAAATAAAATATGATGAAATCTGTATGCATGTTGTGGTTAGGGCCACAGTTAGACCTTATTTCACAGAAAAACATAATTCCTTTAGGTTTGTAACATTGTATTGTAGGTAATGTGAACGGTGCTTTGGTTTTAAAAAAGTAAGTGAGTGTAGATAAATGGTTTGCAAAAAATGAATGGAGATGCTTAAAAGACTGTTCGTCTTTGTTGAAGGGAAGTGATGTGTATAGAGGAATGCTTTGAGCAAAGGGAGGAAACTCTATGGTTTCCACTTGGAAGATGTAGTAGTTATGTTTAGAGTTAAGCATATTAAGTGAGTCCAAAATTGTGGTGCAAAAATTTGCATGTTAAGTTTTTGTAATAAGAATTGAAGAGAAGTGTAGGGTTGTGAGTCTAATCATCAAAGGGAGATAACTTGGAATTTCGTCCCTTGTAAGTTTTGGTGGGTGAGCAAGGAAAAAAATACGCACGAGAAAGTTGTGGTAGGATGAACACATTTTTAGGAGTGAACGGAAAAATATTAGGACAGGGAAGCAGAGTCAGATTGAAGAACGCGCTGAGCGTGAGCTAGCACGTGTGTGCTAGAGAGATGGTAGTTTGGAAGTTCATTAGTGAGTGAGGTTTTTGATATTCATGTCTCTGGAAAACAAGCCATTTAGATGTGGTTGGCTTCTGTGGTTACAGACACGCCATAATAAGAGTTATATTATCAAGTTGTCAAAGTTTTGTCTTTTTCAAGACAGCATGTATGATTGCAGTTTTATATTGAAGATAGATTTTGTTAGATAAAACAGAGACAGACGTAGTGATCAGGTAAACTGGTAGAAAATCAACATCCCTGGCAGTTGTAGGCCAGTCTAAGATACACCAGAAGGTCACTAAGTGAAAAGTTAGAAGGATAACCTAACCTCTTTAGAAGATCACCCAGGTGACATAGAAGTGGAGAAATTTGACGAGAGCAGATCAGTGACAGATATGTACAAGAATATGATTTTCGGATGTTCGCTGAATTGAGAGAAGGTACGAATGGGAATTATATTAAATTGAAATGTGTAAAATCTATGAGATAAATTCGCAGAAGAGAGAAGCGGATTCTATTTTATGTAAATAAAACTTTGAAGTTCGTTTTACTGCTGTTGGAGTACAGTGTGTCAACAGAGTTAGAAACCATCAACTATCTGTACGTCTTGTCTAACAGTGCATTTCATCACTTATTTACAGCAGAGTGTTTATGTGGCCGTGTACATAGTTGTTCCTTTGGAAACAGACTATATTCTTACGAGACAGAGGAAGCACAGACCACCCTATAATTTTATATTTTATGAGAAACAGAAAATAATAAATAGTGTCACATATTTAGGACAAAGAGTCGCTTCCACACGCCATTTCTAATAATTGGGTGATTTCCCCTGACCAATCGGATAGCTCAGATTTACCCCGGGGAAAGTGGAACAGGACGCCATTTTGGCAGTAGAATGAAAGAGCGCAACTCAAGAGGTCGTATCTAGCCCAGCTCTACATATTTCTTAGTTTGAGAAAATCAAACTTTAACATTTATTATAAAATGTGTAATTCAGGACATTGAGTGTTATATATTTCGCACTGGCGTAAGTAGTGACAATAGTTAAACATGTATTCTGAATAGAGCTCCCAACCCTAGTCGCAGCAGAACTAGGTTTGAGGATTTTGAGTCAATTTGCAACAAAACAATGTCTTACACCTCAAATCAGGTAGAGTAGACTATTCTTGTGTTGGAAAGCATTTAACTCCAGGAATGCGTATGACAATATAGAAATCAAGGACAAATCTGAGGAGATGGGAAAATGTAGTCGAACCTAAAATAAGACTGTAACTTATAGGAAGGAACACGGAGGAATGAGAAGGTTCGCCATATTTGACAATTGAGTAGGTCTACGAGACAAAGATGCAAAAAGGGATTTTTGCAAAGATGAAAGCGTCTGATGAGATGATAAAACTTTATTATGCTTATTATTGTAAACATGTTCTGAGTTCCAGACTTTGTTGAAATTTTAAGTTTCATGCTGAAAGATATTAAAAGTTTTGCATGAAATCGAACGCTGTTGAGAAGGTGAATTACTACAGTTTTGAGATCTAGATAAGAAATCTGTCCATTTCAATAAAATTCGCTACATCAACACCTAAGAGAAGAAAATCGAACCTGGTAACACAAATTTAAGAGAGAAATCTAAATCTCTGGTGATTAGGCCAGTTAAACATCTGCTCTCTGTAAAGTAAACTGAAAATACTGCATATACCGGCACTGCCACATGAATGTAATATGGTGCCGTTCCAGTCCTAAGGAACACCTGCCCCGGTTACATGTTGGTTATATGGTGCCCGTGACCACTTCTCTTTGATAAAGCGAATAACTAGCGATCATAGACCATGGACGATTTACTACAAAATTTTCAACAGCTGGGTGTGGAACAACAACAACCACAGAACCAACCCGTAAATACACAACCACTGCAGCCCCAGGACAGACAAAATATGGAAGGACCAACAATAATAGCGCTACGGCAAATTACTGAAACCCTACAGAAAAATGACAACTACGCGAAATTCACACAGGTTAGATCCATTGTTCAGCCGTTCGATGGCAACAAGAAAAAATTCAGAAGATGGTTGTCCGACATGGAAAAATTTGCGGCACTAGCAGAGGCAACAACGGATGAAGAGAAAAAGAAAATCGCTCTGTTAGGTTCTGATTCGTACGTGACTGATTTTTTAAGACGGAGGTCCCAGCAGTACCCCACAGAAACCTACGAGTCCCTAAAAAAAGAGCTCACCCAGAGATATGGGGAAATCATAGACAAAATGCATGCTTGGTCAGTCCTTAGAAGCATGAAACAGGAAAGAGATGAATCAGTACAACTTTTTGGAGATCGATTCCTCAATATGGCAGAAGAGGCATTTTGCGGAGAAATCCCTACCACACCTGATGTAGAAATACAGTTAGTGGGGATATTTGCCGATGGCCTTAGAGCGGAAAATATCAGAAGGCATCTTATTAGAAAAGACACCAAGACTATTGCTGAAACAATCCAAGCAGCAATACAGGAGGAAAATCTTCACCGAAGGTTCCAACAAAGAGCAGGTAGGGAACCCCGACCAGAATATAGGGACTATGATGAGCATGAGCCTATGGAAGTTGACCATACCAGGAGGCAATGGACTCGCCCACGAATACGTGATGATAGACCCCGCAATTATAGACCCCCCACACAGAGGCAAAACGACGTCAATAATGTCAGTACAAACGGATGCTTTACATGCGGTAGGCTCGGACATGGTTACAAGTCCTGTAGAGCAAATTACAATCATGCACCATTCAGAAGAGGAGGTTACCAACCACAACAACCCGCACCACCCCCACGTGATTACACCAGAAATCAGTATACCAGAGGCGCACCTCAACCCCTCATGCGTCAGGGAAACGGCCGCGCCACTCACTAAACAGGACCGTTAGTGAGGGCAACAATCACAGAAACTGGTCCAAAACAAAAGAAACAACACAGAACAGAAACTGTCAAGTGGGCCCATCCAGTAAAATACAATATGAAGAAATGTTGCATGATGGAACTAAAATACATCCGGACCCCAGTTCCTGCATCATGTCTATACAGGGCCAACAATATAGGGCACTGGTAGATACAGGAGCATCCATCAGCCTTATTAGGTTCCAGCTGTTCAAGAGGATCCAACACTTAGTACGATTTCAACCGTCCAAAACACACCTAGCTTCAGTCACGGGACAAAGACTAAATTCAGTTGGGACAGCATGGCTAAAATTTTCCTTAGGCGAAACAAATTTTGAACACCCATTTGCCATTACTAAAGGAATGTCTAGAAATCTTATCCTAGGGAGGGATTTCTTTAACAAACACAAAGATGTAGAGCTGGACTAGATACGACCTCTTGAGTTGCGCTCTTTCATTCTACTGCCAAAATGGACATTCAAACAACCACAGAGGAGCCAATACATATGAAACCCTATCATACGCCCTTGAAAAACAGAGAACTCGTGGAAAGGTCTATAAATGAAATGCTACAGGCAGGAATCATCGAAAGATCCCGTTCCCAATGGTCCTCACCCATAGTGATCGTAACAAAGAAAGACGGCTCCAGTCGCTTTTGCTGCGACTACCGTGCCCTTAACAAAATCACAAAAGTCATTTCCTACCCCCTCCCCAGGATAGACGATCTACTTGCGACGTTAGGAAAGTCTACATACTTTACCACACTTGATGCAAGGTCAGGCTTTTGGTGCATCCCCATGACACCTGAGGCAAAACAGAAATCCACATTCTGTTCACATATGGGAAGCTTTTTTTGGAATGTTATGCCATTTGGTCTAAAAGGATCTCCAGCAACATATATGTCACTCATGGATGAAGTGTTAAAGGGTCTACATCCATTTGCCCTGGCATACATAGACGATATCCTGATACATACCGCAGGCACGATGGAAGACCACCTCCGCAAGGTTGAAACAGTGTTTGATAGACTCAGGCATCACCAAATAAAGTTAAAACTGTCGAAGTGTGAGTTTCTAAAGACAGAAACAAAATATTTAGGCTTTGTCATCAATAGACATGGCGTCAGACCTGATGAAGATAAAGTCAAAGCCATAAGAGAAATGCCTAGCCCCAAGACGGTGAGACAAACACGCTCGTTTATTGGTACAATAGGGTACTATAGGCGCCACATCATCAATTTCTCCAGAGCAGCAGAGCCTTTGATAGCCCTTACCCGCAAGTATGCACGTTTCAAATGGACAGAAGACTGCCAGAGATCCTTTGAGTATCTAAAAAATGCCCTAACCACCATCCCACTGCTTGGACATCCAGATATTTCTCAGCCCATGATACTATACGCCGATGCCTCAGATAACGCAATTGGTGCTTGTTTGGTCCAACCTGTACTAGAAGATGAAACACCCATCCTACCAAACATTCCAAATGAGAAACCCATTGCATTCCTATCCCACGCATTGTCAAAGTCACAAAAACGGTGGACCACCACTGAGAAAGAAGCATATGCTATTCACTATGCAGTACAAAAGTTTGACTTTTACGTCAGAGGAACTAAACTCATTATAAGAACTGATCATCAACCTTTGGTTAACTGGCTCACCAAAACACAAGAACAGCCAAAGAAGTTACAGACATGGGCAATGAATTTACAGTCCTACGACACCACTATCGAACATATCCCAGGCGAAATGAACACCTTTGCAGACCTCTTATCCAGGATTAAATATGATGATGAAACTGAAGTGAAAACAAATAGAGTCAAAAATGATGGCACATCCTCAGAGATTGACGATAATGCTAAAGAAATTAATGAAATTACTTCATCAAGTCGAAGAAGTACCTCAGATTCCGCCACTCAAGTAGAAGAAGAAAGCCAAGAGATGTTTGACATGAGAGTAGAACAAGCGAAAGATGCAGAAATTGTCAAGCTGCTCACATACGTGAAAGAAAACCCAACAAAAAGTAAAGATTTTACAGTACACCCAACGGATGGAACTCTATACTATATTGATCAGAAACAAGAAGGGACACTAAGAAAAGTCATTCCAGCACATCTAGTCCCAGAAGTATTGCTACAGTTTCATGATAACAACGGGCACATGGGAAGAGACAAAACAATTGATGTCATAAAGAAAAGGTATTATTGGCAAACTTTCTACAAGGACATTACAGAATATGTAGCCACCTGTAGAACATGTAAATTGAGAAACATGAAGCCACATTTAATTCCCCTTCAAGAAATGCAACCTTCCCATTATCCCATGCAAACAGTGAGCATTGACTTATCAGGTCCTTACCCACTCACCCAATCAGGCAACAAATACCTCCTGCACATAGTTGACCAATACTCTGTTTGGCCAGAAAGTTACCCACTCAGTGATGCCACATCGCAGTCCATCACGCAAATTTTTTTACAAGAATTCATTCCCAGGCATGGCTGTCCAAAACGAATCATTTCAGACAACGGTAAACAGTTTATAGGTAACCCATTTAAAGCCACCTTACACCAGCTGAATATTGAGCATACTACAACCACTTATTATTGCCCAAATGCAAATGGCAGAAATGAACGCATGCACGCCACCCTACATGATATTATTAGCAAATATATCAAGGGGAACCACCAATACTGGGACCTATACATTAACCAAGCTCTTGAAGCCATCCGAGTAAACGTGAACGATACCACAGGAATGTCACCCTTTCTCATGCTATACGGAAGAGAACCAAACTTTCCGTTAGACAACCTACTTCGCCCACAAAGAAAATACATGGGAGAAGACCCCATCGAAATAATCCTTCAAGAAAAGTATAAAGCTCACCAGATTGCACAACGAAATACGCAGAAGGCATTTCACAAGAAACAGAAACAACATGATAAATCAGCCAAGCTACCAACGTACAAAATAGGAGACAGAGTATACTACAAGAAACATGTACGCAGTTCAAAATTCGATGACCGATGGTTAGATGGCTACAAAATCATGAAACAAACTACGCCTGTAAACTTCATTATTTGGAATGAAGAGAAACAACACCAAACAAAAGCTCACGTAAAACAAATAAAAATCGATAATCACCGGCCCATTCCGCCTCTGACGACAAATACAAGACCAGTCAGAAAAGCCACCCTAAATTATAATCCATCCAGCACAGATTCGTCTGACATATCAGAGTCAGAGACGACAGACTCTGAATTTTACCAAGACGACCACATACCCAGACCACCCACAGATGAAATACATCGAGCAAGACAACAACGAGACTCGTCCGAAAGCGAAGAAGATATCCCACCACTTGAATTACGTAATAGACTACAAGACAGAGACCTGCGCATTAGAAATGAAGAAATCATGCCACAGACGTCACACGATGACAACACGAAAACACCTTATATCCACACTCAAACTTACTCCCGCAGTGATAAATCGTCAGCTGATACCTATCACACCCCCAGTTCAGGCAGTTCTAGTTTTAACACTAGTGAAAACCAAACACTGCTATACCACAAGAACAAGATTGCTCGTTCAAAACAATCAGATCCTGAAGAAACTATACCCAAGCAGATTGTTGAACCATATACCAGCGATCTTTATGGAGACGAAACAGAACAAGACAGCATAGCTTTGTCAGACCCCAACGAACATAATGACAGAAAAATGGTAGAATTATACCAACAAGAAACAGACATTGATACAGCTAGTTCCATTGAAACCAGTGATGCGGATAGTACATTATTTGTACCAGTCAGCTCCAGCGTCAAACGCGCCTATAAAACAGAATCTGATGACTCAATCCCTAGCAACAAAATTCCGCGTATACAGCACAACTATATCAGACGAAAGATTCTGAAGAAACGCAATCATGTTCCAAAACCAAGCCGAGAAGTGTTAGCCTCATCTCAACTAGTCAAAAACAACAGTGTGCAAATTACTGTGCCCATTGTAACCAGTGCTAACGTTCAGCACAACCAGGTCAGAAGAAAAATCAAGGCGAAACATATACCTGCCTCAAAACCAACAGATGTTCCAGCCATACACACCCTAACCACAGTAAAACCATCACCGCAATCAAATGATGTTAAGCCATCACCGCATTCGTCAATGTCCTCAGTGTCCCAACAATCAGCAAATGCAGTGTCGTCGCCTATCACACCCGTCACCACTGCTACTCAGTATGATGCTCGCCTAAGCAGTCGGGACATTGCAAGGTTAGAGATGGTGAAGGAACTAGCGAAGCTGTTCTGAAAAACACGCCCAAGTGTTTTATATGTTCGCAAATCCGAACACGGTCATCGCATATGTGAACAAACCTTTTTAACAATGTACTAACTCTCCCCATGTACTCTATTTTCAGCTGTTGATAGTTCAAATGACTTGCTTACAGACTAAGATGTCAAAGCCTCACTGAGAAAGTTATTTTTTCCAGCCTTAGAATACGGATGAACAGAAAGAAATCAAGACCAGCACACGGAGGATTTTCTTTAGATAGCATAATTATGAAATAAAAATGTTAAAAAATTGATAACACACGGTGTTACGAGTTCACAGACACCCTTATTTAGTTACATACATTTTCTTAATATTTAGAATGCTACACAACTTTACCTATAACACATGTGTCACACTATTCTGTTGTAACATCCATCTCCACTTTTGTAACTGATCATATTCCACGCTCCATTCACCAGCATGATCTCTGATACTCCAACAATTTTTGTTGATACTGCCTATCACAAATACCCCAATGACATTTGCGCATGCTGAATTTCTGCAAATGAAGAATCCCTTGAGAGCATTAGTATATGCTAACCCCAGATTGAACACATTACACCTATTTGTTGATGATGCCTTTGCCCATGTTAAAGAAATAGCATTTGCACATGCTGACCTAGCAAATTGAACACCCCATTACCGCATGATAACCACTAATGACACATGAGATGAAGAAGCAACTGGTTATGTATGATGAAAATGCCATTTTATATTAAGGTGAAACTTTATGTTGTCACAACTGAGATTTTGTTGAAATGTTTATGCACAAAATCCCCCACATTAACATTGGAGGGATAATCTTAGTCTTTCGTGGTTACGAGATAAGACAAGGAGATAATAGAATATTTGATGAATACCATGGACATGGAACAAATCAGAGCAGATGATTGTTGCACATATGAGGACCATATTTGAAGTCATTATTGAAGGATTATCAGTAGACAAGGACCAAATGAATCATGATAATCCCATGGAACCACAGGTACTAAGGACACAAAATGGAGATTATATAATGGAGAAAAAAAATAATGACTGAATAATTGCTACGCCCAGAGGTAAAGGAAATAGAGATACATCCGCATTTTTGGAGATATCTTTTTTTTTTGATTTTTGCTCATTGCCTTTGTAATATGAACATTGTTGTATAACAAATGACTATTCCTTATCACGAATTACAGAATGTTGTAAGATAGTTGGAATAAATTGACAATTTACTATACTCATAATATACCCAGAATTACAGGAGAGAAAATAAATAAATGATTGATGAAAGTGGACACACTGAGATTTGCTCACCCCGAGGATATTGGAAAAAAAAAAAAATAATAATGTTATCCCAAGGACAGACATGTCACAGATATATCATGGAGATTGGAAATGCAGCAAACTTGGTCAAGGACACCATGAAATAGACCCCCGCCCCACACTTAAGATAACTGACGGATGAGATTTTTGAATTATAAGTACCATAAGTCACCCATCTGGCTGTAGTCAGCGGATGTTACAGGCACCACATAACTCTGACTAACCCTCGACCAGCGAAGGCAGAGTTGGTGTCGAAATTTTGCACATATGTAAAAAGTCATGTTTTGGTAAAGTCTAGACATTTATGTTAATAGTTCTATAAATGATTAGTTGATATATTGATGATAAATATTCGCAAATATAGTACATGGACAATTAATAAGGATATATTTCCAGTACAGAATAAGAGGAATAGGAAGGATCCACATTTTAAATATTGGAGCACCATGAGCGAGGAATTGGACTTATAAAGAAAATGGAAATGGTACACTGTATGCAAGGATAACCAGAAATAATATGGATAAATAGTAGTCAGAGTGCCAGGAACTTTGTCTTACGAGAATATTGTAGATTCCTCACGATCAATTGATTATTTTCTTCCTTTCTATGTCACATTTTTTTTTGAGTGATGACCCCAAAATTTTTTTTCATCTCATATTGTCAAAAGTTCTTACATCTCAGTTAAATGTTTCCATAAATAATTGTTTGATGTGTTTTGCATAAAGGTATTGCTAGATAAGGTACATAGGGAGTTACTAAGGATGAATTCTCAAGATAACAGGAGGACTAGAATAGATACAATGATATTGGAACACCATAAATGATACATTGGTGTTATGAAAAAAAAAAGGAGACAAATATAAATTGTATAAAAGGATGCCTCGAGAGTGACAACATGGATACATATTGTCAAGAGTATAAGCAGTTGTCTTAAAAGAGAAAATAAAGTAATACGGAACCCAATGTAGAAAATTCATGATGATTTGGAAACTATATTTTTCTTTTCCCTTATATTTCATAATATGATAGTAACACATTCGTCTGTTGGTTGCTGAATAATTTGATGTTTGAAAATTGATGTATGGGAAGTCAAAGAAGATCTTTGAAAAAAAAAATATATATATATATATATATATATATATATATATATATATATATATATATATATATATATATATATATATATATATATATATATATATATATATATATAATAATATTTCTAGGAAAGAGTTCAAAAAAAAAATACTGTATTGACAGAAAAGAAGGAATGATTAGAAATAACTGACTAATGGACAGGATCACCACCAGACGCACGGATATTGGAGACAAACATCACATATTTTGAAGAAGAAAAAAAATGTAATATAGAACATTTTCTACAGTGACGGACTTAGAACGAATTTATACACTTACCATTTAGAAAATGTCTATAACAAGGAAACATTCAGATAGATAAATAAGGATAAGCCATGAGGTTTTAATGCTTTTATTGTGAAAAATGATTACTTATAAAAATGATGCTGGTTGTATTATCGTCTGATAAATATGCATATTATGTTTAGAGATGTTTTCTACATGTAATAATGAGCAAGTGGCTCATTCACTGGAAAAAAAAGAAGATGATGATGATGAGTACCCATGAAAACATTGGCTATTCTATGAAAGTGGATTACCATTACCATAGGAATTAGAGATTTTGGACATTTCTTGGAATATTGCAGAGTACTTGGGAAATAGAATAAATAAGTACGCCAGGAAAAAAAGATTTTTAAGTCTTGCAGACTTATATGTGGAGCAAATAACAGTACAGAAAAGAGATAACACCCCTACCACATCCAAGAGAATGTAATCAACTATATTTTTGAATGAAATGTAATAGATTATGATAATCCAGCCAAGTTCTGCAAATAAGATAGTTTATTGTTCATTCCCCAGTGTTGCCACTCGTCACATTTTTTTAGTGATGACCTTATGAGTGTTTTCCAGATTTTGTTGGGCAGTGTTGCCAATTTGTAAATTTGGTGAAAAATATTATGATGTGATGAATAAGTTACACTTTTTGAAGTTGATGTCCACTACTAGTTTTTTTTACAAGCAGACGACCTCATATAGACATAGGACCCCAGTATAGGAATTAGATTAAATTTTTTGGAAATATTTTTGGACTTAGAAAAATTTTTGAACTTTAAATTTTTCTGAAAAATTTTTTGAACTTAGAAATTTTTGGGGATGGATTTTTGTTATTGATAGTACTCAAATGTCTCCCTACGGGATACATTTGCGGAGCCCCGGGATCTATATGTGGCCGTGTACATAGTTGTTCCTTTGGAAACAGACTATATTCTTACGAGACAGAGGAAGCACAGACCACCCTATAATTTTATATTTTATGAGAAACAGAAAATAATAAATAGTGTCACATATTTAGGACAAAGAGTCGCTTCCACACGCCATTTCTAATAATTGGGTGATTTCCCCTGACCAATCGGATAGCTCAGATTTACCCCGGGGAAAGTGGAACAGGACGCCATTTTGGCAGTAGAATGAAAGAGCGCAACTCAAGAGGTCGTATCTAGCCCAGCTCTACATATTTCTTAGTTTGAGAAAATCAAACTTTAACATTTATTATAAAATGTGTAATTCAGGACATTGAGTGTTATATATTTCGCACTGGCGTAAGTAGTGACAATAGTTAAACATGTATTCTGAATAGAGCTCCCAACCCTAGTCGCAGCAGAACTAGGTTTGAGGATTTTGAGTCAATTTGCAACAAAACAATGTCTTACACCTCAAATCAGGTAGAGTAGACTATTCTTGTGTTGGAAAGCATTTAACTCCAGGAATGCTTATGACAATATAGAAATCAAGGACAAATCTGAGGAGATGGGAAAATGTAGTCGAACCTAAAATAAGACTGTAACTTATAGGAAGGAACACGGAGGAATGAGAAGGTTCGCCATATTTGACAATTGAGTAGGTCTACGAGACAAAGATGCAAAAAGGGATTTTTGCAAAGATGAAAGCGTCTGATGAGATGATAAAACTTTATTATGCTTATTATTGTAAACATGTTCTGAGTTCCAGACTTTGTTGAAATTTTAAGTTTCATGCTGAAAGATATTAAAAGTTTTGCATGAAATCGAACGCTGTTGAGAAGGTGAATTACTACAGTTTTGAGATCTAGATAAGAAATCTGTCTATTTCAATAAAATTCGCTACATCAACACCTAAGAGAAGAAAATCGAACCTGGTAACACAAATTTAAGAGAGAAATCTAAATCTCTGGTGATTAGGCCAGTTAAACATCTGCTCTCTGTAAAGTAAACTGAAAATACTGCATATACCGGCACTGCCACATGAATGTAATATGGTGCCGTTCCAGTCCTAAGGAACACCTGCCCCGGTTACATTTACATTGTCTGCTCACACATGCTGACCACTGATTAGGGCAGTGATCTGAACCTATAACATCAACACTATACGAACACTATAAAGAAAATGCAAACTTTTACCCACACTATCACGGCCACAGTAATATGCATTTAGACATATCTAGGGTCATCCTTATATGACCACCAGCTAAGTATAGGTCTACAGTATTAGGAGGTGAACCTGTCTGTGAGGCTAATTCCACCCTCATTGACTCTTGAGATCATTCACACAATTCCAGGTATTCCTGCTGTGGTGAAAAATGTTAAGGACCCAGCATTGCAAACTAAGCTTGGAGGAGTCATTTGAGCCCCATACATAACTCTGGCGTTAACCTGGTTTTCTGTTTGCTGTGGACCCATGATAGGCTGGGGGGGGGGTGGGGGGGGGGCGCTGAGAAGTGACTCTGTAAGACGTGACAATGCCTTGGGAGAGCCCAGAACCAGAGCGCATGATTTTAGCTCTGCATATTTAGAGAGTCCCCTTTGGATGGCGAGGAATGCACAGTATGCCACGCGCTACTTCCTCCTAGCTTGGGACCAGATGTGATAATCCTTTTAATGCAAGCCAAGCTGGAGAAACTGGAGCTCATGACTTCAGCTCAACACTTTTTGGAATGACAGAAAACATCATCATCATCATCATCATAACCCTCCACTCCCAAAGGAGCATAGGCCTTCAACAAACACATGCCAAGTCCTCCTGTCACGTGCCATCATCTCAAGTTCTTTCCATGTTCTCCTCATCATTTTCACCTCTGTTTCCAACTCTCTTCTCCATGTACTTCTTGGTCTTCCTCTGCCTCTTTTGCCCTGCGGGTTCCAGAACAAGGACTGCCTTGTAATGCTATCAACAGGTTTCCTCAGTGTGTGTCCTATCCATCGCCATCGTCTTCTTCTCATCTCTTGTTCCACTGGCACTTGTCTAGTTCTTGTCAACAAATGACAGAAAAGCCACAGGAAAAGCCTAGATCTACGGTGTAGATGATGCCAAGGAGTCTTCAATTTGGTATCGGCTGCAAACGAGCGAGAATCTCAGCAGTTCTAATTAAACAACACCAACAACAATTCTTCTCCATCTTTTTCTTTGGACCTTGGTCAATGACTGACAAAGCAATCAGTGACCATCACGCCTGGTGGCGCATTGTAGGGCAGCAACAAACTGTCTCCAGTTTGCTCGGTCAGCAGCCATCTTTTGAGTGATGCATCTCCGGTTCATACTTCGCATATCTACCACCACAGTTCTCCGCCAGGTAGCTTTTGACCAGCCTTGCTTTTGCTTTCCTTCTAGAATTCATAGCATGGCAGTTCAAGTGATGGTATCAGGGTCACTTTTGAGCATCATCATATATTTTATCCATAGATGTCTAATGAAGTATAAAGCAGAAGTTAATTTCAAATAGAATCAGCGGCCCAGGCTTTTTGTCAATTTAATGTTACATTTTTACTGCACGCTATAAACTCCTTGAAAAATTATTTTTGGGTTTTTAGTGCATTAAAAGCCTGTGTTTAAAATTTTTTTATTCTTCACTCATGCTGAGTTACAGATGAGAACACAATGCGCTGTTTTTGAGAACAGAAATAATACGGACAAGTAGGAAAACAATCAAACAACTTTATACTTTGAAATTTTCCGTTTCATTTTTCTTTACTTCATTGTAATCATTTTATTATTATTAATATTTTTATTATTAAATTTCGAGACCTCCCCCTAGTCGACACCCGATGCGACCGAACTGCCCAAATAGGAAAGCAAGTCAGTTTCATGTAAGCAAACAGTTTTGTGCTTTGGAATTTTTTGATTAATTTTTCTCGCTTTCCAAAAATTTTACTCCGATGGGAAGCATAGTGCCCTGGAGGCTGCCATATTGTGACTCCGTGTGGTGTGTTTGCATGTAGTGCGGTGTGTTTGCACAAAACATAAATTTCGTGAGCATGATTTATTATAGAATTAGAAATTTGAGACGCTGAGTATTATAATTGTAACCTATAAGATGTTAAAATGTATATTTTTCGTTTATTTTAGTTAGATTTTGATTAGTTTAATAGTGGGTGTTTTACTTTGTGTTGAAATGATACACTCACGTGTCCGCGTGAATAACTTACGGGCAAAATGGCTGACTTTGGTCTACTTTCCTTCCCATTCACCATAATTTTATTATTATTATTATTAAATATTACATTTCAGCACTTTCCTCTAGTCGGCGAACGGTGCGGCCGCACTGCCCAAGAGCCGACCTTGGTAGTATCAAGAAGCATATATTTGGGCTGAAGCCTAGGTTACCTAAGCTTAAAACCACCACTGAGTACAAACAAACTGTTTACTTTCCTAACCGTTTCAAGTTAGCAGATATAACCAAAAATAACGTTTTTTTTTTTGTTTTAAATTGAGAGCAAGGTGGCGTGTGTTCAATTCCCAGTGCAGGCAGGGCACACACACACACACAACTGGAGGACAACACTTGGGAGCCATAACCCTAGTGGTCCCACCCTCCTATAACGCCAAGAAAATAGTAGAACCGAAATGTTTGCCTGAAGGAGGGACTACATAAGAGAATCAGATTACTCCATCTTCTAATGCTCGGTACAGATTTTTCAAATTACTATGATAATGTTATCTTCTGGAATAGCTGTTGTTCATCGATAATATCCAAAGGCTTCATTTAAATGCAGTAATAATACGCAGTCTCTTGTGATCAAACGTCGCTTCGTAGCAATTTTTTTTTTAAATCCTAGATTTTATCTGCGCCTATGTTCGTTTTTATGTCATCTTGAGCATGCCAGATTATGTATGGTTGCGCGTTTTTTTTTTTTTAAGATTTAATCGCCCATGGTCCGAGCAAGATCAGTTCACGTGATCATAATAAAATGAGGTTAATCCTTGTGATTCCTTATTTACGTTTTAGTCCGTCATTTAGTCTGATATTTCAACCGGATGTTTTTGATCATACTCTCGCTTATTTTGAACTCAATGTATATCGTTATTTTGTCAGTTTTTATCGTTATTTTGATCTCAATTTTTATCGTTATTTTGATATCCATTTACTTACAGACGCTCAACGACTATCAGAGCTAAGTTGTATAAGTCATTCTGGGTAGAGTAAATTGCTCAGTTGTTTTATTACGAGGGAAGGTCAAAAAGTAATGCCTCCTATTTTTTATGTATGTAAATATTGAATCGGTGTGCAATTTGTAAATTTAGCAGGATTCCTCAAACACTCTTCTGCACTGTATAGCATTACCAACCTGTTTCAGTAACAGGTGGCACCACTGTAACAGTTTAAAAATGGCTGCCAAAGACGTTCGGTTAAAACAACGTTATGTCATAGAATTCCTCAATGCTGAAGGCGAGACCCCAATTCGCATCCACGAACGTTTGAAGAATGTTTATGGAGATTCAACAGTGGATGTTAGTACTGTCCGACGTTGGGTACATCGTTGTGACGAAACTGAAGTAGGTCAATCCTCAATGGCTGACGCAAAGCGGACTGGCCGTCCGTCTACCGCAGTGACTCCACACAACATTCATCGAGTTGATGGCATCATTCGTGGTGACCGTCGGGTAACACTGGATGAACTTTCTTCCATGTTGTCCATTAGTAAAGGCAGTGTCCAGAACATCATTAAAGACCTGGGTTATTCAAAAGTTTGTGCAGTCAATGGAATGGCATCACACAACATCGCCGACAAGAAAGAAGTTCAAAAGTTCATCTGATGGGAACGTTATGGCCTCCGTGTTTTGGGATGAGAAGGGTGTGATTCTTCTCGACTTCTTGGAACAGGGAAACACGGTGAATGCAGACCGTTACATTGAAACTTTGAAGAAGCTTAGAGGTCGTCTTCGGCGACTTTACCCATTAAAAGATCAGAGAACTGCACTACTGTTGCGCGATAATGTCACGCTACACACCGCTAAACGCACCATTGATGCGATTGCAGAATTTGGCTGGACATTATTACCACATTCCCCCTTACAGTCCCGATCTTGCACCTTCTGACTTCCATCTGTTTGGACCACTGAAAGAAGATCTTCGCGGACATCACTTTGAGGACACCGAGACCCTTAAACGCGCCGTACGCCAGTGGTTTAGGAAAAAGGACACACATTTTTACCGTGCGAGGATACATGCCCTTGTGAGAAGATGGACAAAAACTGTAACAAATAACGGAGACTACACTGAGAAATAAATTTTTGAAGTTCAGACTTGGGGCTACATTTCAATGTGAATTTTATCTGTTTTCTTGCCTATTGAATGAAATTAAAAATTACAAGGCATTACTTTTTGACCGTCCCTCGTATTATTATTATTGTTCGATAGCTACTGAGCAGCGTAGGTCCTTATCCGGGTTTAGGAAGTGGTAGTAAGTAACTATGTAGCTAGTCTTCCGTCACCTCAACCTTATGCATGCTGTCCATCACAACATTCGTAATACCTGCGTCATAGAACAATTTGTTCTGATGGTACCGGTCCTGTACTCCACCAGGACCTGGGGCAGTATTCCTATTGGTTTCTAAAGTATCTACAACGTCCGATACAGAAATAAGGTCAACGAATATTATGGCTCTGATGTCACTTCCCAGATCACAGGCATCTTTGTCATTTTTATCTATCTGGGTCATATACCGATTTAGTAATGCTCGTCCCTTCGTCTGTCTTTAGGTTGATTCCTGTCATGAACATCAGGGCAGGGTTCGTTTGTACTCTTTCTGTTCATCCTTCCATGTTAGGTCCAGAATTGTTGTACAGTTTGATCTATACCCACCTGTATGAAGAATATATCCCACATTTTATCATCGAGGTTCTTCGCCAAGCTTTTAAATCTATTGATGGCTCGCTTTTTTACTTCCTTCTTCTCTTCCAGTCTACCCAAGTGTAAATGGATACCGTACCAGACTCTACTCTTGTGGTAGTTTTAGGCTTAGGTAGCCTAGGCTTCAGAACAAATATATGCTTCTCGATACTACCAAGGTCGGCTCTTGGGCAGTGCTACCGCACCGTTCGCCGACTAGAGGAAGGTGCTGAAATTTAATTTATAATAATAATAATAAAACAATTATGGTATATGGGAAGGATAGTAGACCAAAGTCAACCATTTTTCCTGAATGTTATTCACGAGGACACGTGAGCGTATCACTTCTACACAAAGTAAAACACCCACTATTAAACTAAACACAATCCAACTAAAATGAACGAAAAATATACATTTCAACATCTTATAGGTTACAATTATAATACACAGCGCCTCAAATTTCTAATTCCATAATAAATCATGCTCACGAAATTTATGTTATGTGCAAACACACCGCACTACATGCAAACACACCACACGGAGTCACAATATGGCAGCCTCCAGTGAACTATGCTTCCCATCGGCCAAAATTATTAAAATTTTTGCAAAGCAAGAAAGATTAAACAAAAAATTCCAAAGTTCAAAACTGTTTGCTTACATGAAACTGACTTGTTTTCCTATTTGTGCAGCGCGGATGTCGACTAGGGAGAGGTCTCGAAGTTTGATAATAATAATAAAATGATTACAATTGTTAAGAAGCCAACATAGGTGGTGTCTCTTACTAGGACAAATGACAAAGAGAATTGCTTGTACTGCGGTCACAAAGAAGTTCACCAGGGACAAACGAACGAAAACAATTTGGTAAAGAAAGAAACAACTAAGTTAAATACACTTTAAAAAGTAAAACAATAAATCTGTAAGTGGAAGTTTCTGGTAATACTCTGGACATCTGTATAAACAAAATAACAACTCGAATAGATGCGGATAAGCGGTGGCGCGCGTCGGTGCAATTAAAAACTATAAACAAAATAATCAAGGTAGGCTAGCGTGGCGACCGGCGAAAAAACAAAAAGGTAATAGAAACTGAGAAATAACAAGTGCATATATACCAGGTCTGTGGAATGGGCGTCGGACTCGTGGAGTTGGTCGTTTTTTAGTGGAGTCGGTCGGTAAAAAATGTCCGAACCTCGACCCCGAATTTGACGCCATATGGCTAGTAAAAAACTGTAGTCGGAGTCGAAATTCTAAAATTTCAGGAGTCAGAGTCGGACAATTGGTGGTCGACACCACAACCCTGATAGATACAGAAGGTCGACACCACAACCCTGATAGATACAGAAGGTCGACTCCACAACCCTGATAGATACAGAAGGTCGACACCACAACCCTGATAGATACAGAAGGTCGACACCACAACCCTGATAGATACAGAATGTCGACACCACAACCCTGATAGATACAGAAGGTCGACACCACAACCCTGATAGATACAGAAGGTCGACACCATAACCCTGATAGATACAGAAGGTCGACTCCACAACCCTGATAGATACAGAAGGTCGACTCCACAACCCTGATAGATACAGAAGGTCGACTCCACAACCCTGATAGATACAGAAGGTCGACTCCACAACCCTGATAGATACAGAAGGTCGACTCACACAAAAGAGTGTTGAGTGTTTGGGCTGTCGAGCTACGTGTAGGTGTCACGGGTGGCCTCCCCTTTGCTCTGCAGTCATGGTCCAGCGATGGCCAAACCCTAGAGTATCTAATGTGGGTCTTCAAAGGTGTCTACCTTCGCACAAGATTACTCTTGGCAGAGATGCAAATAGAAGGATGATGATGCTTCTACCTTGAGGGATTATTCATAAGATATTCAGAGATCAAGAACAATGATGAATGTGTCTTAGCACAGTTATCTGCCCGACAACTTAAGTGAAGAAATATATTGTATGAGTTAGCTCGTTCATGCCCCCAAATTATTTAATTCAGTGAAATTTTAATTTAGTAGCTCTGTTTTAAGTGTATTTAAGGTGACTGAGACATATGGGTGCAGTACACTCAAAAGGATTAAATCAGCTACAAATTTGTATATATACAAATAACAAATTTGATAATGAATTATATTTAACGGTGTAAAATGAATAATTATTTTGTTTTAAAAAAGGTAATCATCATAGGGTGATGTTATGGATATTGAATATTGAGGGAATTGTCTGAAAGTTCCCTTGGCAGCTTTTAAGTTTGTACTTAGATGATAGTAAGTTTGTTGGTTTCTGCTCCAGCCGATGTTTGGTTCTTTGCATATGGACTGATTTACTATAGTCACTTGTCAAGTCTGGAGGTTGTGACACGTTCCAAGAAATATCTCCTCATAGGAAAATTCTGCGTGATTTTTTTTTAAAGTCACTTTCCGTATGAGGAGTTGTTATTTCCGTCGATTATCGTTCCTGTTTACACTCACGGCTTCATACATTATCACAAATAATGTCTTCCCGAAAACTTATTACAACAGTCCGTCTTTCAGGTGCGTGTCTGTAATAGGTCCCCACCTGGATAATTTACTGCCCTGTACCTGTGCAAACAAACATTCATCGTGTGACCATCTGGGTTGTGTTCTCTCCACGAGAGAAATTAGGAAGTTACAATAGCCACATTACACGATAACCAAGCTCGCGGGGCGATCTTTGTGTTAATCCGGCGCGCCAATCTCTTGTACACGAGAACTTTACCAACATGACTGTCGGTCAATATTTCATCACCTGTCTACTCTCTCAGTAGGGATGATCAGGTAAACAGACATGATGAATTATTACAGGAAGACGTATAAACAAGTGACTGGGCACGTATTTCTGTGCTCCGAAAATAAGTAGATCATGGGAGACAGAGAGAAAATACGAAAACGGGCGCAACCAATACGTCACAGTAGGTCAAGGTAGCAGATACTGCAGTAGGGGAGTGAAGTGTTAGAGACTTCACTATACTAGGCCCAGCTTCGAGAGACGGTTGACCAGTTTCCTTCCTCGAACCCGGTACCTTTACCGTGACACGCCAGCGCTGTAACCACTGTGTCAATCAAACTTAAGTATAGGCAAACAAATAACAATCAATCAATAAATCAGTACCCTTTAGCTCCCCACGGAGCATAGACCTTGATTGCCAAGTACTCGTGTCACGTGCTATCTTTCCATGACTGCTGGATCATTTTCATTTTTGTCTCCAGCCCCCTTTTCTTTCCCTGGAGATTCCGAAACAAGAACTGCCTTGTAAGGCTATCAATAGGATTGTGTCAATAACATACAACAGATAAAGCTGAAAGGAGTCTGTGTTTATGATAAGCAAATAACGACGACAAAAGATAAATTCTAGGCTTTCATATCACAGAAAGAAATAAAGAATGAATGAAAGAAAATAAATGAAAGAAAGAAAATGACTGAATGAATGAATAAAAGAAAATGAATGAAAGAAAGAATGAAGGACTGAAATTAATGAAAGAATGAATGACGGACATTAATGAAAGAATGAATGAATGACGGACATTAATGAAAGAATGAATGACGGACATTAATGAAAGAATGAATGAAAGAAAAAGAAGAAATTAATTAAAGAAAAAGAAGAAATGAATGAATGAATGACAGAAATTAAAGAAATAATGAACGAATGAAAGAAACAGAAGAGATGAATGAAAGAAAAAAGGCCAGAAAGAAAGTGTTAGGGAACACGACCAACTAACCACTCTAAAAGGAAGTGATATCTTTCGATTTGTATCAGCTGGTCGTTTTATATAACGTTCGATTCTCGCAGCTTGGCGATGACGTCACTTAGATGTACCCGGATTGAATCTCCGGACTGCCAATTATTTGTTTTTCTTTCCGGTTTTCTATTGTCCTCCTTCCTTTTTTCTTATATATAAAGGTCAAGGTAGTACCATAGCAAATACTGCCGTAGTGGAGTGACGTGTTAGAGACTTCACAATACTTGGTCTCAGCTTTATGAGCCGGGGTGACTAGTTTCCTCCCTCACCACCTATCCTTTCCTGACTCAGAAGCAGATGTGACGAAATCAGTCGTGCTTTTTTATAACTCTCATTCACTCCGGCAGTATCGCTTCATTTCTTTATTTCTCTCTTTCATCGTCCTTTTATTTGGCATAATTGTTGGCCTTTCATTCATTATTTTACTCTCTATGATGAATCTAGTAGGGAGAAGTCTCTAACACTCCAATCCCCTATGGAAGTATCTGCTATGGGACTGTCTTTATCTTGTTTACCATCCCAGACTGGGTTCACGTTGCACAATGTAATTAGACCGGCCAGCCGATTATACGTTATGACATAAGCCGGCTGACCCCTTTGAACGTGACGGTCCAACATTTGAAGCCAGGTGGCTAGCGACCATCCCTTTGTTTGCACAAGACGGGAGTTCACGATAGACTTAAAGAAAGCCACATTGTCTGTCGGCGACATTGTCTGGTGGACAGACGTAAACACAGGTGATAAATACGTAATTCGCTTTCACTGGTCCCTATCTGTATCAAGATTACAGATAACCCGTCTGGGCGGAAGGTATTATCGAGGGATGAGTTACAGATTTGTTTGTATGAAGATGCCATCGGAAGTATTACGACTTATTAGACAGAGGTCACGCGTGGAATATTAAATTTAATATTTTAAACACGTACTTACTTAGTCGTTCCCCTTCTACCGTGAGGTGTAGAGGTTTGGAAGAGAGAGCGCCAGACAATCCTATCGGCTGTCTT
>JAMPIV010011498.1:0-22500 GCA_024509875.1 Oreohelix idahoensis | reverse complement strand
ATTTTTCAAATAAACTTACTAAAGAACCAGTGCGTTGAGCGCCAGTGCATATTTTTCTAAATAAAAGCCTGGGACATCGGCAGATCGAAATTGTGCTATATTCATTGCCAGTCAACGTAACTGTGTATTATTTCCATGAATTGTGGCAAGCTTGATATATTCAATATCTTTTTAATGAAAATTGAATGTAAATTGATAATTTATGTCTGTATATGTGTGTGGTTCAGTAGCGAACATGAGGCAAAGCCTATATAGTGCTCCAACCTGAACAGAAGGTGTCGGAGAAAAGTAAAACTGCATGGAATTGCCAAACAGTACACTGACACCTATCTTATTGACTAGAAAGAACTAATGCTGGAATTGCAGAGGCGTAGTAACCATTAGGGAGGAGTATACTGGTGTAAATTGTTTCAGATGAAGCTGGCAGTTGGCCTACCGCTCTGAACTCAGTGTTTGTTATGTATTGTGTTCAGTCTGGAAATAGATTATAGATTAGTTCTGAAATAGGAGGTACAACCTTCTTGTTTCAGGGACTGTGGTCCTAGTTATTGAGCAGCACCTGGTCTGAGCTTTGCTGAATCTAGAGGCTGACAGCATACTCCTGGGTCCAGATAGCGACCAGTGAGGTGTCTCCAGAACACAGGGAAGCAATCGAGCAGAGGAGTCTTTTCCTGCCGCCATCACGAAAGTTAAGCTTATGTGGCCAGAGGAGCTCAACATTATGTGCCCCCTAAAAACTTGACATTATAGTAAAATAGAGGGTCAATACATTGTTTAAATTGATAGGAACGGTGACGTTTCTCCATACTATTTCCAAGATAAACAAACACTTGAAGTCATGATGACAAATAACAACATAGCTTGAAAAACAAAACCAGTATTACCTCATAGTACTACTACACAACTGACACACATAGGATAATACTAATACCATATGTCACTACAAGGTTCATATTTATAAATTATGTACATATAAATTGTGATTACATTTGATTGTGATTCCTGGTTCACTGTGTAGTTGAATCAGGATATATATTAGTGAAAGTAATTAATACATATATATTTGAACTTTTACCATTGACTCAATTAAGATAGTCTTATAGAGTGTTAAATGTGTGTGAGTGTCACAGTGTTGTCAAGTGTGGTGGAATAAATTAAATTGTTTATCTGTCTGTTGTTGTTGTGACTTACACTTCATCATTTACATAACCCTAGACATTTAACGTAGTCATCACAATATTC
The DNA here is from genome assembly GCA_024509875.1 of Oreohelix idahoensis. Lineage (NCBI taxonomy): Eukaryota > Metazoa > Mollusca > Gastropoda > Stylommatophora > Oreohelicidae > Oreohelix > Oreohelix idahoensis. The sequence goes on along the minus strand of JAMPIV010011498.1, from coordinate 21,258 downwards.
CAGAATAATTCTGACTGAGGTATAAATGTGGTAGCAAGTAAGGTTATCTGTAAAACACTACACCTATTAGATACAGATACCTTCACAGCTGATCTCAGTCAGTACACTAAGTCCCCTATAAATATTTATAACATCCCACTTCACCACATATATTGGGGTCTCGCTCTTGGGATTTTGAATCTTTCCCTATTATAAATATTGGGGGTAATTCACTTCAGGGAATAATAAGAATTAAAAGGTATCCTTGGGTGGAATTAAATAAGGTTGAGCTCTCAGTGCCTGTGGTGTCTTTGGATAAGTAATTACAGATTGTATTGTTTAGTTAGACATTATATAAATTTACCTGTTAGAAAATGGCGGACCTGGCCAAATTTCGATCTGCTGCTGTGCAGACTGCAAAAGAGTTAGGAATGGACGGGCAAATTATGATTGCTTATGTCACTGCTGAATGTGACAAATATATTGAACGGGAAGAAAGAAGATTAGAAAAAGAGGCCGAAAGAAAATTAGAATCTGAAAGATTGGCCGAAGATAAGAGAATAGAGGCTGAAAAAGAAATTAAGAGGTTACAATTTGAGGCTGAGGCTGAGACTAAGAGGCTGCAGATTGAGGCTGAGGCTAAGAAATTGGAGGCAGAAAGAGAAGAGAAGCGATTAGCTGCAGAAAGGGAAGCCGAGGAAAGAAGACAGGCTGCAGAAAGGGAAGAGAAGAAATTAGCTGCAGAAAGGGAAGACAAGAGATTAGCTGCAGAAAGGGAAGCAGAAGATAAAAGATTACAAAGGGAACATGAGTTACGACTAAGGGAGTTTGAGTTTCAAGGCCATGCTCCTGAAAATGGTGCCAGTCCCTTTACCTCTGATGCCACTGCTAGTCAGGGAGCCTCAACCTCAGCTATGAATTTTCATTTAGATCATTTTGTTGAGAAAGACGATGATATTGAGAGCTATCTAAATAGATATGAACTATTAGCTACCACGTATGGGTTAGAGAGAGAAAGGTGGAGCTTAAAGTTATCTCAAGGACTTCGTGGGGCAGCTTATGAAGTTTTTGCCAAAATGAGCAGAGGTGATCAGGAAAATTATGACATGCTAAAGCAGGCTCTTTTGTTAAGATATGAAAAGAACGCAGAATTTTATAGGAAAAAATTTAGGAATGCTAAACTACTGTCAGGTGAAACCTATCACCAGTTCTCTGCACGGTTAGAGACATACTTGGAGAAATGGACTTCTCTGGGGAAAACCCAAGATCTTAAGGAAATGGTCCTTATAGAACAATTAAGAGAGTCCATGGCTCCAGACCTGAGAAAGTTTCTCATGGAACAAGGTGCAGAGAGGCTGGGTGAGTTGCTAAATGTTGCTGAAAGGTATCAAGCAGCTCAGGCAGAGGTATCAGGTAATAAAAAGAAACAGGTGGATAATTTTAGGGCACCACAGAACTTTAATAAATTTGATCCTAGAGATCAAAACAAAGGTAAGCACCAGTTTGATAGGCCACGGTATGACAATAAAAATAAAACCCCACAATTCGATGAAAGGAAATTTGATGAAAGAAAATCTTTCAACCAAGGAAAGAGGTGGTGTAAAAATTGTAAGATGAACAATCATGACACTGACCATTGTAGAAGGAAACCTCCTCATTGTGCTGCTATGACATCTGGAAAAAAGGAAAAAAAGGTCAAACCTGAGGAACTACAGGAACCATACCACCCCCCAGTGTGTGAAGATGTCATCTGTAATGGTGTCACCATAAGGTGTTTATATGATACAGGTTTGGATTATGATTCCGTTGTGAGTTCTCACCTGGTGCAGGCAGATCAATACACCACAGAAACAGTGGAGATTCAAACTGCAACCAAGGATGTAGCTACCATGACACTTCCCGTCGCCCGGATAAAGGTGAAAACGCGATATGTGGAAGGAATCATAAAAGCAGCAGTGATAAATGAGCCAATCTACCCTCTGATATTGGGGTGTAGATATGTCTTCTTGGGGAATCCCAAGAGACCTGTGATATTGGCAACAGTGCAGACCAGATCACAGTCTAAAAAGGAGGAGGATAATCCAATAAATACTCATCCAGATGAGATGAGGAAGGCACAGGCGGAGGACAAAACACTCAAGCCGTGTTTCAAGAAGTTGCCCAAATCTCATACACCTCCAGGCAAGGGAGAATTTTATATGAAGAACAAACTGATTTATAGGAAGGCTGGATCTGAATCCAATGGTCACGGACAGCTGGTCCTTCCCACTTCATATAGGACTAAAGTGTTGGAACTAGGGCATGCGATTCCCTTCAGTGGTCATATGGGGATCAGCGCAACAGGACAGCGAATAGCTTGTCACTATTTCTGGCCAGGGATAACTGAAGATATCAAACGATATGTAAAATCCTGTCCAGAGTGCCAACGAGTAGCACCTAAACATTGGACTGCACCAGCAACTCTGGGGGAAATGCCCATAGTGGGAACACCCTTTGAGAGAGTTGCCGTGGATCTTGTGGGACCTCTCACTCGAACTAAGAGAAGGAACAGCTACATTCTGACTCTGGTGGACACTTGTTCTATGTGGGGAGAGGCGGTAGCCCTGTCATCGATTGATTCTAAACATGTGGCAGAGGCATTACTCACAATTTTCACAAGGTTAGGCTTTCCCAATCAAATCTTGACTGATAATGGCTCTCAGTTCAAGGGGAAACTAACAGAAGAAGTTTTCAGGATCTTCCAGGCCAAACACTTCCATTGTAGTGTGTACCATCCCCAAGGGAACGGCCAAGTGGAAAGATTTAATGGCACGTTGATGTCGATCCTGAGAAAGTTGGCACACGAAAAACCAGATACATGGGACCAGTACCTTCACGCCGCCCTCTTTGCTTATCGGGAGGTACCCCATAGTTCAACCGGTATGGCCCCGGCAACATTATTGTTTGGAAGGCCAATAAAAGGTCCACTCGAAGCTCTGTTAAGAACGTGGACTGATGAAAAGGCAGAGGAAAATATTACATCCTCATACCAATATGTGAATGAGCTGACCACTCGTTTAAAAACTGGCTGGAAACTTGCCAATGAAAATTTGAAACAAGCCAGGAAGAAACATGCTGCCTATTATAACAGGAAAGCTAAAGACAGAGATTTGGCTGTGGGAGAGAAGGTACTGCTTCTTCTCCCCGGTAGTCAGAATAAGTTACAAATTGGATGGCAAGGTCCATATACAGTTCTAGAGAAGGTGTCTAGAACCAATTATAATATAGACAAGAAGGGGAAAGAAAAAATCTATCATGTGAATCTCCTGAAGAAATATTTGGAAAGAGAAAATCAGGAAGAGACACACTTGTTGACCTTGTCCATTGCCATGGAGATGAAAAAGGAACCACTTTCATCATTTGAATATCCATTACACCCCTGTGAGACAGCGGCACAGGTGAAAATCAGTACACATTTAACGAAAAATCAGAAAGAGAGAGTGCAACAGGTTCTAGATAATCATACAGAGGTGTTAACAGACCGACCGGGGCAAACAAACTTATTGGAATAATATGAAACTGATAGACCCCACACCTGTCTGTATGAAACCCTATTCGATTCCTTTTGCTAAGGAGAAAGCTTTGAAGGAAGAGATAGACTATTTGTTGAAGGAAGGAATTATTTCACACAGTGAATCTTCGTATAGTTCCAGTGTTGTACTCTTAAGGAAACCCTCTGGAGAACATAGACTCTGTATAGATTACAGGAGACTGAATGCTATTACAGAAGGACAGGTGGATCCATTGCCGGATACAAATCAGTTGTTTGCCAGACTAAATAAAGCTAAATATTTCTCAAAAGTGGATCTGAGTAAAGGATACTATCAGATTCCAGTAAAGCCTGAGGTTAGACCATACCTAGCTTTTAGTACCTCAGAGGGACACTATGAGTTTAACAGATTGCCATTTGGATTGAAGAATGCGCCTAGTGTCTTCTCTAGAATGATGAGAAAATTATTGGACCCTCTGAATAATCCATGTATCACAAATTTCATGGATGATATCCTTATAGCAACAGAAACATTTGAGGAACACATTGACTCTCTGAACATGCTGTTTAATCGACTTAGAGAAGCGAATTTAACAGCCCGACCAACCAAATGTTGCGTTGGATGTAAAGAATTAGAATTCTTGGGACACACAGTTTATCAGGGAAACATGACCCCTGACCCCAAGAATTTAGAGAAACTAAAGAAAGCCCCGAGACCACAAACCAAGAAAGACGTGAGATCCTTTGTCTCATTATGTGGTTTCTACCAAAAGTATATCAAAAACTTTAATTCCATATGTGCACCGTTAACTGATTTGACACGTAAAGGAAATCCAGATCGAATTACATGGACACCACAATGTGAATTGGCTTACCAGGAATTGAAGGAAAAGCTCACAAGTAAACCTATTTTGAAATTACCTGACTTAAGTCAAGAATTCATTGTAAGGACGGATGCCAGTAATATTGGGTTAGGTGCGACTCTGCTACAGAAATCAGATGCATTGGATGGGGAATTAAGCCCAGTGGCATATGCTAGCAGAAAGTTGAATAAAGCTGAAACCAACTACTCAACTAGCGAAAAAGAATGTCTTGCAGTAATATGGGCGATAAAGAAATTCAATATTTATCTGTATGGGAAGGCATTTAAGTTGCAAACGGATCACAAACCCTTGTCGTTTCTAGCGCAGGCTAGACATGAAAATTCTAGATTACTCCGTTGGTCATTACTGATGCAGCCATATGAGTTTAGCATAGAGTATATAAGTGGAAAAACAAATCTGGGAGCGGATTTTTTAAGCCGCCATCCGTGTGATGAGAATCACCCTAAGCCCCAGGAAATAATAATCAATTTCTCTATGTGTATATAGAATTATAGACTGACATATAACGTCTGTTTTAAGTGGGGAGAATTTGTCGTGTGAAATTCTAATCCACATATATAAATTAAAAAGTAAATGTAAAGCCTAACAAATAACTTCAATAAAAGGAAAGAAGAATGGTAAAGAACAGTGCTGTCACAATGACTGTACTCGAAATCCCCCTTGTTTTCTACTTCGTCTGCAAATTGTAACGTTTCACGTTGATAGTAAAAGCCTACTGCAGCATACACGCGTTTCCACAACACAATAAAACGTGTACTGCATTTCTAAGAAAAACCTTGAGATACGCAAGCTGATTAATGACCTAAATTAATACTTCCATTAATTTCATTTTATACACGGCGTGATGAAAAGACAGATGAACTTAGGATAGAGAGAAGGGAGGGCTGAAAGCAGGAACGCATGCAACACTAAACACGCGTCTCGCTATACAATTAAAGCCATCACGCGTGTAAGGCCACTAGCACTAACTTTTTTCAAATCGACAGTGATAAAAAACACTACCCATACGAGAGTTAGGTTTTTAAAACATGAAAAATGCTTATTAGGAAACATGACATTATACTGGTTTACGTTTGAAAGCCTGACAGTACCCAGACACCACATCGATCGAAGTGAACGGGAGGTAGAAGAAAATGCATATTTTGAACGCAGCCCCTTAGCCCCATAAAATTTATATATTTGGGTTCCTTAGGACTTGCTGACAAAGAATATGTTAAACGTTACGCAAATAGTCTAGGAATTAACAAATTATAGCCAAAAGAAATAGTGAGGGTGTCAGACAACACCAAAATCAGAATCGCTCAGTGGCAGATTTTGACACCACCATTGTACGGGAAATAGGTCCCCATGTAAAATCCTATTTGATTGGATAGAAGTAAATGTAAGGCTAAACACGATTAGTCGGGCTACAAATACTATCTTTTGTTGTTAGGGGAGACGGAAGGAAGGGTACTTTTTTTCAAACGCTTGTGTAAACATGGCTCGATTGGTTAGACCCGCCAATATAGGCAATTAGGAGCGTCAGTTCAGTACCACATTTTTCAAATAAACTTACTAAAGAACCAGTGCGTTGAGCGCCAGTGCATATTTTTCTAAATAAAAGCCTGGGACATCGGCAGATCGAAATTGTGCTATATTCATTGCCAGTCAACGTAACTGTGTATTATTTCCATGAATTGTGGTAAGCTTGATATATTCAATATCTTTTTAATGAAAATTGAATGTAAATTGATAATTTATGTCTGTATATGTGTGTGGTTCAGTAGCGAACATGAGGCAAAGCCTATATAGTGCTCCAACCTGAACAGAAGGTGTCGGAGAAAAGTAAAACTGCATGGAATTGCCAAACAGTACACTGACACCTATCTTATTGACTAGAAAGAACTAATGCTGGAATTGCAGAGGCGTAGTAACCATTAGGGAGGAGTATACTGGTGTAAATTGTTTCAGATGAAGCTGGCAGTTGGCCTACCGCTCTGAACTCAGTGTTTGTTATGTATTGTGTTCAGTCTGGAAATAGATTATAAATTAGTTCTGAAATAGGAGGTACAACCTTCTTGTTTCAGGGACTGTGGTCCTAAAGTTATTGAGCAGCACCTGGTCTGAGCTTTGCTGAATCTAGAGGCTGACAGCATACTCCTGGGTCCAGATAGCGACCAGTGAGGTGTCTCCAGAACACAGGGAAGCAATCGAGCAGAGGAGTCTTTTCCTGCCGCCATCACGAAAGATAAGCTTCTGTGGCCAGAGGAGCTCAACATTATGTGCCCCCTAAAAATTGACATTATAGTAAAATAGAGGGACAATACATTGTTTAAATTGATAGGAACTGTGAACTTTCCCCATACTATTTCCAAGATAAACAAACACTTGAAGTCATGATGACAAATAACAACATAGCTTGAAAAACAAAACCAGTATTACCTCATAGTACTACTACACAACTGACACACATAGGATAATACTAATAAAATATGTCACTACAAGGTTCATATTTATAAATTATGTACATATAAATTGTGATTACATTTGATTGTGATTCCTGGTTCACTGTGTAGTTGAATCAGGATATATATTAGTGAAAGTAATTAATACATATATATTTGAACTTTTACCATTGACTCAATTAAGTTAGTCTTATAGAGTGTTAAATGTGTGTGAGTGTCACAGTGTTGTCAAGTGTGGTGGAATAAATTAAATTGTTTATCTGTCTGTTGTTGTTGTGACTTACACTTCATCATTTACATAACCCTAGACATTTAACGTAGTCATCACAATATTCCAGAATAATTCTGACTGAGGTATAAATGTGGTAGCAAGTAAGGTTATCTGTAAAACACTACACCTATTAGATACAGATACCTTCACAGCTGATCTCAGTCAGTACACTAAGTCCCCTATAAATATTTATAACATCCCACTTTACCACATATATATATATATATATATATATATATATATATATATATATATAGAGAGAGAGAGAGAGAGAGAGAGAGAGAGAGAGAGAGAGATATATTTACTTCTAAACAGAGCTATACCATTATAAGAGGAATTCGCTTAATTAACTCAGCTGGGGGCTTGAACGGGCTAAAACCATTGCTTAAATCCTTCACAAACGGTGACGGACAGATATAAGTTAACCATTGCACAGCGCTTTGCCGCATGGTTCTTGACTTCTGAATTATCTTGTAAAAGCGCCATTACACTTCTATCTACATCTCTGCCAAGAGTAATCTTGTGCGAAGGTAATAAAACACCTTTGACGACCCATTTAGATACTCTTGAGTTTTGTCCATTGTTGGACCACTACTGCAAAGCAGGGGAGGCAATCCGTGACAGCAGAGTCGGATACCCACTTAAAGATGGGCACACTGCAACGCAGGTTTTGAACCCGGTAAGCAAGCTTTCTTATCATTCTGTCAATTAACGCTCATCTTATCTCTTACGAATCCTCATCATTGTCATCTTTAGATTAGAGGCTTTCAAAAAACTAATGTCAAGTCTTCCTGTCCTGTGCCATCCATCAAGTCCGTCCATGTCTTCTTCATCACTAGCATGTCTGTATCCAGTTCTCTTCTCCATGTGTTTTTTTTGTCTACCTCTGCCTCTTTTTCCCTGGGGATTCCAGAACAAGGACTGCCTTGTAATGCTATCAACAGGTTTCCTCAGTGTGTGTCCTATCCATCGCCAGCGTCTTCTCCTCAACTCTTGTTCCACTGGTTCTTGTCATCAGTTTCACATAAGTGATCTTGTCATACCTCTTGTCATCAGTTTCACATAAGTGAACCTTGTCATACCTCTTCAATCCGTTTATTCTAAGCTAGCACCTATTTACGAAATTCTGTTTGTAAGTTGTTTCTGCTGTTCTCCGTGTATAGTTTCTTCTTCTTCTTTGATCCTTAGTCGTCGACTGTCAAAGCAGTCAGTGGCCATCATGCCTCGTGGCGTCTTGTAGAGCAACAACAAAGTGTTTAGTTTACGTACTTTCATTCTCTGTTTACAATTCATTGATCTCGGGTTTCCTCCCTTTATTTCTGGCTGTATGTAAGACAATCCAGGACGAAGCCCCAGCATAGTTGAACGATGATATGTGCGTATGTTTACTTAATTTTCTGGCAGTTATTAAGCGGGGGTAGGGAGGAGAGGCAACATCAGACCAATAGCTGAGATATGACTCATATTTGTAACCGACTGGTAATACTGAGTGCACATGTTACTACTACCTGCTGGTTTTTTTTTTGTTTTTTTTGACAAAACTTGCAAGGATTGCATCACATTGAAGCTCGAATGTGGAAATATGATACATTAATTCAATTTTTGTTTCTCTCCCCGCCGACGCTGGCTCGTGGAGGACATAGTCCAAATTACCAAACTACTTTTTGCGTGTAATGACGATTCTTCCCTACAAGTGAATGTGATAATTATTCTCCCGTAGGTAAGTCAAGATTTTGATCATGAGCCTGTCGAAGTGAAGGTTCTGATGCTTCTTCAGAAGAAGAGAAAGCGATGAAGCTTCTCCCTTACAAAAGAGGTGACGAATATTATTCCGTATCAGAGGTGACTTTTCTCCTGTAGAAGTGGTAAATGTTGATGCTTATCCTGTTGAAGAGAAGTTGCTGAAGACTCTCCCGTAGAAGAGAGCTGATGAAGGCTCTCCCGTAGAAGAGGTGATTATTCTCCAGTAAAAGTGATGAGTTTCAAGGATTGTCACGTAGAAGTGAAGCTACTGACAATTATCGCATAAAACGAATCTGATGGTGATTATAATGTAACGTAAAGGTGTTGACGATTATCGTGTTAAGTGACGGTATTGATTATTATCGTGTAAAGTTAAGTTGTTGACGATTATCATGTTAAGTGAAATTACTGGATGATTACAAGTAAATTGAACGTACTGATGATTATTGCGTACAGTTACGGTACTGATAACTATCGTGTAAAGTGAAGGTACTGATGGATTATTGCATAAAATGAAGGTCTGATGAGTATCACGTAAAGTTAAGGTACTTAAAAGTATCACATCAAGTGAAGTTAAAAGTATCACATCAAGTGAAGGTACTTAAAAGTATCATGTAAAGTGAAGGTACTTGAAAGTATCATGTAAAGTGAAGGTACTTAAAAGTATCACATTAAGTGAAGGTACTTAAAAGTATCACGTAAAGTGAAGGTACTTAAAAGTATCACATCAAGTGAAGGTACTTAAAAGTATCATGTAAAGTGAAGGTACTTAAAAGTATCATTAAAGTGAAGGTACTTAAAAGTATCACATCAAGTGAAGGTACTTAAAAGTATCATGTAAAGTGAAGGTACTTGAAAGTATCATGTAAAGTGAAGGTACTTAAAAGTATCATGTAAAGTGAAGGTACTTAAAAGTATCACATCAAGTGAAGGTACTTAAAAGTATCATGTAAAGTGAAGGTACTTGAAAGTATCATGTAAAGTGAAAGTACTTAAAAGTATTACGTAAAGCAAAAGTACTTAAAAGTATCACGTAAGTGAAGGTACTAATATTTATTGCGTAAAGTGAAGATGTTGATGATTCTCCCACAGAGGTGAATGTGATAATTATCACAATAAGTGAATGTGATGAAAATTATCATGTAAAGTGAAGGTTATGATGATTATGATGTAAAGTGAATGTGATAATGATTATCACATAAAGTGAAGGTGTTGATGAGTTTCCCATAGATGTGAATGTGATGATTATTCTCCCGTTGATGTGAAGGTGATGGTTATTGTCCCATCAATGTGAAGGCAATGACTACTCTCCTGTAGATGTGATCATTATTCTTCCGTAGATGTGAAGGTGATGATTATTCTACCGTTGATGTGAAGGTGATGGTTATTGTCCCATCAATGTGAAGGCAATGACTATTCTCCTGTAGATGTGAAGGTGGTGATTATTCTACTGTTGGTGTGAAGGTGATGGTTATTGTCCCATCGATGTGAAGGCAATGACTACTCTCCGGTAATTGTGATCATTATTCTTCCGTAGATGTGAAGGTGATGATTATTCTACTGTTGATGTGAAGGTGATGGTTATTCTCCCATCGATGTGAAGGTAATAATGATTATCGCATATAGTCAAGGTGAGGATTATTCTCATGTAGATATGAAGGTGGTGATTATTCTCGCTTACATGTGAAGGTGGTGAGTATTCTCTGGTAGATATGTAGGTATTGATTATTCTCGTGTAGATATGAAGGTGATGAGCATTCTCATGTAGATGTGTAGGTGGCGTAGATGTGAAGGTTCTCCTGTAGATGTGAAAGTGATAAGGTCATGACAGGTGTTCATTCTAAACCACATTAACACAAGCGATTTTCTCATGACAGGTGTCTGGCCTCCAGAGTGATACACATTTGGGCGAAATCGGACATACGTCCTGCTATTCTAAATTTAACCCTTAAACATTCTGTTTGTGCATTTTATTTTAGGACCACGGTACCTTTTTTTAAATAATGAACAAAAATATATTCAACGCCTATTGGGTTAAAACTAGGTTATGGTGTCACTATTATTAGATATTGCCATTGGCTTACTGTCATCTTTCCTAATGATTTATTTCATCCTGTATATATGTTAATTAAACATTTAAATTATGTAATGTTCATAATCCAAGACTGGTTCTCATCAAATAGTATGGGTATAAAGTTAGACAATTCATTCTTTTTTTGTGTCTTGATCGTTCACTCTCAAATAACCACATCGATCTCTTTTATAAAGCTGGAAGATCGTCTCAGGCTTCTCTCGTCACCATACAGGTTGGAGAAGGCCACATTGTCACGGATTGCCTCCCCTGCTTTGCAGTAGTGGTCCAACAGTGGCCAAAACTCAAGAGTATCTAAACTGGGTCATCAGGTGTTTACCTTCGCACAAGATTACTCTTGGCAGAGATGTAGATAGAAGTGTAATGACGCTTGGACACGAGCAACCTCGATGCATATGTGTTGCGTGCATATTTTGACGCACATATTACAAAAATCGATATGGCTATTTAATATGGGAAAAATATAGACATTCATTCATTTGTGTATGAAAATGCTGTCTATGGTAAAAGCGAGAGAATCCATGTTTGATTCACACTTTTGATTATAGGAGTAATCGTTCTGGATATTGATCCGGCGCAAGGATATTGCGCTTACGTTTGTACTTATTTTTTAGGGCCAGAAAATATATTAATTTGCTTATTGTGTTTATGGCCTGAATTCATATGTATTACATATTATTAGTACAAGTAGAATCAGTCCTATATTGTATATTTTGGATGGGTAGGAGGGACTAGATTCTTGTTATTCCGGTCTAGCGGAAGTATGAGTTGTCTTGACAAGTCGTGATGAGTTCCGATGTACCGTGATAATGGCGGGTACGCACTTTTCAAAGGGCTGGTAGATTCTTAAGGAAATATGATTCATGAAGTGGTTTTCTTCTAAAGGAGATGGTATCTCTACTATAGTTTATGTTAGAGACTCTCCTAAGGTACGGTACAATGTATAATTCGGACTCCATGTATTGCCAGACCCTATTTTGATGATCTCATGTCGATTCGACCTAGATGGAACATTGTGCTTCGTATCGCTAGGGTCGTGTTTTGTATCGACGAAGATGACAGACTTTCCTGCAGCGGTTATGGCTACGTGAATTAACCTGATCACCGTAGAGCTGTATGGAAACATTTATGAAATCATTTATATACCCATTATAAATTAACTCTGGCTTATATTCTCCTTCCTATGAATGAGTGAACGACAACTCAGGGAGGCAGCCATGTTAGATTTCGGTCATCATATGTTTTGATCACTGCCAAGAGAACAGATTATTTATCCTATTATCGGACAGTGACAGGGAGATCTCAATCTTGCTAGAAACCCCCTTTCGTGGTTTCATAATATATACTACAAACTATGGACGTCAAGTAACTTTAGTTATTTACCGATCTGCCTTCACTGACGCGTTTAGTCAGATAGGGGGATGCGGCCATAATATATCATGACATTGAACTTTTGATGTACTGCCCATTATTTCTGAATGTGTCATGACTTCAGATCTGCTATGTATACCTACAAATTGATATGTCAACATACCATGATGTACTCGTATGTCCCAGTGTGTACGTCTGAATAAATTGAGTAAACAAAGATTCCAGCAGTCTGCATTGGTGCCTTGTAGACACAAGTGTATGAGTGGTTATATTGGTCAGCACACGAACAGTACACCATTCGCGGTAATCACACTCTACACTTCTACTTCATACATACACCATCCTGCGTCGGTTGAAGTGACCAAGTTTAGGGCCTGCTTCCCCTGGAGCCTTTGCCTTCCCTAACTCAGGACTAGGGTGAGTTACCCATTTACAGCTGGGTAGACTGGAGCATGCCTGATCTCAACAACACACCACTCTTCCTTACAGAGCATACAGACTGACACTTTACAGAGTGGAAAGAAGAAAAGAAACTTTACAGTGGCGAGCCAGATTCCTGGGTCCAGCTTACGCAGTTTTGTGTTGAGAATCACAGTTTACAGCTGAAAGAACATTTGTTTGACCACATCAACACCAGTAGGACAGCTATACAGTCGATGTCAGCTTGACCTGTATTACCGATAGGATGCTGTATCTAGGTCAGCGCTTGTTGACAGTTTTTTCGCTGTACAGACAGTATTACACAGGACAGTGGTATCAAGTGTAGAAAATATCTGGAGCAGTATTGTTGACATTTCTCAACGTACAGAAGAATCACAGTGTTGTTGAACATAAAGTGCATAGTTCATCGTTGGATCTTCATATGCTCAACAGAGAAAAATTGACAGTGTAATAGTTTAAAATTAAATCTATTACTGAATAAAGTGGCAAGTTATTAGTAATAAAATAAACTGTGCCTGCTTTACAACACTATACCTGCAACACATTCCATTCATGACATAAATTATATTGTATGCTATATGCTATTTATGCTTACATGTTATTTGTTATGTATTAAATTAGTTTATGTTCTGTGTGACTAGTACAAGGTATGCCGAGTGACATTGGTCTGGTACTAGTATTCTATAGGTACACATTTTCTTAATTGGAAATTTGTTAGCAACAATTTGCTGCTATTTCTGTTAGTTGTGATGAGGTGTTCTTTTCTTCGTTGTTTTTGGTAATAATTTTGTGTTCCTTAGTTTTGTTTGATTTGTTTGTATAATTGTAGGTCTCATCTTTCCTTTCATTTCAGTTTTTTACACCCTTATGTTTATACACTGTGGCGTTATTTGTCTTGTTATTTTATTGCAGTTATCATCACGGTTTCTGTGATCATTTTTTTTCATTTCTCCTATTTAATTTAATTTGATCTCTGCAAATGTGTTCATATTGTCTTTTCTTGTTTGTCCTTTGTAATGTCTTTAGTTGACATATGACGTATAGTGGTATACACTGATAGTATAGTACAGATCAGTACTTTATGATTGTTATTGTTATAAAACAAAATGTACAAGACCTTTGTAAGGCTTGTCTCCCAAAGTGATTGGTAAAGGGAAATATTTTTTCCACAGGTACTCAAGTGATCTTTGATTACATTGAGGTATACAAGACCTTTGTAAGGCTTGTCCCCACAGTATTTGAGATACAGTTATTGTTGTCCACAGGTACTCAAGTTATCATTGGTTATTATAAACCATACAAGTTTGGACTAAGACTAAGTCTATGGTATAGACTTGTCTCCCATTAAAGTGAAATAGGGTAATTTATTTACTTTTTCAGGTTTCTGATTTAAGAAGACAATATGTCTACATTAGATTATTTCATTGCACAAGGAAAATCTCTTGATAAGACTGGAAAAGACTTAGAACAATGGGCTGTTGCTCAATATGACAAAGCATTAGCTGCAGAAGAGAAAAAAACTGCTGCTGCTGTTGAAGAAAGAAAAGCTGCTGCTGAGGAAAAAAAAGCTGCGGCTGAGGAGAGAAAACTTCAAATAGAAGAAAAAAAAGCTGCTGCAGAAGAAAGGAAAGCTCTAGCTGAAGAAAAAAGATTAGAAAAAGAAGCTGATACTGCTGCTGAACTTAAGAAATTGCAGATGCAAGTGGAGGAAAGGAGATTTGAGGCAGAACAGAAGAAATTAGAAGCTGATGCAGAGCAGAAAAAATTAGAAGTTGCTGCAGAACAGAAAAAATTAGAAGTTGCTGCAGAACAGAAAAAATTAGAAGTTGCTGCAGAACAGAAGAAGATTAGAAGCTGCTGCAGAACAGAAAAAATTAGAAGCTGCTGCAGAACAGAGAAGATTAGATAGAGAAGCTGAAGAGAGAAAAGCAATAAGAGAACATGAGTTTGAATTAGAGAAATTAAAATTGACATGTATGAGTAATGTTAATCAGGCATCTGGTGGTAATGGTAAACCCTTTGTGTACAAGGTCAAGGTACCAGCGTTTAACCCTACCAGTGATGACATAACATTTTGGCTTTCTAGATTTGAACGGGCTTGTCGATCTCATAATGTTGACAAATCACAGTATGTGAATCAGTTGTCTGAAAATCTAAAAGGGGAGTCTCTGAGTAAGTTATATTTTGTTGAAGAGGCCGACAAAGATAATTATGATGCTGTTAGGGCAGCTTTGATAAAGAGATATCAGCTGTCTGAAGAAGGTTATCGTCTTTTGTTTAAAACAATGAGACCTGAGGTAGGTGTAGAATTCTCAGATTTCATCTCAAAAGCACGAATTACACTTTCACGATGGATTGAATTATCCAAAACAGAGAAAACATTTGATGGTCTTACGGATTTATTGCTAAGAGACAAGGTCATGTCTTCTGTAAATAAATCATTCCTAGAGTTCTTACATGAGCGTAAACCTGGTACAATAAAGCAAATGGAAGAATATTGTGACCAGTATGCCACGGCACACCCTGACATGATTCTTAGTAACTCTAACATTAAAGAGAGTATGCCAGTTGCTTCGGCAACAGAATATAATCAGAATTACTCACACAAATTCCAAGGAGCTAAAAATAAATTTGATAAAAAGGTTAATTGGAATAAGTATCAAAACCAAGATAACCGCTCAAATCAGAGTTCTTCTTTGAAGAACTGGAATCGGGCTGATAGTCCTCGACACGCGAGGGGTACCCATAATGTTAGAAATTCTCGGAAAGGGAGTAGCTATAGGAACTACCCAAGTGCTTCATGGAGACAAAAGAAACAATATTACAGGGATACTCAATATAATGAGCATGATGATTATGATCATGAATATTATGATTCAAACCCAAATAGGGGTTATAACAGAGGCAATAATAATTATAGAGACAATTATAACCGAGGTAGATCACAACACAAAAGACATGGTAAATCGTATTACCAGGCTAACTCTGCACAACAGGAGTTCCACGACACCGATAATCAGAATAATGATAAAAAAGACTCCAACAGTGTAGCAAATTCCGCTTTCGATTTTGCTAGAGCATCTGAGTGTTCGCAATGCAAAACATTATTCGATCCAACCACAGTGTCTACTTTAAGCTGCGGTCACCCGCTTCCCGCTCTCCATGCGTCAATTGCGCATAATGGAAGGGGTGCTCTTGTCTTTAATAGGGGCCTAATAGATGGTACTCCGGTATCAATTCTTTTCGATTCGGGGTGCACTACCATTGGAGTGAGGCAATCACTCGTAAATCCTTCTCGAGCTACAGGCAATATAGTCAAATGTGTAACATTTGGTGGCACATTGGAGAAGTACTCCACTGCCATTATCAATATTGCTACGCCTTTCTTTACAGGAGAGGTGCAAGCATGTCTCTTGCCGAATCCGATCGCTGATCTTATCATCGGTCGCATTCATGGAGTGAAAGAATGCACTCCACAGCAAATTTCTAATTGGGAAAATGTTAATATGCAATCGGCTAATGCAGTAATCACTAGGGCTCACTCTCCACATGTAAGCCTACCTTGCCGTGGTTGGAGAGCTTGAGCGCCTCAATGATCCCGGGAGCTATGCCGGCGGGAGTTTTACTCCTGGCAGGGTCACCCAAGCCGGACAGGTCCTGGGTGAGGGGCCAGACTAAATGGGCTGAGGAGTGGGTGGAACCCTATAGGTGTAGATGCAGAACCCACCGGCGAGTGGTACATGCTCTGGTCTGCACCAATCCACCCCCACTTCATGGGTTAAATGCTTTCTTGCCTCATTCTTCACTGTTTGTCGTCTATCACGCCCATGGCGACCGTTGCCTCAATTGGCTGAGTGTGGTGTACCCGGAAACGGGGCCTCCCAGTACTGAGGCAAAGTTAAGTCCCCGATGTCACTTATCGGTGCAGAATTGAGAGAGATGGCTGAGCATCACAATCCCTCCTGTGTTGCAGCATGATGAGAACCCAGCATTGCACACTGAGCTTGGGGGGATCACTTGGGCACCAGACTTAATACTGGCTCTTGACTGGATGGCCGCATGCAGGAGATTTCTACAATGGAGGGTTGGCAGGTGGTGGGTATCGGGAAGTGGCTCTGTGCAGGACGTGAGGATTCCTTGGGAGAGCCCAGAACCAGAGCACAGCATTGTGCAAGCTCTGCATAGTTGGAGAGCCCCCTGGATGACGGGGAATGCACAGTGTGCCACCCCACCTATCCCCAACTGCTAACTTAGAACCAGAAGTGGGGTCCTCTGTATGCGTGCCAGGCCAGGATAAAATGCCTGGGAAAGAGACTGGAGCTCAGAACTCCCTAACTCAAAGTTGCAGGATGGCAGAAAAGCCACGGGAAAGACAGGGCTATTTTGAAGATAACGCAACCATATTTTCACCATACGAGCTCGGACGCCGCCTCGGTAAACAAGGTCCGCGCAGAGCAGTGACACCCCCAGGCTGCTTGCGAATAGTCTACTACTGGGAACATAAACAGATTAGGGATGAGCCCACTCTCCCGTTGAACAGGTGCTAAAGTCATAGATACTGGGCCAGAAGGCGCACCGGAAACCACAGTATCACGCAACTCGCTTTTTTTTTTCTATGGAGAGTACACCGTCAAATAAATCTCGTACTGGTGCTCGCCCTGTGGAGCTCCACCAGGCAGGTGCAGTGCCGGGCTCTGAGCCTCGACAGAGCCCACCCTCAGCTACTGGAGGACCCTCTAGACCGTCTTGTGGAGTCAGCAGACGGCGGAGGAGAACTACTGACCAAAACAAAACAGAAAAAGAGAAACCCAGAGTGCCACTTGTCATGATGCACTGGAATGCAGAGGGAGTGAACAGCAAGCAGGCTGGATACAGCAAAAAGACAGAGCTGGAAAACATCTTGTATGAGAAGCAAGTCAGTGTTTGCTGTATCCAAGAGACTCACTTGAAAGCAGATCAAACCTTTAAAATAAGGGGATATCAATGCTTCAGATCCGACAGAAAAGATAGACGAAAAGGAGGAGTACTTACTCTTGTAAGGAATAACATTCCTGCACACGAAAGGAAAACCTTCATGGATGGAGCAGAATATCAGCTGTTGCAGATAAAGGTAGACAAGATGGAAATAGAACTCCTGAACTATTACTGTCCGAACAACAAACCCCTGAGTCTCAGCTCTATACAGGTACCAGCCACCAACTTTATAGCAGTTGGAGACTTTAATAGCCACTCCCAGAGCTGGGGCTATAACCATCTGGATCACAGAGGTGAAGAGGTTGAAACTTGGCAAGATGATCACTCCCTAATCCTAGTCAATAATGCCACAGATACTCCTACCTTCTACTCCAGAGGATGGCACACAACTTCAACACCAGATCTTGCCTTCTCCACACCAGATATAGCTGGATCTATTAGTAGAGAAGTAGGAGACCAACTAGGGGGAAGCGACCATCGCCCAATCTTTCTTACTGTCCAGAGTGCAACTCTCAGTACAGGCCCAGCCATTACAAGATGGAACTACAAAAAAGCCAACTGGGGTTTATTCAGGCATCAGGTGAACACGCTGCTGTCTACCCTCAAGGTACAGAACAGAGACATTAATGAAGTGGTAAAAGACTTCAACAGATGCATACTACAAGCTGCAAAAGAAACCATTCCCAAAGGATGCCGGCGTAACTACATACCATACTGGTCCAGCACACTCCAAGAACGTCAGGAAGCTATGGACAGGGCTAGAAAGGACGCAGAGTCTCAGCCTTCACTTGAAACTCACAACAAATGGAAAAAGGCTGTAGCAGAGTTTCAGAGAACAAAGCTAGAAGAAAAACGGAAAAGCTGGAGAACTAAAACGGCATCGCTGAACCTTGAGAAAGACGGCAGGAAACTTTGGAGATTAGTCAAGTCTCTAAATGAAGAGCGTTCCTCACCTAGGCAGACTATCACATTGGATGAAGGTGGCAAACTTTTCAGAGGAAAACAAGCTGCAGACTTGTTTGCTAGAAGATACAGTTCAGAAAGCAACTTACCCATTAACATAGATCATCAGAGAGAGATAAGAAAAGAAATACTGGCAACCATGGGACAGACAGATACTCCTGCCCCAATGAGGGAACCCATCACACTAGGAGAACTACAGAAGGCTATTTCCAAGCTTAAGTTTCAAAAGTCACCCGGCCCAGACAAAATCAGCAACGAAATGCTAGTAAATCTGAGCTCAGCAGCAAAGACAAAACTGCTTGAGATATTCAACCACAGCTGGTTGAAAGGAACGGTACCCCAAGTATGGAGAGAAGCCATCACAATACCCATACTAAAGAAAGGGAAATGTAAGACCGAGGCTGCAAGTTACCGGCCAATCAGTCTCACAAGCTGTGTTGGGAAGACTATGGAGCGAATAGTCAACCACAGATTGAAATGGTATTTAGAGTCTGAGCAGATCCTGGTGCCGGAACAAGCTGGATTTAGAGAATGCTACAGTATAGAAGACCAAGTTACTTACTTGTCTCAAGCAATAGAAGATGCCTTCCAGGAGAAGAAAAAGGTCCTAACGATCTGGGTCGACTTCAAGCAGGCCTTTGACAAGGTGTGGAAAGATGGCCTCATTGCAAAACTTAGGAGAAGTGGAATCCAAGGCAACATGATGAAATGGATCCAGTCATACTTGCATAACAGGAGAACTAGAGTCACTCTTGACGGTCTGCAGAGCAGAAAAGTGTTGCTCCATCAGGGGGTACCTCAAGGAGGAGTAATTTCCCCAACACTCTTCCTTGTTTACATCAATGACCTGGTGAAAGATCTCCCTGCAGGAGTTAAAGCTGCCTTATATGCAGATGACCTAGTACTCTGGTGCGCTGATGAAAATGTCACCACAGCAAATTATAGAATGCAGCGGGCAGCAGACATGCTAGTGTCATGGGCAGAGAAATGGCTTATCACAATAAACACAGACAAAACCTCCACAACACTGTTCTCCCTCGCCCCCAAGGACAAATCAGCTAACATACACCTAGGGACAACCGTGATCAAGGAAGAAAGCTACCCCACCTATCTTGGGGTGACATTTGACCAAAGGCTTACATGGAATAAGCATATTGAAAATGCAGAAGGAAAGGCCCGAAGACGACTAGGCATACTCAGAAAATTAGCAGGTACCAACTGGGGAGCAAATGAACGAAATCTAAAGAAGATTTATAATGGAGTAATAAGACCACACTTAGAGTTTAGCTCAGCAGCATGGTCATCAGCTGCTAACTCACATCTGCAGTCTTTGGACAAGGTGCAAAATCAAGCTCTCAGGCTCATTACAGGAGCCATGAAAACTACACCAATAACAGAGATGCAGAAGGTTGCTGGATTACAGACATTGTCCCATAGAAGAGACACAAAAACCATGATCCAGATGGAAAAGTACAACAGTATGCCAATGCACCCAATGAAGGCAAGACTAGATGATCTGGCATTGGGACGTCTAAAGCGTAGCAGCTTTGTGCATCGGGGGAAAAGACTTATAAGACAGCATCAAGAAGACCTATCCATGAAGACAACACCACTGAAGCCCACCCTATACCCTGTACCATGGGAGCAGGCCAGCAGTGCCCTCCAAATTAATACATCAGTCAGTGGTCTCACAAGTGGATGTGAGTATAATGATCTGCAAAAACGAACTGCTACATTGAGTATGATCCAAGAAAGCTATCCCGATCAATCATGGATACATGCCTATACAGATGGATCAGCAACTAATGCTGTTAGGAATGGAGGTGCCGGTATCTTTATCTCATATCCTGACAACCACTATGAGACTAGGCACATTCCCACTGGTAAATTCTGTTCCAACTATACAGCTGAGGTTCAAGCTCTAGAGCAAGCTGCAAATATGATTTATAACACCAACTCTGACTGCCACCAGGTAGTCATCCTCACAGATGCACTGTCTGTCCTGCAAGCTCTCAAGGGTGGTAAACTCCCGCATCTGAGAAATGAACTAAACAAGGTAGCTGCCAAAAAGAGAACCATACTTCAGTGGGTACCATCTCATTGTGGTGTACCCGGAAATGAAAAGGCAGATAAACTTGCAAAAAAGGGAGGAGAATGTGAACAAGAAGATAATGAAGTCACATACTTTGAGAAAAAGAGAGCTATCCAGACTATCAGAAGAGAACAGAACCAACCCAAAGACGACTATCACACTCTCGACCGGCAGGGACAGATAACTATTTTTCGACTCAGGACAGGGCATAACAAACTGAATAAACACATGCACAAGCTACGATTGTCTGCTTCACCACTGTGCACATGTGGATTAAACGAACAAACTGCTGAGCATGTTCTACAGGACTGTCCTCTGTATGACCAGTTAAGAAAGATATACTGGCCCAATGACTCAACACTAAACTCAAAGCTATATGGAGTTAAAGAGGAACTTCAAACAACAGTCGAATTCATCATGAGAACTCGTCTGACGGTGTAATCATCAAAGATGCGATCGCAAGAAGAAGAAGAAG
>JAMPIV010011497.1:10000-40731 GCA_024509875.1 Oreohelix idahoensis | reverse complement strand
GTCCCTGTCAAACAGCCACCCGAATCGAGGGCTTTCGCTTTCTCAGGTATACTGTCGAGACTGAAATTCAATTTACCCAATTATTTTCAAACTTTCAAATAAACTAATTAAAACAATATTATTCTTTAATTCCTTTTTTATCTATACAAAATTTTAATCTTTATAATTCCCAAAAACCCCCATCCCCAACAACCCAAACCCCCCCCCCACACAATAAATCCCACCATAACCCCCCCTACCCCTTAATACCCCTCATAGCCCGCTATTTCTCACCCATTACTTTTCCCATACCAAATATATCCCACTTATTACTCTCATGATAATCATTCAAGTGAGAAAGTCTTATATATAAATCGACATACTCTTGTTCTGCAATATCAAGTCACATAAGGGCTTACATAAAGTCTTTTCTGTTTTGCTAAGCTCCAAATCCAAAACGATCAAATGTTAAGACGTGTCCTTTTGCAATGAATTCTGCAGAATTCTAACAACTGCTCAGGCACCATTGTTCTTAAACAACTTACGATTACCCCTTCTTCAGACAAACTGATACTTTCTTTAATAAGGCTGCCCTAGATAACATCATAGTTATTCTTTGTCAGCCTCTTCAACTAACCAAACTTAAACTAGTCAGATAGAATCACCTTTCAGATTTTTCTGATAAACTGGTTAGCATATTGTGATTTGTCCACATTATGTGCTCGACACGAGCCGTTTCAAAATCTATTTTAGCCTGACAGGAATGTTTATGTCAATCACTGGAAGGGTTGAACGCTTGGTACTTGACCTTGTAAGTAAAGGGTTTACCCAGGTTGGACGGGGCGGACCAGATGCTTGATTACTCGATCACTTATGTTCGTTAACTTTAACTTCTGCCTCTACACCTCAAATGCTAAAAGTGTTTCTTTTTTGTGTTCATGTTCTCCTTTATTGGTGCTTTTTTCTCTTCGCTTTCAGCTTCTCTTGTAAGGGGGGGTTTTCTTCTGCATGCAAGCTTCGTAATTTTTTTCTGTGCAGCAGCAGCTTGTAATTTTTTCTCTTCTGCAAGCTAAGCTTGTGCTAATTTTTTCTTCTTGCAGCAGCTTGTAATCTTTTTCTTTTCTTTTTTTCCATTTCCATCTGTAATCTTTTTTCATCCACCTGCATCTGCAGTTTCTTTTGTTCATACTCTCTCTTTGTAATTTTTTTTTTCCTCAGCTTCTACATCATTTCTCCTCAATCATGCTTTTCTTTCTTCAGCAGCTTAATGCTTTGTCATATTGAGCAATATGCCATTTCTCTATAATTGCTGACCAGTCTTATCAAGAGCCCTGCCTTGTGTGATAAAATAATCTAATGTAGACATCTTGTCTAAAAAGATCAGTAATTTGCAAAAGTAAATAAATTCACTTTCTTGGACTTAATCAAAGACCTTGTATGATAACTTTGTAAATTGTGGAAAATAGTACTTAACTATCCAAATCACTGTGGGAAACAAGCCTTACAAAGGTCTTGTATAAATCCTTATATAATAACAGCTATAAGTTGCTGGTTCACTCTATAATATAAGTGCAGTGCACCAGAAATAGTGTTTTATATCATCAACTGTGTACCTTTAGTAATAGCAATTAACTATCAGTTGATTCTTGTACATCAATTTATATGATCAACTATATTTTAAATAGTGTATGTCGATCAGGCACAAAACAAAACAGTTATACAGGAGAACATGAAAACATTTGCGGAAATGAAATAAATGAAATGGGAAAACAATAAAAGATAAACCGCAAGAGGATAACAAATACAAATAACGCCACAGTATATAAATATAAATTGAGAATAGAACTGAAAGATAGAATAGGGTAGACCAACAAATTACAAACAAATCAAAACAAACTAAAGAACAGAGGAATATTACAAAAACAACAATGAGTACAGTCTTCACAGCTAACACTAATAGCAACAGCTGTCGCAGCAAATTTTCAATCAAGAAAAATGCACCTATAGAAACGCACACATCAGACCCTCTATTACGTGGGATACTCTGTTGTGTGACACCGCCCAACCAAAGCAACAACCCGCTGGATACAAACAAATATCACATATAAATATTTAAACATAAATACATAATTGCATAAATAGTATGGCAATATGATGTAAATAGAGTGTTGCAGAAAGAATGTGTTGTAAAGAAGGCTCAGTTACACTGCCTAATAGTACAGTACTGTGGTACTTTATTAAACAAATACTTCTGGTCTAATTATTTTAAATTCAACACAGAAATAGAAGCTCCATCGTTGATGTGAATGATAACAATCGATGTAGGACTTCTCAGTTCAATAACATTTCCTTTCGCAAACACTGTCAAATATTCTCCAGTCCTGATGTGTAATGTTCTATGTTTCAACCAAGCTTGCTGTGTAACACTGTCAGTTGTATGGCAAATGTCCAACGAACCAAATGTCAACAAACGCTGACCTAGTTACCGCATACTGTCGACAGGACAGGTCACGCTGACATCACTGTAGAGTTGTACTGCTGATGTATTTGTGTGTCGTAACAGACCCCAAGGAACGTCTGGTCTCAGTAGTTTACTTCTCAATATGGTCACTGTGCAGGTTGACCCAGGAAGCTGGCACACCAGTTGTTAAACTCTGTTTAGTTGTTAACTCATACTGGCTACTAGTTGTTGAATCACGCTTTATTTGTTAAATGACGTGAATGTCCACCAGTTGATAAATGTAGATGTTGGGACTGGTGTAGTAAAGTGTAACGATTGTCAACTCATTAAACCCAGCACAGTTTTGGTCATACAGGTCATCTTGTCCTGGAACGTGATGAGGCTCCGACAAGAATGTGAGTGTAAACAATGAGTGTGTATGTGAATGTCAGAACGCGAATGGTAGAATGATTCGATAGAGTTGACAGGTTGGTAGTACATCACTCATACTCACACTGTTCGAATTCAAGAAGTACTGGAACTACGGTGGTCTTTTTATAACATTTAATGGGACGCACACTTGGACAGTACGTGTATGGTTACAGGAACAAATGTCGACATAGACAGCATAATGTTGATCACAGGAATATCATCTTAAGTTAGCATTCATGCTTGGCAAATATCATAATGGAGCATTCGTAAATAAGCATTCAGAGTTCCATCATGTAAATCATCTGGCTTTACTGACTGGGCACGTCAGACCATAACCAATATATAGGAAGGCTCCTAGACCTAACCTCGTCTAGTGAATATCCCTTCACGTAAAGTTCAATATATATTTTTTTCCATAAAGATATAGGAATCCCAGACATGGGTTCTCACATGTAGCAGTGATCTCTTGGTTCATCGAGCGATAGTACAGGCATCCCTTTTTCTCACTCGATAAATACAAAGTATATGAATTTCAACATGGCTGTTCTTCTCTCGTGAGTTTCACTCACTATAGGACCCAGACCAAAATTGGTCATTCGTTAAATGTCCTCATTTCTTCATGACTTCTATCATAGAGGTAATTGAATAATATCATATAATCTAGTGTTGATATATAGGAATGTCGTCTTCCTTTGAATAAATATTCTTTTCAAAAGTACCACTGTGCATCTGTTTATCAACAACGATGGCGAAGCCCAAGTTCATAATAAATTGTGGTTTTACCTTTCTATGCGAAATATAACTTTGCCATTCCTTGGCAAAAGAGAATAAACACTGGGGTAAAGTACATACAACATGTCTAAATGACTATCACTTTTCCCCATTGACTTATAGATCACTTTTTCGGCGATAGGCCTGCTACAACAAAATTCGACATCCAGACAGGATGACGGCCATGAATCACACCCTTGCTAGCGATACTTCCGCTGCATAGCCTTTGACCTTTTCTAGCGACAACCAACATAGTTCGACTTAGAAATGTAAAGATATCCATATATAAGACAGACTCGTCCTACTCATACAAACACTACGTATAAATTCAGGCCATAGATATACTGAAGCAAGAACAATCTATTCCTACCCAGCCAAAGAATAAATCGCAGTAGGCCTAGACTCGTCGCGGAGTCCGATCGAAGATGACGGAACTACTTTCAAGGGAAGTAACTCAAAAATGACTTCTCCTTAAGCACTTAAAAAGGAAATACTTTGATTACAAAATATTTGCGAACATAATAAGTATATAAATGTATTATATTGCAAGATAGTAAAAATTGCCCTTTACAGTCTTACCACACCTCCCGGGAAAAAAAAAAAAAATTTTTTTTTTTAAATACATCTAGGAGCACGTAGAATAGGCTCACAACGCAAGAATACTGCGCAGATGAAAATATCAGGAATAACTATAATTCCTAATTGTTACGCACGGATCATTATTATTTTTCGTTTGTATAAACATTTTTCATATGTATGATCATTTTTTTGACTGAAGTGTGTATTATGTTTTCTATGGTCAAAGGGACATAATCCGAGTTATCGAAACTACAATTTTTTAGGAGTTTGCCTTCTCTTGTATAGAGACACGTTCGGTCTATAATTTCTTGAACGAAGCGTGACCACATCTCCTTATTTGGTAGTACCAGTCAACTATGGTAGATGTCTGAAACCTTTCTTAACGCTTCTTTTTCATGACCATAAAAGGCGCGACTGTGTAAGACTTTTATCTCGAATGTTCTTAGAATCGTCTTATTGTGAACGGCAACTCAGAGATTGTCGTTCTGCGCATGTCAAAAGCTGGGAGTTCGTTCTGTGTGTTCCGCCCAGTTCGGCAGTTTAGAAATGGTTTAAGAAGCGAGCAGACGCAACTGCGTCTTGTGATTTTCTGAGGGAAATACAGTGTCTTTGTGAGTTAGTTAGCTAACTAGACTATTTCCCAGTATTATTCACGCCTGCCTGGAGGCATATGTTCATGGTTGATTTTCCGAAATAAGGTAATTCCTCTTGTATCGAACTTTATGCTATCATCTAGAGGTTCGTCATTTTGTCGCCTATTTGCTCGCCTGTGTGATGCAAAATGGAGAGGTACTTTGACTAGGATTAAGTCACCGGTATCTGTATACCTGAACTAGTTAAATATATATGGGTCGCTCTAGACCAACAAGACTATTGTCTGTGTTCCAGGATTCGTTATATCAGAGATCACGTCCAAGTCAGATGGTTAGACTTAGGAACATTATAAAGGTCGAGCTGACCTGTAGCCCATGTATGCTATTCACGTGCAGACAGTGAACGGACTTATTGTATACAACTGATCTGCTAGCATCAGAATGGGAGCATTTATTATTGTTTATGAACATTGAAGATCTGTAGCTGACACTGTTGCAGAAGTTATAGAAATTATTATTATTTATACAGCTTCACGAACTAGAACTCTATGATTTATGAATTTCTGAATCTATTGAACTGTGATGTCTTATGACGCATATATACAACAGCTGTCATTGCTGACTACAGAAATTGTTTTCAATGTGCCATATCATCTTGCTGAACTCGTTAACTATGTTGATGTCATAAGTATCATGACTGTTTTGTGGCGTGCAATAAATGGAAGAAACTTATACAACGAAGTTACCCTTTCTATGACTCTACACGTCATGTTGCCTGTGTGATAACCCTGTGAACTGTTCCACTACCACATACACAGCAACATCCTAAATCAGAGAAGACACCTACATCTTGCACTTTAATACCAGGTGTCGATAAGGGTGGCAAGTTACCACTTCAGCTCAAATCCACCCTTATCATTTTTGGTGGCCAGAGCTGGTTCTATCATCTGATATTTTGGCGCACCATATCATTTTTGGTGGCCATAGGTTGGTTCACTCTGATTCCAGCTATCAAGGGGGTCAGCAAACCCAGACATCATCATCATACTAGATACAACTACAGCATCAACTACCACCTTACAAGAAATTTTATTGAAAGTATCCGGATTTTCTGACAGTTGCTGATTTTGAAACTACCCGGCGCTGCTCGGCAATATTGAAGTTTATGTAAAATTAGAAGGACAAGTACCGAGCGAATGGATTTCCTGATCTGGTGAAAAGAAGGACAAGTGCCGTAACAACTGTTCCGGTCTCAGGGGTACTGTTGCGGGTTCAGAAGGTCAAGTGCCGGTTAAATCAATTTAGAAGATTCAGAAGGTCAAGTGCCGTAACAACTGTTGCAGTATTAGAAGCTCTTTTCCTTCGTCATGGCTGTTTATGGGAGCAGAAGTTAATCAACGTTGGATCATTATCCTCAGAATGCTGATTACATCCTGTTCTGCACCGTGCTGACGCTGGATTTATAGAAGTTAAGTGGCCTGTTTTGTTTGTGAACTGTGCCCTTATGTTCTAACTGAGCCTTCTGTACTTTCACACTTTCTCCTATTGTTTTCATGATACATGTTTATATGTTATATGTTATTTGTTATTTGTATATTTATATGTTTATATTTCAGCGGGTTTTCTCGGTTGGGCGGTGTCTTGCAGTAGAAGATACCACGTCACAGAGGTTCTACTGTTAGCGTTTTCGTTAGGGACTGTGCGAATTTCCTACAGTGAAATTTGCTAGCGACAATCGTTGCTATATCTGTTTAGTTGTGACGAGTTGTGCTTTATTTTTGTTTCTTGTATATATATATTTTTTTTTTTTTTTCTTTTCTCTCTTTCTTTGTGTTTTTTAGTTTCGATTTCGATTGTTTGTATTTGTAGGTCTCCCCTTTGCTATTATTCAGTTCTTTACGTATATTTTTGTGTATACACTGTAGCGTCATTTGTTAGTCATATCTTCGCATATTTCTTTTTAGTTTTGCTGTTTGTGTATTTGACTTATGCGAATGTTTTCGTATTGTTTGATCTTTGTTGTTGTTTACATTGACTTTGATCTTTGTTGATTGTTTACATTGACTCTGATCTTTGTTATTGTTTACATTGACTCTGATCTTTGTTGTTGTTTACATTGACTTTGATCTTTGTTGTTGTTTACATTGACTTTGATCTTTGTTATTGTTTACATTGTTGGTGACCTTTGTTATTGTTTACATTGTCTTGTTATTGTTTACATAGTTCTTGCATAGTTAGCTTTCACTATTGTTAATATATGCTCATGCACTATTGGTCTATAGTGCACTTATCATAACAAACTGGTGTTTTTTGCTTATGCACTATTGTAGTGCAGTTATGATAAATAACTGATGGTTATGCACTGATTTGGGTAGTGCACTGTTAATTAAGAGGTGACTTGTGATATTATTATACATTTGATAATACAAGTTGGTGTCAACTCCTGTTTCCCACAGAGATTGGGTTCAACATAGAGATTATACAAGCACTTTATTAAGTCTTGTTGCTATTTAACATTGAAATAAGATAATTAATTATTTCAGGTTCTGTACTCACATTTTAGACATCATGTCTACATTTGAGTACTTTATTGAGCAGGGTAAAGCCCTTGGGAAGACAGGTGATAAATTAGAAGAATTTGCGACTGTTCAATATGCCAAGGCATTGAAGTCGGAAGAAAAGAAAATGAAAGAACAAACTGAACAAAAGAGAATAGAGGCTGAAATAGAACAAAAGAAACTGCAGATGCAGGTGGAGGAAAAAAGATTTCAAATGGAAATGGAAAAACAAAAAAGAGAAGCAGAATTTCAGGAGAAGAGGCTTCAGGCTGAAGCTGAAAATAAGAGACTTGAAAAAGAAGCTGAAAATAAGAGACTTGAAAAAGAAGCTGAAAATAAGAGACTTGAAAAAGAAGCTGAAAATAAGAGACTTGAAGAGGCTGAAGAAAAAAAGTTACAGGCCCAGGCTGAAGAAAGAAAGTTACAGGCTGAGGCTGAAGAAAGAAGGTTACAAAGAGAGGCTGATGAGAGAAAAGCAAAAATGGAACATGATGAAAAAGTCTTAGCTTTAGAGTTAGAGAAGTTAAAGTTATTGAACACTGGTAATGCTAATGATGCAAATAAGGTGTCAAATAAGACTAATGCTAAGGATTTCAAGCTTAATCTACCAGCATTTAATCCCTCAATCGATGATATAACATTTTATCTAGATAGATTTGAAAGTGCATGTAATGTGCATAATATAGATAAAACATTATATGTGTATCATCTGTCCAAGATACTTAGAGGTGATGCTTTGACTTTGTTGAGTATGGTAGATGTGCCTGACAAAAACAACTATGAGGTTGTCAGGGCGGCATTGTTAAAGAAGTACCAACTTAACGAGGACGGATATCGTCTTAAATTTAAAACCATGTTACCAGAAACTGGAGTTGAATTCTCTGAATTCATCTCAGGCATCCGTCTTACTTTTTTACGATGGGTTGAGTTGTCTAAGACAGAAAATACATTTGAAGCTCTTATGGATTTACTACTTAGAGATAAGGTTATGTCTTCTGTTAATGAAGCTTTTCTATCTTTTCTTCATGAGCGTAAGCCTAAAAACATAAAAGAAATGGAAGAATACTGTAGCCAGTATGTTACTGCGCATCCGCACATAACCATTAGTAACTCTAAGGTGAAAGAAGGTCTGCCAGTTGCTTCGGCAGCACCTTATGGCCCAAATTTTATGCGTAAATTTCAGGGTAGCCAGAAAAATTTCAATAAAAAGAGTAATCGTAATTATGCCCAGAACCATAGTGATCAATTCCAGGGTGATTCTTCTTCCCAGAACTGGAGACAACCGAATACTACACGTTATTCTACTCCGGTTAACTTTAGAAATTTTCACAAAGGTAATCGGTATAGAGGGAAATATTTTATGCAGAGACCTCAATACCAAGATAATAGAGGTTCTCAACAGCATAGAGATAGTAATGACAGTTATGGAAACTGGAACTCAAACCAGGATAAAAATTACAGTAGGGACTTTAATGATAATTGCAGAGGCAATAATGGTCGCGGTAGATCGCAACATAAGAGAAAAAGATATCAACAGACAAACTCTGTTCAACAAGAATCTCAGGGAGCAGATAAACAGGTTAATAATGATAAAGACCATAATGCTATCGGATGCTCATCTTTTGATTTTGGTAGGGCAAATAAATGTATCCAATGCAGTACTTTATTTGATCCGAAAACCGTTAGTACTTTAAGCTGTGGTCATCCTTTGCCCGCTCTTCCTGCTAATGTTGCTCATAATGGGAGAGGTTCTCTTATATTACATAAGGGGCTAGTAAATAGTAATCCAGTCTCAGTGTTGTTTGATTCTGGATGTACTACTGTCGGCGTTAGGCAATCTCTTGTAGATCCATCCTGTGCTACAGGAAAAGTCATCAAATGTGTCACATTTGGTGGCACGTTAGAAAAGTATCCTACTGCTATAATACACATTGCTTCTCCTTTCTTCATGAGAGAGGTCCACGCGTGTCTACTTCCAAACCCTATTGCGGACCTTATTATTGGTCGTATTCACGGAGTTAGGGAATGTACCCCACAGCAGATTGCTGTTTGGGAAGAGCAAAACATTGAAGCTACCAATGCGGTGGTCACAAGAGCACATGCTCTGGATCCACCTCAAACTTCATTAACTAATAATGATGAAGTAAATGACCAAGATAGTCACTTGACTATTACACGTGACTCATTTATCAAATTGCAAGAAGAAGATCCTTCTTTACAAAAATTCTTCATTCTAGCAAAAAAAGGTGATCCTAATCAGAACACTAATAGGAAATCTTGGATTTCTATGAAGAACGGCGTACTTGTACGTATGGTACAAGACTCGACTACGTCCACTCATTCACAAATTCTTGTGCCTAAGAGCATGAGATTGCAAATATTGCAACATGCTCATGACTCGCAATGTGCTGGACATATGGGTTTTTCCCGTACAAAGTCGAGGGTTCTTGCGGCTTTCTTTTGGCCATTTGTGAGCAAGGACATACGAATGTACTGTCGCTCTTGCAAAGTATGTCAGGAGGTCAAATCTAAAGGACCACGACATGCTGCGCCTATCCAGGCTGCTGACATTCCTATTCGCCCTTTTCAAAAAATGGCAATAGATATTATCGGTCCTTTTAGAATTAAGTCGGCTAGAGGACATCAATTTATCCTTACATGTGTCGATATGTGCACACGTTGGCCAGAGGCAATACCTCTCAAGAGCATCTCAACTGCTGATATCGCAGACGCTCTTTGGCTGATATTTTCTCGCTTGGGTTTTCCCGGAGAAATATTGTCAGACCATGGCACTCAACTTATATCAGACACTATGTCACAGGTAATGTCTATGCTACACATTAAAAGGTCTCTCAGCAGTATCTATCACCCAATGTCTAATGGGTTGGTCGAACGTTTAAATAGGACTCTGAAAACTTTACTTGGTAAAATAACTGAGGATCAGCCTCAGGATTGGGACAGGGTCTTACCCGCGGCTCTCTTTGCGTATAGAGAGGTCCCCAATGAACATAAAGCTCTCGTTCTACTTCCTTCAAGGGAGAACAGACTTCTAATTGCATGGAAAGGTCCATATGCAATAGTCTCCAAAATTTCTGATGTCGACTATGTTGTCGATATTGATGGAAAGCATAAAACTTTCCACATAAATATGCTCACAGAATTTTATGAAAGACCTGACTATTTGCAGCCTATTTTCCAGGCTACGGACAATTCACAAGCAACTCATGGTCAGTACTCATCTCTGTCAGTTATACAGGATGAGGAAACTACTTTTTCTGATGTCAATCTTCCTCTTTCTATGGTCCCACTTTATTCTACGGAATCTTGGAAAAACGTGACCGTTTCTCCAAATCTTTCCGCTGAGGAACATCGACAAGTTTCTTCGATGTTGCAAACATTTCAGGATGTTCTTACAGACATCCCGGGACACACACAGGTCATAGAACATGACATTGTGCTAACTGATCACAATCCTATCAGAGTCAGACCATATCCAATACCTATCCATTTCCAGTCTCAAGTCGAAAAAGAATTGGATGAAATGATACGTTTGGAAATCATTGAACCATCCACTTCAGCATACTCTTCGTCTATGGTTATTGTTCGAAAGAAGGATAATAACATTCGCATTTGCGTAGATTATCGCAAATTGAACCAAGTTACGAAGTTCGATGCTGAACCTATGCCTTCATTAGAAGAGCTACTCAATAAACTTTCTAATTCTAGATTCTTTACCAAACTAGATTTGTCTAAAGGTTATTGGCAAGTCCCGCTAACTGAACGTGCCAAACCTTTTACAGCTTTTTCTACACCTAGGGGTTTATTCCAATGGAATTTCATGCCTTTTGGTCTTATGAACGCACCTGCTACATTCGTACGCATGATGCGGCGAATTCTCGCATATCGTACAGATGTCATAGCATACCTAGATGATATCTGTCTATTCAGTGATTCTTGGGAAGATCATTATTTGGGTTTATACGAATTACTGTCTACTCTTCGCGAGTATAACTTGACTGCAAAACCCTCTAAAGCCTTTATAGGCTTTAGCGAGATTTCTTTCCTAGGTCATCGGGTTGGTCATGGTCTTTTAAAGACAGAGGACCACAATGTTTCAAAAATACTTAACATTTCGGTCCCTAAGACGAAGAAACAAGTAAGGAGTCTATTAGGTTTGATTCAATTCTACGGACGATTCATTCCGAATCTGTCCTCCATATGGCACCGCTTTCTACTTTATTGAAGAAAGGGTCGCCTAATCTGATCCGCTGGTCTAAAGAATGTCAATCCTCATTGGACCAGGTTAAAGCCCTATTTTCATCTCCACCTATTCTTAAGTTACCTACTATTGAGAAGACTTTTGTTCTTCGAAGTGACGCCTCGTCAACAGGGATTGGGGCAGCACTAATGCAGGAGTATTCTGATACTTTGCATCCGGTGATGTATATCTCTAGGAAATTAAACGCTGCAGAAAAGAATTACTCGGTTTTAGACCGTGAGTTATTGGCTATGGTATGGTCTATTCTGAAGTTACAAAGATTTCTTCTAGGCGCACATTTCATTGTGGAAACCGACCAGAAAGCGCTTACTGCTATTCAGAGCAAAAACTTGAAGAGCTCGAGGTCCACTCGTTATGCCATAGCTCTTCAACCATTTCATTTCTCGGTTCGAGCTATCCGTGGTTCGGATAATGTAATGGCAGACATTCTGTCCAGATGTCCACACGATTCCACATGATTCTTCTGTCATATATATATATTTCCTGATATACAGTCCAATGTTATAATGACATGTTAGTAGATTTTGTCTCACTTTTTTTTTGAGGGAAATTTATAACATTGTACCATGTAATTATCTAAGAAGGCTTAGTTAGTGATATACGGGCCAAAAGATCACTCGGCCACATTTAAGTAAATTATTTTCAGGATTGTATTAAGAAATTTACCAGTTGTCTTTAAGATTTGTGTTATTGATATTTTCGCAGCACATCATTGAAGTCTGCGAGTTTATGTCCATTGTGGAACTTTGAGGATATCAAGTCCTGTCCTACATTGGGAGCGGATGATGTCCACATCTTCTTCTATTGAATGTTTTATGTCACCGAAGATCAACACATGTATTACTTATTAATTACTGTTACTTTATATAATGTAATAATATAGTGCGGTATATTAGTAAATTACACCGCTATTTGCAACACATTGTATGATAACACATAATATATTTAATTTCATATATTGGTATGAGAATAATTTGATTGTCATTATGTTGTTGCCATCATTGTGGCGTGTGTTGGTGGCACCTTCCTGGAATATATCAGCGTATACTTAGATAAATTTTTTCTCTAAGGATCTGAGATATGATCTCAGTGTCGCTCCATGCGTTGAGCTAATTTGTTAGGTATATATCCACGCATCATACGTGCGTTAGGAGCCTAGATTTTTTCCGGCTCCAGGATTTAAAAAAAAAAAAAATGTTTCATTTTTTTTTTCCCGGGAGGGTGCGGTAATGTTACGCACGGATCATTATTATTTTTCGTTTGTATAAACATTTTTCATATGTATGATCATTTTTTGACTGAAGTGTGTATTATGTTTTCTATGGTCAAAGGGACATAATCCGAGTTATCGAAACTACAATTTTTTAGGAGTTTGCCTTCTCTTGTATAGAGACACGTTCGGTCTATAATTTCTTGAACGAAGCGTGACCACATCTCCTTATTTGGTAGTACCAGTCAACTATGGTAGATGTCTGAAACCTTTCTTAACGCTTCTTTTCATGACCATAAAAGGCGCGACTGTGTAAGACTTTTATCTCGAATGTTCTTAGAATCGTCTTATTGTGAACGGCAACTCAGAGAGATTGTCGTTCTGCGCATGTCAAAAGCTGGGAGTTCGTTCTGTGTGTTCCGCCCAGTTCGGCAGTTGAGAAATGGTTTAAGAAGCGAGCAGACGCAACTGCGTCTTGTGATTTTCTGAGGGAAATACATGGTCTTTGTGAGTTAGTTAGCTAACTAGACTATTTCCCAGTATTATTCACGCCTGCCTGGAGGCATATGTTCATGGTTGATTTTCCGAAATAAGGTAATTCCTCTTGTATCGAACTTTATGCTATCATCTAGAGGTTCGTCATTTTGTCGCCTATTTGCTCGCCTGTGTGATGCAAAATGGAGAGGTACTTTGACTAGGATTAAGTCACCGGTATCTGTATACCTGAACTAGTTAAATATATATGGGTCGCTCTAGACCAACAAGACTATTGTCTGTGTTCCAGGATTCGTTATATCAGAGATCACGTCCAAGTCAGATGGTTAGACTTAGGAACATTATAAAGGTCGAGCTGACCTGTAGCCCATGTATGCTATTCACGTGCAGACAGTGAACGGACTTATTGTATACAACTGATCTGCTAGCATCAGAATGGGAGCATTTATTATTGTTTATGAACATTGAAGATCTGTAGCTGACACTGTTGCAGAAGTTATAGAAATTATTATTATTTATACAGCTTCACGAACTAGAACTCTATGATTTATGAATTTCTGAATCTATTGAACTGTGATGTCTTATGACGCATATATACAACAGCTGTCATTGCTGACTACAGAAATTGTTTTCAATGTGCCATATCATCTTGCTGAACTCGTTAACTATGTTGATGTCATAAGTATCATGACTGTTTTGTGGCGTGCAATAAATGGAAGAAACTTATACAACGAAGTTACCCTTTCTATGACTCTACACGTCATGTTGCCTGTGTGATAACCCTGTGAGCTGTTCCACTACCACATACACAGCAACATCCTAAATCAGAGAAGACACCTACATCTTGCACTTTAATACCAGGTGTCGATAAGGGTGGCAAGTTACCACTTCAGCTCAAATCCACCCTTATCACTAATATGACCGGTGAGAATATATCTCAAAATCTGAGAGAATTGTTTCTCTACGAATAAATGTTTCCAGGAAGGTGTGATGTACGTATAATACAATTCTGGTAATTATACAATGCATACCAAAAATTCACACTATAATCTTAAATTTATGATTTATGAAGAAACAATCATCAAAGAACAGCGGTGAATAAACATCAATAAACCGCTAAGTAGCGATACCATCATTCTATTATTAAATTACAAATGTGTATCTTAGTAAAGAAACAAAAAATAACTGTTGTAAAGTTATACATATTAAAAAGATCCAATATTTAACAGTTAAGTGGCATCATGTGGGCATCTGGACAGAATGTCCGCCATCACATTTTCTGAACCACGGATAGCTCGTACCGAGAAATGAAAAGGTTGAAGAGCGATTGCGTATCGAGTTGATCTCGAGCTCTTCAAGTTCTTACTTTGGATAGCCGTAAGAGCTTTTTGGTCAGTTTCCACTACGAAATGCGCGCCCAGAAGGAATCTTTGGAGTTTGAGAATTGACCAAACCATTGCCAATAATTCACGGTCTAAAACCGAGTAATTCCTTTCTGCAGCATTAAGTTTTCTGGATATATACATTACAGGATGCAGAGTTCCAGAGTACTCTTGCATTAGTGCCGCTCCAATCCCAGTGGATGAAGCGTCACTACGAAGAACAAATGTCTTATCTGTTGTAGGTAACACTAAAATAGGTGGTGATGAAAACATAGTTTTGATCTTCTCTAGTGAAGATTGGCATTCATGAGACCAGTGAACCATGTTAGGCGACCCTTTCTTTAATAGTGTAGAGAGAGGTGCCATGATAGAGGACAGATTCGGAATGAAACGTCCATAAAATTGTATGAGACCTAAAAGACTTCGCACTTGCTTTTTAGTCCTAGGGATAGAGATGTTAAGTATCTTAGTGATATTATGGTCTTCTGTCTTCAAGAAACCGTGACCTACTCGATGGCCTAAGAAAGCAATTTCGCTAAAGCCAATACAAGCTTTAGATGGTTTTGCTGTCAGGTTATACTCACGCAGAGTTGATAATAATTCAACTAACCCTGAATAGTGATCTTCCCAAGTATCGCTGAAAAGACAGATGTCGTCTAGATAAGCAATGACATCTGACCGATACGATAGGATTCGACGCATCATGCGTACAAATGTAGCTGGTGCGTTCATAAGGCCGAAAGGCATAAAATTCCATTGGAAAAGGCCTCTGGGAGTAGAGAAAGCGGTAAGAGGTTTGGCGCGTTCGGATAATGGAACTTGCCAATATCCTTTAGACAAATCAAGTTTAGTGAAAAAATGCGATTTAGAAAGACGAGTAAGTAGCTCTTCTAGTAAAGGCATAGGTTCAGCATCGAACTTCGTAACTTGATTTAATTTGCGATAGTCAACGCAAAGACGTATGTTATTGTCTTTTTTTCGAACAATAACCATCGGCGAAGAATATGCAGAAGTGGATGGTTCGATTATTTGTAAATCTATCATTTCATCCAACTCCTTTTCAACCTGTGTTTGGAAATGTATAGGGATAGGATAAGGTCTAACCCTAATTGGAGTATGTTCAGTTAGAACAATGTCATGCTCAATGACATGAGTTTGTCCAGGGATGTCAGTGAGGACATCCTGAAATGTTTGTAACATAGACGAAACTTGTCGCCGTTCTCCTAGAGACAAATCAGGAGAAACAGTAACGTCTTTCCATGATTCACTAGAATGAAGTGGGATCATTGGAAGCGGAAGATTAACATCCGAAAAACTTGTTTCCTCATCCTGTATTACAGACAGTGATGAGTAATGACCATGTTTGACATGAGAATCGTCCGTTGCCTGGAAAATAGGCTGTAGATAGTCAGGACGTTCATGGAACTCCGTAAGCATATTGATGTGGAAGGTTTTATGCTTCCCGTTGATATCGACGATGTAGTCAACATCTGAATTTTCGATATTATATCGTACGGACCTTTCCAACTAATAAGGAGTCTATTTTCACGACAAGGTAGCAAAACAAATGCTTTGTCACCAGGACAAAGTTGTCGTAAAGTTCTCTTCTTATTAGCAAATTGTCTTGCCTTCTGCTTAGCAAATTCAGAAGAGGACGTTGCCAATTTGCATGCTTCGATAATCTTTTGTCTCAGCGCGATGACATACTCGTAAGAAGATTTTGTGTCATCGTCAATATTGTCAGCTGTTATAAGATCATGCAGCAAAGACATTGGGCCGCGCGGTCGCGCGCCAAAGACAAGTTCAAAGGGAGAAAACCCTGTATGTTCATTGGGGACCTCTCTGTACGCGAAGAGGGCCGCGGGTAAAACCCTATCCCAATCTTGAGGATGATCCTCAGTTATCTTCCCTAATAAGTTCTTAAGTGTTCTATTTAGTCGCTCGACCATCCCATTGGACATAGGATGATAGATGCTACTCAAAGATCTCTCTATCTGTAGAGTAGACATTACTTGAGACATGGTATCCGATATCAGTTGGGTGCCATGATCTGATAATATTTCTCCGGGGAATCCCAGCCGAGAAAATATAAGCCAAAGAGCATCTGCAATGTCAGCGGTAGTAATGCTCTTTAGAGGGATAGCCTCTGGCCAACGTGTGCACATGTCTACACACGTTAAGATAAACTGATGTCCTCTAGCAGATTTGATCTTGAATGGACCAATGATGTCTATCGCCATTTTCTGGAATGGACGAATAGGAATATCTGCAGCCTGAATAGGCGCAGCATGACGAGGACCTTTGGATTTGACTTCTTGACATACTTTACAGGATCGACAATAGATCCGTATGTCCTTGTTCACAAAAGGCCAAAAGAAAGCCGCAAGAACTCTTGACTTTGTACGGGAAAAACCCATGTGACCAGCACACTGAGAGTCGTGTGCATGTTGTAAGATCTTAACTCTGTACAAGAATCTGAGAATGACTTGACTTAGTGGAGTCTTGCACCATACGTACAAGTACGCCATTCTTCATTGTAATCCAAGATTTACAATTTGAATCTTTATTCGGATCACCTTTCGTTACAAGAGTGAAGAATTTCTTAAGAGTCGGATCTTCTTCTTGTTGTTTTATAAACGAGTCACGAGAAATTACCAAGGGATCATCTTGGTTATGCACTTCATTATCTTCAACAGATGAAGTTTCAGGCATATTGAGAGCTTGAGCTCTAGTGACTACCGCATTAGCAGATTGCATATTTTGATTTTCCCAAACGGAAATTTGCTCTGGAGTGCATTCTTTGACTCCGTGAATGCGACCGATGATAAGATCAGCGATCGGATCCGGCAAAAGACATGCGTGTACATCTCCTGTGAAGAAAGGAGTAGCAATCCTAATGATAGCGGTAGAGTATTTCTCTATGGTGCCGCCAAATGTTACGCATTTGACTACTTTGCCTGTAGAATGAGAAGGATCTATGAGTGACTGCCTAACCCCAATAGTTGTGCATCCAGAATCAAAAAGTACTGAGACTGGATTGTCATTTACTAAACCTTTTTATGAGCACCCAGATGTCAGGGCACTGTATAGATATATGATGATGGGCGGTGGCTTGTGTAGATGATGATCAACAACACTAGGGGTATGCAGTAACACAAACGCCACTGGTTACAGTTCCATAACATTTATTTAACATTCACATACGTGTCCTGAATATCACTTATACTGACAAGCATACTGACTCACCTCCAGGCTGACATTGCCTGCAGGAAATAACACTCACTACAATAACTAGGGACTGGCTTCCCTGACGTGCACAGACAGTACACTAAATACCTATATGTGCGGTATACCCTCTTCGCACATGTAAATCACCATCCAGGTGTATATCACTTATTAGTGATTGGCGGCATGCACATCGCCATCTAGATTCTCCCAAAATCTCCTCTCCAGGCGGGACAAAACACTTCGCCTGTATTTAATTCAAAACCAGCTCCAAGGCGGGAAACGCGTCGCCTTTCTTCACGGTAGCTCCCAGGGCGGACACGGCAACGCCCTATACTGTTCTCTACAACAGGAATATAAATATAGTTCCTCCTGGAACACTATTAGGCGGAAAAACCGTCGCCTGTATGATAATACGCCTTCTTCTTCGATCCTTAACCACCGACCGTCAAAGCAGTCAGTGGCCATCACGCCTAGTGGCGTCTTGTAGGGCAACAACAAATTGATTCCACTTTGCTCGGTCGGTGGCCATCCTTCGTACAGTGCCCCAACTCTGGTTCATTCTTTGCATCTCAGCCTCCACAGTCCTCCGCCAAGTTGTTTTTGGTCGGCCTCTCTTTCGCTTTCCTTCAGGGGTCCAAAGCATAGCTGTTCTTGTGATGGCATCGGGGTCTCTTCTGAGGACATGACCAACCCAGCTCCAGCGTCTGCCAGCTATGATGGTATGCATGTCCTCTTCCTTGCTACGAGTAAGCAGATCTTGGTTGGTGATGGTATTCGGCCAAAAGATTCTGTGAATTTTTCTTAGGCATGTTGTGTGAAAAGAGGACAATTTTGACATTTCCTTCTCTGTTACTCTCCAGCATTCCGCACCATAGAGAAGCACAGAAAGCACGCAACTCTGGTATAATCTTAATTTTGTGCTTGTGCTGTATTGGGAGGACTTCCAGATGTTATTTAGGCTAAAGAAGGCTGTTCTTGCCTTATTCATTCTGATGTTGATGTCTTTGCCTGCCCCACCGTCTGGTGTTACTATGCTTCCTAGGTATGTGAAGGTATCTGTCTGTACCAGTTGCTGATTCCTTACTGATATGGGCTCAGGGTTGCTCGATAATACGCCTATCACATCATTAATACAATAATCTCATATATGAATGATACAGTCACAAATACGAGCTTACAGCTCGGCTTCCAAATACAGACTCGAGCGCTCACCTCGGCTATCAAACACAGAATCCTCAGTCACACCAGACTTGTATTCACTACATGCTTTCTCTCAACGCATGCACAAGTCACGCCATGTTGAAATAAAGTCAGACATGAACTCAATCCCTGAGTTACACTTAACCAAGTGTTTACAACAGTTCAGTGACCCTTCACACCAAACGCTATCATCATTCATACTCATGAAAATGTTCTGTGACAATCTAATATGGGTCTTCAAAGGTGTCACAAGTAGATAAAAGTAGGACGATAGATTCTGTCTGAGGTCAGACAGACTATTAAAGGGAAAGTGTAAATTGAAAATAGAATCACGGGTGTAAAGTTGGGAGAAGATATGCCTCTGGAGGGTAGTAGTGCTACTCCTTCAGCTTACCTGGTGATTAACTTTTAATAAGACAATCTTGCCCCGCCCTCCAATGTTTGTAAAAGACTTTGATCTAATACTCAGTAAGGGACACTACAGTTACTACACCAACATGACATTTAAAGGGAAGGCGTTCTGGCCAGCACAAGAATAAGTTTTCTGGGGTTTTATTAACCATAACAAAACTGCACAACATCCAACGTGGCAAAATGCAAACAAAACAAAACACGGTAAACCCCGTGTACCTTCACTGACAATAAACAATGTCGGAAGGATACACAGCAAAGAAAATGAACCTCCAAAATAAAAATATCCCCAAGAGAAAAAAACACTGGTCACCTCACTCTACTTCCTTCCTTCGCTCACACGGAAACACCTACGGTCTCTCGAACCACTCCCGCACTTAAAAAAAAAACAAACGTTCTAATACAGTCTTGCTGTCACCTGGACAGGGGTCCCCAGTCCAAAGAAAATAGACGACCGTG
The DNA here is from genome assembly GCA_024509875.1 of Oreohelix idahoensis. Classification (NCBI taxonomy): domain Eukaryota; kingdom Metazoa; phylum Mollusca; class Gastropoda; order Stylommatophora; family Oreohelicidae; genus Oreohelix; species Oreohelix idahoensis. The sequence continues at coordinate 20,715 of JAMPIV010011497.1, read as the reverse complement.
TTTGCCTTAGTAGGTGATAAATCCAAAAACTGAGAAGAAACGTATGGGGGGCAACAATGTCCGGCTGGACTTAGTAATCCACTTTTGCCTGAAGGTAAGCTCCAGGGGGAAATAGTAACATGTAACTTCCACAGTGCGACTACTACAGTAACTCCGAATGAACAAAAGGTGGTGAACTGAAAAAAAGCTTAATTCAAGCACACGAGTATTATCCGAATGCGATGATCTAGTGGTACGTTCACGTGAGAACATTCAGAGGCTGGCACTAGCTGCTTCTTTCTGGGTTATGTGGTTGTATTATCTCCAACACCCGGGTGATAAATAGGTTACATCACTATTGCTTGTATAAATGAATAATAATAATAATAATAAATTCTTTAAGCACCAAACACGGCGCATAAGGCAGAAACCAGTGCTCTCCAGGTTGTTCGTTGTGACGCCACTCCTCTTAGCTCTTGCACATTATTTAGGCCCAACGTTCTTCCTTCTCTTATTATTGTTTCTTCTGAGTGTTTTCTTTTGGTCTTCCTTTTTTCCTCTTACCCTCAGGAACCCAAGTGAGCGCCTGTAGTGGTATTCTGTTGTTTTGCATTCGTAGGACATGACCGATATATGACCATCGTCTTTTCCTTATATAGTCGGAGACATATTTCTGCCTAGAGTCTTCTCTTATTTGTCGATTAGTCTTGAATTCTTTCCAACTGATGTTCATGAGTTTTCTAAGACATTTGTTCTCGAATGTATTCAGCTTGTTCTCCAATGATTTTGTTATTTTCCAACTCTCACAGCCGTATGTTAACACTGAGATAACATTTGAATTAAACAGACGAAGCTTGGTATGTATATTCAATGATCGTAATTTCCAAATGTTAGATAATCTATTGAAGGCGCTAGCTGCCAAAGCAATTCTAGTATGGATTTCTCTTGTTGTGTCACCATCCTGAGTCATTTTACTGCCTAAATAATTGAAACTTTCAACTTTCTGTAGTTTTTCCCCGTTCAAGATGATATCAAAGGTCTCGTTAGAAAAGTTCATAGCTTTAATTTTAGAGGCATTTATTTGGAGACCTATTTTAACCGAGAGATGACACAAATTATTTATTTCTTCTTGGGATTGTCTTGGTGTTGAACTTAAGAATGCTACATCATCTGCGAAATCCAGGTCCCCCAGGAATTTTCCATTTGTCCATTTTATACCCAATTGTTCATTGTGGGTATAGTTTCTCATAACCCAATCAATAGCTATTCCAAAAAGTAGTGGTGACATAATACAGCCTTGTTTCACCCCTGTTTCTACTGTAAACCATTCTGTATTCCCTTTATTTGTTCTAACACAACATCTTGCATTGTCATATAGCGCTTTGATTATATTCACATATTTTGTTGGAAAACCATAGATTGTAAGTATCTTCCACAATGATGGGCGGTGTAGACTATCAAAGGCTTTTTGAAAATCGACGAAGGTGATAATAAGTGGCGATTGCCTTTCCACTGATTCTTCTATAATTGTTCTTAGTGTGAATATTTGATCAATACATGATCGTTTCGGCCTGAAACCCGCTTGTTCTTCTCTGATCTTTTCGTCAGCATGCAATTTAAGTCTTTCTAACATCATGCAACATAATAATTTTCCAGGTACTGATAATAGAGATATACCACGCCAGTTATTACAGTCTGATAGATCACCTTTCTTCGGTAACTTTACAATAATACTGTCTTTCCATTGTTGTGGTGGTTGTTCTTCTCTCCATACTTCATTTATAATATCTAAAATTCTCAAGAGGTTGTTGTCATTAACTGCTTTAATCATTTCCCCTGAAATTTCGTCAACTCCAGCAGCTTTAAAATTTTTTAATCTTTTAACGGCTTGTTTGATCTCGTCCAGCGTGAATTCATCGCAAGTTATTGGCAAGGTGGTTGTGGGTGTTTCATTATTAAAATCAGGTGTTACTGTTGGTGGTGGTCTGTTTAGCACCTCCATGAAGTGCTCAGCCCATCTCTTCATTTGTTCTTTTTCTGTTGGTATTGAATTCCCTAATTTACCTTTAACAGGTGTTTCCATAGCAGTAGGCTGGTGACATAGTTGTTTTGTAATTTGATAAAGGCACCTACTATTACCAGTTCTTGCAGCATTTTCAGCTTCTACGGCCAGTTCATTGATGAAATGTCTTTTATCTCTTCGAGTTTTTGTCTTCACTTCTTATTTAACAAGTTATAAGTTAGTTTGCAAGATTCAACTGCATTATGTGTACTTGCCGCTAGTAGTTTAAGTTTTGCTGTTTTCCTTTCTTGTATTTTATCCCAAGTATCTTCTCTCATCCATTTTTTCTTTTTATGTACTAGGTATCCGGTGGTCGCTACTGCTGCTTCTGTCATTGCTGTTCTCAGTTGTTCCCATTTAGTATCGATTGTCTTGGTGGTGATATCGTTGTCAATTTTGCCTAAAGCATCGGGGGCTAAGGAGATTTTTAAAATTGGATACTGGAATGTAAGAACTATGTATCAAGATGGAAAATTGGAAGAAGTAATTAAAGAAATGGATAATTATAAGTTGGACATATTGGGTGTCAGCGAGTGTAGATGGACGGGGAAGGGCATAAAATATATTTCAGAAGAAAAAAAGCAAATTATATACTCTGGTAGTAATGATAATCGTCACACAGAGGGAGTAGCCATCTTAATGACACAGAAAGCAGCAGCATCGCTTATCAGCTGGGTACCTATCAATGAGAGGCTAATATTAGCTAGATTTCAGACACGATTTTTCAAGCTCTCAATTGTACAATGTTATGCACCAACTAACGACGCTCTTGATACCACAAAAGATGACTTCTATGAAACACTTCTAAGTACCATCAACACAATACCCAAGCATGACATAATAGCAGTCATGGGTGATTTTAACGCCAAAGTAGGTGACAACAACGATGGAGTACAAAGATATCTCGGTACTCATGGCATAGGCTGTATGAATCAAAATGGCGAAAGACTTCTAGAACTTTGTGAAATATCAAACCTCGTTGTGGCAGACACCATCTTTCCACATAAGAATATCCACAAGATAACATGGAATTCACCTGATGGCAGAACTAAGAACCAGATAGATCACTTCTGCATAAGCGCTAAATTTCGCTCATCAGTTCAAGACGTCAGAGCATACAGAGGTGCAGAGATCGGAAGCGATCATAACCTCTGCATAGCTAAACTGAGAATTAAACTGAAGAAGTTATACCAACAGAATAAATATAGAAGAATAGATGTACACAGACTGCAATCAAATGATATAAAGGAGGAATAAATGAATGGCAAATTATAATAGCTCATGGACGATGCTGTCTGCGCTGAGCGGCCGTAATGTAATCCACGAAATAGCCGCCAGCGGTAGCAATTGGGCAGTTAATCCGTCAGTAAAGAAAACTGAGGCCTAGTAAATGCTAGAGGTCATGCACCAATGTGTGGAAACGTTGTGCATAATAAATCTCCGTAGACTCTGGTTGATCCCGTAGATAGCAACACAGACCGCTCTGTTTTTCTGATCAGGGTCAGCTCCACGGAATAATCTCCATACGCACTTAGTTCACAACTGCTATCAACAGGAAGGATAAGATGCGCGCAAGCTAGAAAGTCCGAGGGCATGACTGATAGAGAGTTATTTGGACAGTCGCTTAAGTACTACCAGATGATGCCAGATGTTTTGACTCGCTTTCGCGGACAGTTCGAGATGAAACAGTGCACTAGCACATAATAAGACGTAAGAGCTTCTGATCTCCCCCCGATTAAACATAAATCCACGTACACTAACCGCAGCGTTCCCTCCTGCGTTCTTAAGACAACGAAGGGATGACGCAACGTGAGCACGGCGCTGGCGTTCGTTAATGGTGACTTTTGGCCATGATCAAAGCTCTCTCCCGTTGAAAGGAACAGAGAAATTACCCTGAGTTTTCACGAATTAATGGAGACCCGAGAAGTATCTTTTTACGTATTCTATCAATTTTTAATTGATAGGCAAACTGTAAAGTCAAGTGAAAATGTCAATAAAACTGAGCTCAGAGAAATGTGTATACATTTCTGTGTGCACTAGGTTAATTTTGTTTTTAAATGTCCAAAAACTGGGTCACTTTAACCCGCACGTGAAAATTGCCATTGTTGCTGCAAAAACTCGTGGTTTTTGCAACACGCCCCACTAGTTCAAAAGGTGAAAAAGTGAGTTGAATTTCTTTTTGTTAGTAAGTCACACATTATTAAAAAACACCTGACTGATCTTTTGCACGGATGAATCAACTTTATTTTGTAATAAATTGTTTACACCTGGTTGCATTTATTTGGTCCATAGGGGAGTTTTTCTTGGTGGCCCCTAACTTTTGTCCAGTAGTATATTTTATGATTCTCAGTTTTAATTTGTGAGATAACTGTTTAGATGTCAGTATATGTTTCATGTTGTTGAATGTAGCTTTGGCCATTCCTATTCTCTTCTTGATTTCTGTTTCACATCTGCCATCTTCTGTTATTATATGACCAAGATATGAGTATCTTTTGACTTGTTCTAGGATGTCCCCATTTATGCTTATCTTTAATGTGGGCTTATCGTATGTTGTGCTAATTATCATAGTTTTAGTTTTCTCAATATTAATGTTCAATCCATATTCGTGACTTACACTGTTCACTTGCTTCACTAGTTCTTTTAAATCCTGTTCACTTTCAGCTAAAAACATCATCTGCAAATCTAAGGTTGTTTATTGACCTTCCATTGATGTTCAGTCCTGGCATATCCTTTATCTGTTTGAAAATTTTTTCGGTGCATAGATTAAATAGGCAGGGGGACAGCACACAACCTTGTCTGACACATGTTGCATAAGGAACAAAAGAAATAGATACTGATGATAATGACCATATTGGGCTCAGTGCGTGTGCTGGAATATGATTCTATTTGAGAATAATTAATCTTACTTACTTACTTAGTCGTTCCCATCCTACCGTGAGGTGTAGAGGTTTGGAAGAGAGAGCGACAGACTATCCTATCGGCTGTCTTCCTCCTGGCCTGGTTCTATTCTAGTCCTCGGTCCTTCAAAGATTGTCTAATGTTGTCCTCCCAGCAGACTCTGGGTCGTCCTGGGGATCTGGATCCCTGGCTCTTTGTTTCCCATGCTTGTCGTGGTAGACGATCTTCTCCCATTCTGCAGACATGGCCAAACCATCTTAGTTGGGCCTGTTCTACTTTGGTCTGCAGGGGGTGAGATTTTAGGCCTTGACGTATCGTCTGGTTGCGGACCATGTCTCTTCTTGTTACTTCAACCACCTTCCTCAGATACCTCATTTCTGATGTTTGGATCACGCTTTTTTGGGTTGTAGTCATTGCCCATGACTCGCATCCATATGTCAAGACTGGGACATAGGTGGAGCGGTATACAGCGATCTTCGTTTTCTTACCAACCTCTCTCTTGCTGAGGAATTCTCGATTTATGGCCTGAAAAAGTCTCACAGCTGCTGCTTTTCGAGTGGCCAACTCTTCTTTGATGCCTCCCTTTCGGTCTATAATAGGTCCGATATATTTAAAGTGGTCGACCTGCTCCAGGACCTGTTCTCCCAGCTTAATCTAATGTCTTCTTTCTTCTCGTGATATCACCATGGATTTTGTTTTAGAGCTGCTTATGACCATCCCTCTCTTCTCCCGCTCTTCCTTCCAGACTTGCAGGTTGGATTGGAGATGTGCCTCTGATTTAGCAACCAGAGCAACATCATCAGCAAATGCCAGCTCTGAAATACATACCTGTCTCATCTTCCAGTACCCCACTGAATACTTTCTTGTTCTCTCCTTACATGCCTTGATAACATCGTCCATGAGGAGTATGAAAAGATAAGGTGACAGGATATCACCTTGTCTTACACCAGTGATGGTTCTGAACTCTTCTGACTTATGGTTTGCTGTCCTCACATAATTTCTGCAAGACTTGTAGAAGCTCTGTATAGCATGAATCAGAGGTGTTGGAATGTTCTTCCTTGCCAAACAGTCCCAAAGTTTGCTCCAGAGGACCCTGTCAAACGCCTTTTCCAGATCTATGAAACAAAGATGGATCTCACCCTTATACTCAAGGGCCTTTTCACTCAGCTGTCTGAGTGTGAAGATTAGGCCTTGAGTACTTCGGTTTTCTCGGAATCCGCACTGGACCTCATCCAATTGTGGCTCAGCTAGGCGTCGGAGTCTCTGCTCTAGGATTCTAGAATAGATTTTACCAGGAACACTGAGAAGGGATATGCCTCTATGGTTTCTACATTGTCCATTGTCACCCTTTTTGAAAATCGGTGTTATGATGGCAATCTCCCAATCCTTTGGTATGGTCTTGTTGCACCATGCTGCCTGTAGGACCCTTAAGTCGCCTGATGCTCCCATGTACTTAACCATTTCTGGTGTTATACCATCATGCCCTGCTGCTTTGCCCATCTTGATTTTTCTATAGTTCTGCCTTCAGTTCTTCCATCTTTATGTCATCTTCACCACCATTGGTTTCTTCTTCTGTGCTAGTGGTTATCATTTCTGATGCTTGACCTTCCTCACCATCAAGGAGTTCTGAATAATTAATCTTCAAACTCTATTTCCCTGCTTTTAGAAGCTGTCAGACGGCGAGACTGGGTTTGGCGAAACACTCAGCGTTACGGAGTAGATCCTGTTACAGCCAATCTTGCTTTCGACTACTGGGACAGGGACAGAGATTTCGAGTTGACCCCACGTGATTTACAGTATCTAGCAGACGATATGGACATGAACGGTTTGTACACACTAATGCATATTCTTGTCTGTAAATGTTTACCCGACTGTGCTCGTGAGTTAGGTAAGGCAAATGCATCGAGGGAACTGGTCACACTACCTTATAGTGCAGTATAGTGAAGTCTTTAACACTTTACTCACTTACAGCAGTATAGTGAAGTCTTTAACACTTTACTCACTTACAGCAGTATAGTGAAGTCTTTACTCACCTACAGCAGTATAGTGAAGTCTTTAACACTTTACTCACTTACAGCAGTATAGTGAAGTCTTTACTCACCTACAGCAGTATAGTGAAGTCTTTAACACTTTATTCACTTACAGCAGTATTTGCTGTATGATTACATTTTCCAGTAACTTGCTTCAATTGAATCACAGGCCAGGTCAATCAAATGAGACGTTCTTCTTTATCCCACCTCACCGCCACTTTCTCCGTAGTTGGAAACAAAGCCAGAAAGACAGACACGCCTATAAACTGCTAAAAGATCCAACACGGACATGAGATATCTAGAAAACCAAAAAATACTATACATTAGAAAACTGACTAGACTTCAACTAGGAACAGGCTATTTCATGGTGGAGGAACGCAACTGTGCAACATGTATGAAGGAGACCGTCATAGCACATTATGTGTTAACATGAAAACAATTTGAAGAGCACAGAAAACCACTCATGAAAAACTTGAACACAAAATTCACCTTCTTCATTGCTAGAAAATGTACTAAAAATTGACCTACCACGGGAGCTACACAACGTAATTAAATTTCATATTACCAAAACAAGAACCAACATATAAATACCATCACAAATCAGAACGATAAAAGACGAACAAAAACCCTTAATAATAATTTCACCCTAACACGATACCAGTACGAGAAATCAAAATAAGCGACCAATACAAAAAGCTAGCAAATGTCCAGTTGATACATTTAATGTTATGACAATCGCAATTTTTAAAAACAAACATTGAAAAAGATACAGTAAAACAAAACTTACAAATCCCTCAAAATGAAACGGAACAAAAAAAAATAAAAGCAACCAAAGTAATGAGCTATATAGAATAAAGAACACGTATACCCAAGTTATAACCCATTATGGGCTTGAACCGAGTATGCCATGCATAAGACAAACCCAACTGTCTCTACGTACGTTCGTCATCCTCAGCTGTGTCTTTCTTCTATGTGTTTCTTAACTTCCTCTCTTCCTTTCACCACTACTGGTAATATGTTAGTGCTTGTCGAGTAAAGCTAGAGGTCGACTTATTTCATGTGTTCCAGTCCAACTCGACTGTTCCGCAGATTTCTCGGATTCTTATTCGGCTTCTTCCAAAAATTCTTTACTTCTGCCTTCCCTTCTGCCAAGCTTTTTGTCTTCCCTTCTGCCTTCCCTTCTGCCTTCCCTTCTGCCATGCTTTCTGTCTTCCAGGCTTTCTCTCTTTAATACCTGTTATTATGAATAAATGAAAGGCTTACTTTTTGGAGTCTTGATCCAAAAAGGCCCTCCACCCATAGAGTGTTGTTGTTGTTTAACTAGGGCTGCTGAGCTTGCCGCTCTTTAGCAGCCAATAACAAAGTTGAAGACTCCTTAGCATTATCAACACTGTAGATCTAGGCTTTTCCTGTAGCTTTTCGGCCATTCCGAAACGTGTTGAGTTGAAAGTCATGAGCTCCAGTTTCTCCATCCTGGCTTGCATTTAAAGGATCGTTCCATCTGGTCCCAGGCTAGGAGTAAGAAGTGCATGGCATACTGTGCATTCCCCGCCATCCAAGGGGACTCTCCAACTATGCAGAGCTAAAATACTGTACTCTGGTTCTGGGCTCTCCCAGGGAATTGTCACATCCTGCACAGAGCCACTTCTCAGCTTCCATTGTCTATCACTGGGTCCACAGTGAGATCCTTCTGCATGCAGTCAACCAGATGAGAATGTAATTAGCCTCACAGACATAGGTTCACTTCCACGTACGTATATTGTAGCATTGTGCATCGCTGGTTGTCATATAAGGATGACTTCAGATACGCATCCATGCAGATCCATAGAGTGTAAAGGAAATAAAAGATCCGAAACACTTGTTCGACTGGGGAACCACTTCTGATGGACAGATTGTCGTCTGTTATAACGCTCTGTCTAAAGTACACAAGGAAGGGAAACCCGAGGCCTGTAAACAATAAATCAATATTAGACAAACATAAAGGTATGTTTTCAGGCACTCGTAAGAAATAAAGAAGTAGAAAACTAGACAACAGAAAAATAACAGACGTGAGTGGCTTACCCAGGACTCGAACCCAGGACCTAGATGGCAGGGAGATAGTGTGATTCACTTGCATAGCTAGGCGGGGTTGTCGCACGGAAGGTCCTTGGTTCGAGTCCTGGGTAAGCCACTTACGTCTGTTGTTTTTCTGTTGTCTAGTTTTCTACTTCTTTATATCTTACGAGTGCCTGAAAACATACCTTTATGTTTGTCTAATATTTATTTATTGTCTAAAGTACCCGTTACGGATGCGCGCTTCGCGTACTCTCTTTTGGGGTTAACTAACTTATGTTTGAAATTTATCTCCGTTTCTATAAACCTTTTTTTTTTTTGTTGCGTATCTGCTATTCTATTATTCTATGAGTATGTCACTTGCCAAAACATGGGGGATAATTATTATGCTGTGCTGTTTTGATGCGTGTCCTGCTAATGGGACTAACTCTCCTGTAGTCATTTATCTGGATGTATTAGTTATAAAGGTATGGAGCAACCCGTCACAAAAAGTCATGGGGTAAAGTGAAAAAAGTCAAATGAAATGAAATTCAACTAATTAATTAACAGCTGGTTTATCGCAACATGTTTTGTAAATGTACGGATTTTTAAAAAATCTTGCCTTGGTACGTATTAAATAAAATTAAAAAAATATCACATACAGAACAAAAATTCAAAGTAAATCTTCTATTACTCCGGCTATAAATCATTATTTAAGAGCGTATCAACTTGAGCGACCAAGTCGGCCAAGTTACTGCACATATAGTGAACTCTATTCATTATAAGTATTAAATGCTTATTCATACTCGCCCGGAATACAAATCGGGAAAATTCAAGACATTTTGTCCGAATAACAATTTTAAAAGGCAAGAATATTTCTCAAACAACCGCCATTTTAGAAGGGGAACAAAATGGGCATTACTTCAATAGACGAGCAGTTTAGTTTCCATGCCGTAATTTCCCGGGAGGAAATATGCGTTATGAAAAGATTGCAACTTTGGTGGGAAACGATGGGACATGACGGATAGGAAACTCTGTACAGAGCGATACAACAGGAGGCAATCTGATCATCAGAAATGCTTCCCCCCCCCCCCCCCGCATCGATCAAGTGTTCGGCCCCTTAATCTCCTTTACACACTAATGTGGGCGTGCTCACTTGGGTCGTGACTCCCAAGTGTCAGCCTCCTGTTGTCTTGTGCGGTGAATTGAACCCACTCCACCTTGTTTGCAGCTTTCAAATTCCTATTTTCTACCAGCTGGAGGCGATTGTGAAAGTAACCCCTATGTTGAAACCAAATTACTGTCCCGAGTTCCATAGCCCGTTGCGGTTGCTCCGCAGCCAGCACGATGTCTTTTCCGCAGTTTCGCTGATCCTCTTAAGCGACCTTGTTCTTGACTGTCTCCTCAACCCTTACAGTTTCAGTAGATTATACACTGAGGCCGCCACGACACCTCTTGCACCCACTACAACAGCCATGACCCTTGCAGTGAACCCATCGTGTCTCAAGTCCGTGGCCAGATCATTGTACTTGGCCACTTTGAACGAGTGTTGCTCGTCCAGTCTAGTTTCACAAGGCACGGTCAGCTCAGTCATTATAATCTGGCGCGATGATGAGGAATGCAGCACTATATCTGGCCGTCTTCGAGATCTTCTGATGCTATCTGGATATGCCCCTAGCCCAGGTAGGTCTTCTGCCAACTCCCATTTGTTTGCA
>JAMPIV010011497.1:0-5000 GCA_024509875.1 Oreohelix idahoensis | reverse complement strand
AAATATGCGACCTCAAGCGAGGAAAAAAAAAAAAATAATAATAAAAAAAAAAAAAAAAAAAAAAAAAAAGACATTTATGTCATGAGGTCCTTTGTGTAAGAACATAGAAGACCACTACAATGACACATGGTGTCATTGGGTCTTCGTGTGTTGGGACATGTGGTCTTGACCAGAGCCGGGGTGGGGGGGGGACAATGGGACCCCATGGGAGGAAAAAAATATGCGACCTCAAGCGAGGGAAAAAAAAAAAGGCTGGGATCATGTGTCTACACACGGGAAACAGTAGTGACTTTCATGTCATGAGGTACCTAGTGTGAGAACACAGAGGATCACTACAATGACACATGTTGTCATTGGATCTTCTTGTGTTGGGGCATGTGGTCTTGACCAGGGCCGGGTATGGGTGGGGCAAATGCAACCTCATGCGAGGAAAAAATATGCAACCTCATGCGAGGAATAAAAAAAAAAAAAAAAAAAAAAAAAAAAAAATTAAGACATACTGTGAACTGCAGCGTATCTTACGCTGTACAACCCAATGCCTAGTATCCGGCTTTTGGCTAGGATCATGTGTCTAGACACAGGGACCGGTACAGTGACATTCATGTGTCATTAGGTCTCTTGTGTGAGAACACAGAAGATCACTACGGTGACACATGTTGTCATTGGGTCTTCTAGTGTTGGGACATGTGGTCTTGACCAGAGCCGGGTTTGGGCGGGGATAATGCGACCTCATGCGAGGAAAAAATATGCGACCTCAAGCGAGGGAAAAAAAAAAAAAAAAAAAAGTGTGAGAACACAGAAGATCACTACAGTGACACAGTTTGTCATTGGGTCTTCTTGTGTTGGGACATGTGGTCTTGACCGGGGCCGGGTTTGGGCGGGTACTAATGCGACCTCATGCGAGGAAAAAATATGCGACCTCAAGCGAGGAAAAAAAAAAAAAAAAAGTATCCGGCTTTTGGCTGGGATCATGTGTCTACACACAGGGACCGGTACAGTGACATTCATGTGTCATTAGGTCTCTTGTGTGAGAACACAGAAGATCACTACGGTGACACATGTTGTCATTGGGTCTTCTTGTGTTGGGACATGTGGTCTTGACCAGGGCCGGGTTTGGGCGGGGATAATGCGACCTCATGCGAGGAAAAAATATGCGACCTCAAGCGAGAAAAAAAAAAAAAAAAAAAAAAAAAAAAAAAAAAAAAAAAAAAAGACATTTATGTCATGAGGTCCTTTGTGTAAGAACATAGAAGACCACTACAATGACACATGGTGTCATTGGGTCTTCGTGTGTTGGGACATGTGGTCTTGACCAGAGCCGGGTTTGGGCGGGGACAATGCGACCTCATGCGAGGAAAAAATATGCGACCTCAAGCGAGGAAAAAAAAAAAAAGTATCCTGGCTTTTGGCTGGGATCATGTGTCTACACACGGGAAACAGTAGTGACATTCATGTCATGAGGTACCTAGTGTGAGAACACAGAGGATCACTACAATGACACATGTTGTGTTGGGCTCTTCTGGTGCTGGGTCATGTGGTCTTGACCAGGGCTGGGTATGGGTGGGGCAAATGCAACCTCATGCGAGGAAAAAAATATGCAACCTCATGCGAGGAATAAAAAAAAAAAAATAAAAAAAAAAAATGTGAACCTACAGCGTATTTTACGCTGTACAACCCAATGCCTAGTATCCTGGCTTTTGGCTGGGATCATGTGTCTACACACGGGAAACAGTAGTGACATTCATGTGTCATGAGGTACCTGTGTGAGAACACAGAGGATCACTACAACGACACATGTTGTCATTGGATCTTCTTGTGTTGGGACATGTGGTCTTGACCAGGGCTGGGTATGGGTGGGGCAAATGCAACCTCATGCGAGGAAAAAATATGCAACCTCATGCGAGGAATAAAAAAAAAAAAAAAAATTAAGACATACTGTGAACTACAGCGTATTTTACGCTGTACAACCCAATGCCTAGTATCCTGGCTTTTGGCTGGGATCATGTGTCTACACACGGGAAACAGTAGTGACTTTCATGTCATGAGGTACCTAGTGTGAGAACACAGAGGATCACTACAATGACACATGTTGTCATTGGATCTTCTTGTGTTGGGACATGTGGTCTTGACCAGGGCCGGGTATGGGTGGGGCAAATGCAACCTCATGCGAGGAAAAAATATGCAACCTCATGCGAGGAATATAAAAAAAAAAAAAATTAAGACATACTGTGAACTGCAGCGTATCTTACGCTGTACAACCCAATGCCTAGTATCCGGCTTTTGGCTGGGATCATGTGTCTACACACAGGGACCGGTACAGTGACATTCATGTGTCATTAGGTCTCTTGTGTGAGAACACAGAAGATCACTACGGTGACACATGTTGTCATTGGGTCTTCTTGTGTTGGGACATGTGGTCTTGACCAGGGCCGGGTTTGGGCGGGGATAATGCGACCTCATGCGAGGAAAAAATATGCGACCTCAAGCGAGGAAAAAAAAAATAATAATAAAAAAAAAAAAAAAAAAAAAAAAAGACATTTATGTCATGAGGTCCTTTGTGTAAGAACATAGAAGACCACTACAATGACACATGGTGTCATTGGGTCTTCGTGTGTTGGGACATGTGGTCTTGACCAGAGCCGGGTTTGGGCGGGGACAATGCGACCTCATGCGAGGAAAAAATATGCGACCTCAAGCGAGGGAAAAAAAAAAAAAAAAAAGTATCCTGGCTTTTGGCTGGGATCATGTGTCTACACACGGGAAACAGTAGTGACATTCATGTCATGAGGTACCTAGTGTGAGAACACAGAGGATCACTACAATGACACATGTTGTCATTGGATCTTCTTGTGTTGGGACATGTGGTCTTGACCAGGGCTGGGTATGGGTGGGGCAAATGCAACCTCATGCGAGGAAAAAATATGCAACCTCATGCGAGGAATTTAAAAAAAAAAAAAAAAAAAATTAAGACATACTGTGAACTACAGCGTATTTTACGCTGTACAACCCAATGCCTAGTATCCTGGCTTTTGGCTGGGATCATGTGTCTACACACGGGAAACAGTAGTGACATTCATGTCATGAGGTACCTAGTGTGAGAACACAGAGGATCACTACAATGACACATGTTGTCATTGGATCTTGTGTTGGGACATGTGGTCTTGACCAGGGCTGGGTATGGGTGGGGCAAATGCAACCTCATGCGAGGAAAAAATATGCAACCTCATGCGAGGAATAAAAAAAAAAAAAAAATTAAGACATACTGTGAACTACAGCGTATTTTACGCTGTACAACCCAATGCCTAGTATCCTGGCTTTTGGCTGGGATCATGTGTCTACACACGGGAAACAGTAGTGACATTCATGTCATGAGGTACCTAGTGTGAGAACACAGAGGATCACTACAATGACACATGTTGTCATTGGATCTTCTTGTGTTGGGACATGTGGTCTTGACCAGGGCTGGGTATGGGTGGGGCAAATGCAACCTCATGCGAGGAAAAAATATGCAACCTCATGCGAGGAATTAAAAAAAAAAAAAAAAAATTAAGACATACTGTGAACTACAGCGTATTTTACGCTGTACAACCCAATGCCTAGTATCCTGGCTTTTGGCTGGGATCATGTGTCTACACACGGGAAACAGTAGTGACATTCATGTCATGAGGTACCTAGTGTGAGAACACAGAGGATCACTACAATGACACATGTTGTCATTGGATCTTCTTGTGTTGGGACATGTGGTCTTGACCAGGGCTGGGTATGGGTGGGGCAAATGCAACCTCATGCGAGGAAAAAATATGCAACCTCATGCGAGGAATAAAAAAAAAATTAAAAAAAAATTAAGACATACAGTGAACTACAGCGTATTTTACGCTGTACAACCCAATGCCTAGTATCCTGGCTTTTGGCTGGGATCATGTGTCTACACACGGGAATGTGACAACTTGCCCAATCTTCTCTTCATTTTTTTTATTATTTACGTGACATCGTTTTTTTCTCATCCTCAATGCATGATCGCAAAGTCCCGGGAATTGTCACTGGCGGAAATTCTCCTAGCATTCAGTATTTTCTCCTCGCTATTTTTAGATACGACGTCATTGTTGACCAATGACCTCGGTAGCTAGGAACCTGTTTTAATTTAAGACTGCTTAAGCTGATAAAACCAGTTTATGCCACTTTAGGAAGACCCCACGTGACTTTTAACGCTATTGATTGGAGCGTTTATTTGACGCTAATGTCACATGATGCACGCTATGGATCACGTGTCCAAGCGGAAATGACCCGCTAAAAGGCGGCAAAGCCAGCATTTTTCACTTACGCCCCAGGAACCCTCAAGAAAGCTAGGTCTAAGCCAGATCGGCGAATTCTCGCATTAAAAGCACTGAAGCCACGTGTCTAATTGCGGGTTAGCGTCCATCTTTGAGTAGGTAAGTGAAATCTCGCTAGAATATAATGTGATGAAATGTGTAGTACATTGCAAAATCGACGCAAGATTGGTATGTTTACTTTATTCATATTTTTGTTTTACGATCACATCCAGCCACATGTGATCGGGTATATTTTATGATCCCACGGGATATGTACATGTTCATAATAATGTATAACGGGAATATATTTATATATAGCTATTAATTTCCATATTATTTGATTATTTTCGACCCGACGTTTAGACTAACGGAAATTAATAGTAACGATAATGTTGACCGACCGTGACATATATTCATTATAAATTATATGACGAGGCGACCAGACATGAAGTGTGTGATAATGTTGTCAGACAATTCTAAAAACACGGATGTCCAATTATTTGTTAAATTCATCATAATGACATGACGATTAGGCTAGAGGCACAGAACTAGAATACTGTTGCCGACATTTCTATGATAAATTTGGTGGGTTTAACTGACATTTATAATAATTCATCGGGTTAAGCTGACGATAAACCAGTCTAAAGAATTATAATACTGCCACTGGGGCAGAGAAATATAATAAAGGAC
>JAMPIV010011496.1:0-21261 GCA_024509875.1 Oreohelix idahoensis | reverse complement strand
TTAAGGAGTCACTGATAAACTTATCAAAATACAATATGTATTCCAAATACAGGGTAATCATGTAAAGGTTTATGTGGTTCCTGATTCAAAAATCAAAGGAACCAGGAGGGGAAATCACATCAATTTTAATTAAAGTATAGGTACAGGACCTTTAACATACTGAATATTGTAGTGACATATATTATTAAAATATCCTATGTGTGTCAGTTGTGTAGTGGTAATATGAGGTAATACTGGTTTTGTTTTGTTCAAGCTCTGTTGGTATTTGTCATCATGACATCAATAGTTTGTCTTTAGGGACTAGTATTGGAGATGTTCTCAGTTCCTGATATTAAGACAATTAAATTCCCCTCTGAATGTTATTTTTACAAAGTCATTTCAAGATGAGGGGACATAATGTTGAGCTCAGCTGGCCAAATCAGCTTATCTTGCGTGATGGCGGCAGGAAAGGACTCCTCTGCTCGAATTCTCCCCTGGGCTCTGGAGACACCTCACTGATAGCTAAAAAGACCAAGGAGTATGCTGTCCGACTCTGGATTAAGCAAAGCTCTGACCAGGTGCTGCTCAGTACCATCAAGACCACGGTCCCTGAAAACAAGAAGGATGTACCTTCTACTTCATACCTAATTGATACTCTAGTTCTACACTGAGCACAATACATCACAAACATTGAGTTCAGAGCGTTAGGCCAACTGTCAGCTTCATCTGAAATACTTTATACCAGTATTTCCCTCCTTAATGGTTACTACGCCTCTGCACTTCCAGCATTATTTCTGTCTAATCAATATCTAGGTGTCAGTGTACTGTTTGGCCATTCCATGCAGTTTTACTTTCCTCCGACACCTTCTGTTCAGGCTGGAGCATTATAGGCTTTACATCATGTTTGCTACTGAACTACACATATATATACAGGCATAAATTAACAATTTACATTCAATTTTCATTAAAAGATACTGAATGGTTCAAGCTTACCACAATTTCATGGAAATAAACACAGATACGTTGATTAGCAATGAATTCTGGCACAATATACTGGCACAAATTCCCCATCTTTTGCTTATGTTCCAGGCTTTTATTTTAGACAATTTAAATAAATATGAGCATGGCTTCAACCGCTCTGTTGCTTTATCAAGATTATTTGCATAGTGGTCTCGAACTAATCGCTCCTAAAGTGAGTATATCAGACGAGTCTAGCCTATTGAATGAGCCACACTGTTTTCGACAAGTAAGTTTTTGAAAAATGTTACCTATCACTGTTTGTCTGAAAAAAAGTTAGTGCATGTAGTCTTACACGCGTGATGGCAGCATTTGTGTATCGCGCGACGCGTTAATTTAGGTCATTACGCAGTTTGCCTCTCAATGTTTTTCCAAGAAATACAGCACACGTTTCATTGAAGAAAGCGGGTATAATACAGTAAGCTTTTACTATCAACGTGAAAGCGTTACAATTTGCAGACGAAGCAGAAAACAAGGGGGATTTCGAGTACCTTCTTTGTGACAGCACTGTTATTTACCATTGCTCTTTTCTTTATTAATTTTATTTGTTAGGCTTCATATTTACCTAATAATTTATATATGTGGATTAGAATATTCCACGACATCTGTTTGTCCTTATCTAATTTCTTTGCCTTTGTTTTTTTTTTTTTTAAATCATTAATTATAGTTCCCAGGTACTGCTTGATTCTTTTACGAGATAAAAATATAAACACTACCAGGTAAACATCTTTACGTTCTTCGTTTTCTTGATCCTGTCTTCAACTCTCTCATCGCGGCTTATCGAAAGTTTTCCTTTCTAGCCATATCACATACGCCCAGCTGTAGCTGTTTATTCTTGTCTATCTCCACGGCTGCGTTCCCCGTGTCTCTAACAGCGCGGCCTTACATTTATTTAACCTTGCTTTTGCTTTCTCACAGCAAGAGAAAGCACTGGCCTGCCTATTGTTGCGTCGTGCTGCTAAAATAATATTTACAAATAAATGATATTTGGACTGGCGGGCCCCATGAACTAACATTCATTATTATAATTTTTTTTTTGCATTTTTAAACTGAATATTGATTGTATATAAAATTACGGATTAGAATGTAGTAATGGTCAGGGCCGATTTAAAGTATTTTGGGGTCCAATACTAAACAAAATGTGATGCCTCGGCCAAAAAAAAAAAAAAAAAAATGTTATTGGCCATTAATATGTCGGTGATTGTGTTATCTATCTGTCAATGTGCCATGCAAATTTCATAATTCAAACTGATGACTGGCCAACACGTCAAGAGATTTTTGTTTAACTAGATCCGCTGAGCTTGTCACGCCTTCGCAGCCAATGCCAAGTTGAAGAACCCTTGGTGTACACAACAATTCTGACATCAGATGAACATCAGGCCTGGAAGATGTTAGCATGCCTGAATGAACTAG
This sequence comes from Oreohelix idahoensis, assembly GCA_024509875.1. Lineage (NCBI taxonomy): Eukaryota > Metazoa > Mollusca > Gastropoda > Stylommatophora > Oreohelicidae > Oreohelix > Oreohelix idahoensis. Next base: position 18,852 of record JAMPIV010011496.1, on the reverse strand, counting down.
TCAGCTGGTGCAGAATGAGCTTCAAACCCAAGAAGTCGAGAAGCCTATCAGTCAGGAAAGGGTAGATAGCAGAGGACATATTCATGGTTTCCAACCAAAGAATCCCTACTGTCATTGAGGAACCTGTTAAAAGTCTTGGCAGGGTGTACGATACCTTATTAAAAGACTCGAAGGCAGTGCAACAGACAATAGAAATGGCAGATGTAGCAGTTGTTGAATTCAGTTGTTGAAGAGTACAAAGTTGCGAAAAGGCAAGGTTTGCAATGATGCTACGCGAGAAGTCAACTGTGACGTGGTTACGTCCATTTCAGCCCACACTGAAAACGGGAAGGAAGTGGGAGTGGAAGAAGCTGTTGATGCTGTCCCAAGAGTCGCTCCAAAACGAGGGAGGTAATCGGATACACACAAACACGAATAGGACGGGAGACTCTGGTTCATGGATGAGACAGTCCCGCTGGTGGTCCAACGGCGTCATGGCAGGGAGCGTCAGGGGACATGGTATGTTTCAGAGGACACAGAGGAGCTGAGAGGAGAAATGATCAGAGAGTTGCAAAACAAAAAGCAGGTTGCAGGCAGGTTCCAAAACAAGGCCAATTGGACTACTCAATGGGAGGAGGAGCCCCTGCAAAGAGTCCTTTGGGGACAATGGATATGATTTATCGCGACTATGGCACCACTTAGGCTCCGCTTCGTTGTTAGATTCAATGTATGACCTGCTGCACGTTCGGCCACAAAACTTGTGAGATGGGGGACAAGTCGGATGGATGGGCAGTGCCCCCTCGATGCCTGTGGAAGGCAGGGACACATTGAAACACGAGCTTCTCAGCGAGTAAACGGTTGGTCATGTAGGGCCCAAAGGGGCGATACATTTGGCGCCACAACAAAGTGTCCTCAAATGAGCTGGCTGCGACATTTCAGGACCTGGCAAGGACGGAGGCAGGAATAGCACCAAAGCCAGGCCGGGAGCACCGCAAATACCTACTTTTTCTTTGAGGGCAGGAAACGTCAGCACACCCCAAAAACGAGTAAACAGGTTATAGCGTGGTTTACCATCCTCTTCTTTGACTGCAAAACGACTGGGAGATGGCGGTAGACCTACCTGGACGAGGGACATATCCAGAGAGTATCAGAAAATCGCGGAGACGGCCGGATATTATAGTGCTTCATTCTTTACAGCATCGCTTACAGGTTATACTGATTGAACAAGACCGTGTGCCATTTGAATCCAGATTGAACGAGACACAACATTCGTTCAAGAGCGGCCAAGTATAATGATTCTGGGCCGCGGATTCTGAGACAAGATGGGTTCAACTAGTGCAAGGGTCATGACTGTTGAGGTGGTTATGTTGAAGTAGAGGGAGCAAGAGGGCTCTCGGCTGCATCAGTGAATGATTTTACACAGAAAACTGTTGGGGCTGAGGGGACAGTCGAGAACAAGGAAATGACCAATTGAAAGAGGCTTAGTGAAACTCGCCGAAAAAAAGGCATCATGCTGGCTGCGGAACAACCGCAAAAGGGCTATGGAACAATCTGCGCGACAGTAAACTCTGCGGTGCACGAAAACACCAGAGGAATTTTATCTACAAGTCTGATGGACCACAATAATGTGAGTTTTTTCAGTGTATACTAGTGAAAGGGCACTGTGACTGAACCGGGCAACACGCGGCGATTATTATACGAGGTGTATATGGGAACAGAATTTCAGTTGCTAGCGCGCAGATGGCTAGTCTCGTCAGGCTTCTCGGCGCAGGATGCGTGTCTCAGTGCCTGTCCCTAGTTCTTTCGTAGTGTGCGACGGATACGAACGGAATATATTTGTCTTCTTTCGATTTGTTTTACTTTCACAATTGCCTTCCGATGGCTGGGGGAGTAGTTGTTGGATTTTACAAGTTGGCTACCAAAGTGAAATGGCGTTCATTTTCGATACGAGGAAAACAGGAGGCTGAGAACAATTTGGAGTCATCCACCCAAGTATGCCCCCCCCCCCCTCCACCCCCCCCCCCTTACCCTGTGAGTGGTAAAGGAGTATACAGGGCCGAAACACTTGTTCGACGGGGGGGACACTTCTGATGATAGTCCCGGATTGACCCTCCTGTGTATCGCTCCCTGTAAGGAGTTTCCTATCATCTTATCTACATTGTGGGATCTAGGCTATTTCCTGTGTGCTTTTCTATGACATTCCGAAAAACTTGGTTGGGCTTTAGAGTATAGAGTCAATCCAGTTCCCAGTTTCTTTCCTCGTATTTTACCTCCATGGCTTGGCATGGTTTTATCAGATTAGAAGCAAAGTGAGGAGGTCAGCGTTCCTGTACATTCCTTACGCCTATAGGGTCCTAGGTATACAACTATGCAAAGTATCACATTCTTGTGATCTTTGAGAATCTGTACTTGCTATCCCAAGAATCGTTACAACGTGAACAAAGGCGCCCGCGCAAGCTTCTTTCGCCTGTAATAATATTCAACCTGACACAGGCGACTTCAAATATTTTCTATGTTTTTGACACAGACAGCCGTATTATCCAAAACTTCACCATATGAATCTGATGTTTCCTCAGCCAGCAACATCATGGTTTTCCTTGGACATGTCATTAGCTGCTGTTGTCTCAGCTAACTTGCTTTCCATTCTAACATGTGCGTACTTGCTGTTTTTTCAAACCATAATCTATGTGAGACTGGTTATTTTAAAAGATTCTCATACTTGCTGCTTTCTTCAACCAGCTTGTTTTTCCGTCTCAAATTTTCATCTTGCTATATTCTCAGACCTTCTTGTGTTATCCTTCACATTCATACTTGCTGTTTAATCTCACTTATTTTGTCATTCTGGCACATTTATATACTTGCCTATTTGCTCTAGCCATACTTGTTTTCCCTCCACATCTCATATACTTCTTCGTTTTCTCCGGGCAACTAGTTTTCATCTGATACAACATCTCACACTTCCCGTTTTCTCAGTCTATCTCGTTATCAAGCACCATTTACGTTATTGCTGTATTCTCCCAAGTCACTTTTTCAGTATCCATCGCGTCTCTCTGGACCTGCTGTTCATTTCTCAGGCATCTTGTATCTAAAACATTGCTGTTCTAGTTCTTTTTTCAAAAAGCTACCTTGGATCATGCTATTCCAAATCTGCCTTGTCCTCAAAATTACTTCTGCTTGTGGCCCTATTTTAAAACTATTTGGGTACAAAAAAAAATCAAAAAAAAATAACTTCGGACATACAATAATCGTGAGGCAAAATTAATTTAGCTGTACATTTTGGTTGGTTTCATTGAAATCTGAACAAACAAAAATTGGCATTTTTCCCCTGTCTACCGTTACCTTCCAGAGCGCGTCTGGGCAACAATGGGTTGTTCCCAGTGTATTACCTAGTCAGACTTAGCGTCAGCCCCAACTTGTCCTATTCCCGGTACCTATAATCAATGTTTCATATGTCATCTTGAGTGGAAACTAGTGATATCAAAGTTCACAATGGTGGACCATCCTGGAATTTACCGGTCCAGGTCCGCTCGAGAGTGTCAGTTTCTACTGTAGCGAATTCTCAAGAAGTTTTCTTGGTTGTAATAATCCTGTAGAAAGCGGACACGCTGAGCTGTTTTAGGATGGCAGGCATCATTTTTTAAAAGACCCGTCCTAATCTGTCTTGAGCAAGTAAAAAAACATTGTTGACAACTAAAAAAGCCTCAGTGTCCTACATAATTCCTGTTTCCCTTTGAACACGTTGAGGCGTCAACGTAAAAAGCATATATCTGAAGGAAGCAGTGGTTAGCCGAATAATGTTGAGCTGAACAATGTGTTTTGACTTTCTGTGAAATTAATGTTTCAGTTACCGGTACCATTATTTTGTGAATTTATGAATACATTTATCTTCTTCTTTCACCATGACGCTCCTTACAAAAACATGGAGCCAGTAACTATAGTTGTTGTTAATGATTCCTATACTGTAGTTGTTGTTAGAGATTCTGTACTGTAGTGGAAATTGTTAGAGATCCTGGTACAGTAGTTGTCCATGTTACTTAGTCGACATTTATCACTGTCATGTGTAGTTCTTGTTGTTAGAGGAATCCTATAACGACTGTAGTTGTTGGTAGAGATCCTGATAGTTTAATGTAAATCCTGTACGGTTTTGTTAGAGACTGCTGATGTAATGTACGTTGTTGTTTAGAGATCCTATAACTGTAGGTTGTTGTTAGAGATCCTGTACTGTAGTTGTTGTTAAGATCATGTACTCCAGTAGTTGTTGTTAGAGATCCTGTTACTGTAGTTGTTGTTAGAGATCTGTTACCATGTAGTTGAGTTGTTGTTTAGAGATCCTGTACAGTAGTTGTGTTAGAGATTCCGCGTTACTGCTAGTTGTTGTTAGAGATCTGTTACTGTAAGTAGTTTTGTTGTTAGAGTTCCACGTGACGGCTACTGTACATTGTTGGTTAGAGATCCATGTACTTTTGTACATGTAGTTTGTTGTTAGAGATGATCATGTACAGTAGTTGTTGTGATGTTAGAGATCCTTGTACTGTGTAGTTGTTGTTATACGAGATCCTTTGTACTGTAGTTGTTGTTAGAGATTCCTGTGCTTTACTGTAGTTGTGTTAGAGATATCCTGTACTGTAGTTGTTGTTAGTGATGATCCTGTACTGTAGTTGTTGTTAGAGATCCTGTACTGTAGTTTTTGTTGTTAGAGATCCATGTACTGTAGTTTGTTTTGTTAGAGATCCTGTACATTGTAATTGGTTGTTAGAGATGATAATGTACTGTAGTTGTTGTTAGAGTAGATCATGTACAGTAGTTGTTGTTAGATATCCCTGTACTGTAGTTGTTGTTTCAGAGATCCTGTAACAGTAGTTGTATGTTAGAAATAACCTTCAGTACTGTAGTTTGTGTTAGAGATCCTGTACTGTAGTTTGTTGTTGTAGAGATCCTGTAACTGTAGTTGTTGTTAGAGATCCTGATTCTGTAGATGTTGTTAGGAGATCGACTGTACTGTAGTTGTTGTTAGATATCATGTAAGGTAGTTGTTGTTAGGGAGATCCTGCGTAAATGTAGTTGTTGTTAGAGATCCCTGTACTGTAGTATGTTGTCTTGTTAGAGATCCTGTACTGTAGTTGTTTGTTAGAGATCCTGTACTGTAGTTGTTGTTAAGAGATCCTGTACTGTAGTTGTTGATTAGAGATCCTGTACTGTAGTTGTTGGTAGAGATCCTGTACTGTAGTTGTTGTGTTAGAGAAGATCCTGTACAGTAGTTGTTGTTAGAGATCCTCGTACTGTAGTTTGTTGTTTAGAGATCCCTGTACTGTAGTGTTGTTAGAGATCACTGTGTACTGTAGGTTGTTGTTAGAGATCCTGTACTGTAGTTGTTTTGTTAGTGATCGCTGTACATGTAGTTGTTGTTAGAGATCACCCTGTACATGTAGTTGTTGTGTTCGAGATCCTGGTATCTGTAGTTGTTGGTTCGAGGATCCTGTATCTGTTGTTGTTGTTTAGAGATCCTGTACTGTAGTTGTTGTTAGAGATCCTGTAACTGTAGTTGTTGTCTCTGAGATCTCAGTGTACTGTAGTATTTGTTTTAGAGATCCTGTGACTGTAGTTGTTGTTAGAGAATCCTGTACTGTAGTTGTTGTTAGAGATTCCTGTACTGTAGTTGTTGTCTAGAGAATACCTGCAGGGGGGTGGGGGGACTTATGCCCTCCTTAGGGATCTACGGATAGTCCACCCTGGTCTCCAGGGAAACTTTCACCAAGCAAAATGCGGGGCTCACCTTACAGCGGCGTCGCTTTTTGTGGCAATAGATTTACTGACAGGGTTGCCATGCCCTGACAAAGCCTCTTTGAATTACATTACATCTCTTGCTTTGCTTCTAAATAAGATCTTAAGTGTGTCACGTTGCTGGCCATTCCAAGCAAGTATACACTGCTTAGACAGCGCAGACTACGCTGGGTCAGCCATGTCCGCCGCGATGGAGAAGATGGTCGCATCCCGAAAGATGGTCATTCTATGGCCAACTGGCAGATGGCATAAAGACAAGTTGGATCGGACCGGCAGCTGAGGTTCAAAGATGTTGACAAAGAGGGAGGATCGACATGAGGGCATCCTAGCTTGGACATTAAACACTCCAGAAAGCCTAGGGGGATGGAAGCTGCGGATTCGCACCAATGTGGCGATGCTCTCTACGGCGCCACCTCAGATTGGACGAAAAGAAAACTCTCCCCACGGCAAGCAGAAGAGAGGAGGAAAACGTTTGAAAAGGAAAAACCACAGGAAAATAAGAAGCTTCAGGGTTGTCACCCTCATTGGCGCAGTCCAATAGTCCAGTTAGAGTTATGGACTGAAGGGGCTATTATTTTATTAATATGCCACACTTCTATTTAGCCATTGTGTAAAGGATAAACTACATTAGCATAGTTAAAGATTTTTTTCTAACAACACATTCAAAGGCGCGTTGGTTGTATTAGTGTTTAGGTTGGTCCTAGATTGGTTCGACTTCCCACAATAATTGTTTCCGGTTGTTCGATTCCGGCAGAAACGAAGGTACATCTGTTGTTTACAACAATGCGAGCCATCGGTCTTCAGGTTTTTATTAAGTGTGCTTTTGTGTGATTATAATTTCTTACTTTCTCTGTTAGTGTTGGCGGAATTTGCCTTCACTTGGTGGAATATAATTGAAAATATGAACAAACAATCTGAATAAATGATGGATAACAGTGCCATCCCCAGGGAATGTAAGGGACAGATTTATGTACACACTCATAATTCTCTACCGTCATTTTTTGACAGGCCACCTTTGTTAGTAAATTAGTAATTAATGATGGCGACATACAATGTGATAACGGTTCGTGGCACAACAGACAAAAAAATATTGCCGGGAACGTCCCTTCAAAAAGTTTGAGAAGCATTGCTGTAGAAGTCTATTACAGTTCTAGACCAGCGTTTCTCAACCTTTTAACCACTGGGCGTCAAAATGTTAGCGAGACGGGGTCTTTTCCGACGAATAGTTGGTTTCTGCCATCCATACCACAACGACGGCCGAATTTGAATTCTAACAGGACGACCAGGAGAAACGATTCGAAAGACAACTGTGTCATTGAACGACGGATCCGCTATGGTGGTCCATCTGTGATGGTATGGGCTGCCATCAAATTACAGATTCAGGTCCAGGGGACTCATCTTTATCGACGGCACCTTAACTTGCCCAGCGGTATGTGGATGAAAGTAACGTTCAGACCCCTCACCTGCTTCCGCTGTTGGCAGCAAAACGGAGGCGCCGCCCAGAATGGTGTTTCAACAGGACAATGCAAGGGCCACACTCACTCGTGTTACTCAGGGATTTTTGCAGCAGAATGGAGTTCAAGTTATGCAGTGGCCTGCCGTTTCACCTGACCTAAGCTGTATCGAACATCTTTGGGGACGTGTTGGGACGACATGTGCAACGACAGGCCCCTCACAATCAACGGCAGCTGAGAGACGCTCTACAGAGAACTTGGAATGCCATCCCGATGGAAACCATTCAACACTTGGTGAGATCGATGCCTAATCGTCTTCAAGAATGTGCCAGAGCTATGGGGGGACACACCCGATATTAAGACATTCACGCTGTGGTTTGAACAAACTTTAGTGCAGTTGGATATTTTGTTGTACTACTTCAGAATATTGCAGAAAGTGCGATCTCATGGGTGGGGCGATAATTGGGAGTATTGATTTGAAAACGTTTAATAAACATTCAGACACTTCTGACCAGTTACTTTCCTCGCTGCCTTTACCTTCGCTACACGCGAGCAAAGACGTGTACTCATTTAAAATAGAGACTGTAATCATTATACTAGACAACAAGGTCTTTTATATTTGGACTCGGGACTTATATAACATTTATACAACTGATAATAAAATAGTTCTTCAATCATACAAAATGGTATATGCATAGGATTGCATTAAATACATGTAAAGAACATTCCACGATGAAAAAACACAATAATGTCCCATATGAGACAAAGGGAGAAGAAGTGATTGAGAACACTTTTATTAAGTTTGTAGTCTTGACAGAGAACACTGAAGCCTTATAAGAAATAGAAGGACCACTAATATACTTCTGTTTTGCTTGGGTCAATATGCAAATCCCAAAGTAACAACAATAATATACATCAATTATTTAACCCTGTCTTATTTCTGCCTAGCTGTGAGATAAAGATCACTGGTTAATTAGGTCTATGACTTCAGCAAACTCATACATTAGTTTGAGTGATCTGTAAATATGCATATAACAATTATCGTCACTGAAAATGGAAATACATTTAAAACTTTGCTTAACAAAAGGTACTGCAATAATAAGCTGTGGATAAACATATGATTATTCATGTTATAAAATCAGTAGTATTAGATCTACTTACTTCGCTCAACTGAACCCTCACGGATTTTTCAACCACAAAGTAGCCTCGATTGAGGCCCATATGCTTCTTCGTCGAGCGATCGTTACAAGTAGAATGACTTATAATTCCCTCCAAAATTCCAGGATGGCTGTTCCCGGGCAAGGGTGGGTGACCTCTTGGGTGGCATTGTTGCAAATTCTATTTTGGTCCCAGGGGTATCAAGTTATCTTCATTTTAACTGGCCCTAGTATCCACTGTGTAAGTGCTTGCAGCTGAAGGCAGGGTTCCTTCCCCTTCCCTGATTTACGTGCGTCCAGTACGTGACACAAACAAAGGGTTGACTTCCGGACTGGTCGTAGCACTGTTTTTCACCTTCCAAGTGGAATGACTTTCGCTGGTTAAGGGAATAATTTATTGCCCTTGGCCGTGAGAATCCTGAGCTAGCGAATACTGTGTAATTGTAGCGAAAGGTTTTCCTAGTATGATAGTAGTGGTAGAGAAGAAGTAGAATCTCTCTCCAGAAAGAATGAAGTTCCAGTGCCCGGGAAGTACACTGGTATCACAAGTGAGTTACAGCTGTGAATACTCTGAGCTGGACAATAGATTTAGGCGTCAGAAGTATAAGTTGCTACTTTCGCTTCATATAGTAACCCTATGTGATAATATAATTAAATTTTGAAAAGGTAACTCAAAATTTAAACAGTTAAAAATTTAACAAGTCAAATGAGTACAATTATCCAATTTATTATGTACATCTATATATTCTTGTAATGATAAATGGGTGTTGGAAGATGGTAAAATGTATGATTATTTACAGTTACAAATTAAAATAACTAATAGAAAAAGTCTTGGATTTATCTTCCACTGAAATTACAACAAAAAGATTGTCACATTATCTCTTGCCATAAGTTGTCATCATTAGATAGTCGTTTTAGCGACTGCTCACAGTGTTTGTTGGATTGATACACATAAAACTCATCTTATGTTAGCCACGTATGCTTGAGGTTCCTGAGACACACTTGACTCCGGAAGACTTTCCTTCAGCCCGCCTTATAACTACGGGGGACTAAGGTGTTGAAGATTGGTTGACCTCTAGGCTTCAGTAGCAGGATCAAAGGTCTTCAAGTCTTTTGGGTAAATTCAGTCAGGAATATGATCGTAATCTTGATCAGCAATGATCATAAAACTGATCATAAAAACCTGGAACAAACGGTAATAGGTGGCCATGTTGTTCCAACAATCTCACCACCCACGGCTGTTCATGATGCGACCATGTCTTCAGTGTTTGTATATAAATAAATGAATAATGGTAGTATGTTACAGGGATGGCATGGTAAGATAATGTACACTGTGCAGAATATAACAAAATACATGAATAAATCACATGTTATGATACATGGGTACGATATAACCTTTGCCTTCCACTTATGGATGTCAAGTCACTTATGTACTTGCTGGTATGTCGTAAGCTTCCAGGCAAGAAATTAGCCATGATATATTTGGCTAACCAATTAATGGTTATGCTTCCTGACAATGCCGGTGAAGGTTATCTCTGGTTAGCGTCATTCCCTTTTTATCATGTCTGATACAATCAAATCGTAAATAACATCTGAAATAAAATGATATTATTCATACATATATCTTTAATAAACTTACATACCCTCTTAGGATTTATAAGCTCACGGTGAGACTATATTGGTTGAAGTTAATCTGCCCTGCATGCAGCGTGAAAAAATAACTTTTCTTGCAGATACTGTCTTCCAGTTTCTCACTCTGGCTTCTGGATTTGGTGTGTGTGATTTTAAACGCGCCGCTCTGTCCTTATATTTCAGTCTCTCGCCCGTCCGAGAAAGCACCTCTAAAAATCCCAAAAGATTTTCGTTTAATCTCTCGGTTTGAGGCGATTTGAGGCGATCTGTGCTTTTCCTGTACTTGTTTTTTCTTCTGTTCACTACACACTTAGATCCTTCCTTCCTTCCTATATATCATTTCCTTTTCCCCATATGAGGCTTTCATTCTATCCAATTTATATTTAAATCCGTTTAGGCATGTAGTTATAATAAATTTTTAAAGATTATTAACTAATTTTTAACAGATGTGATAACGATGAAAAATATTAATTATCTTTAAAACTTTTTATATTTGAATAATATCCTTTTGGATATAATTCCTAGTCTATCTCCTTTGTTGAATTATTTTATTTAATTGTATTCCAACCAGGCGTTTTCTTGTAGTTTTAAATTTAATATCCAGTAAATGCAAAAACTTTTAAAAGTCCGCCATACTTTCCCTCTATTAACTATTTCCTACTTTCAGCAATACCGTTTGGCTTCATATTTTCCGCCGTCTTCAAAACTTCAAAAAGAAAGACCGCCGCGCTGTTCTTGCGATGTTTGTGTGTGTATGTCACGCGCATACACATTTTTTCCCTCAACAAAAGCAAGAGTTAATAAATCTCGCTACCAGTAATTTAAGACTAGAGAGTCAGAGAGAGATAGAGTTTAGAGACTGAGTTGAGAAGAGAGCCGGAGAGGATAGAGAGATGAGAGAGGAGGAAGTGAGAGAGAGAGTAGAAGAAGACTCGGCGAGAGAAGGATGAGAGGGCCAGGGATTCGAGAGGCAGAAGACGAGAGGAGAAGAGAGAAGTGAGAGAGAGAGAAAGGAGATGAGAGAGAGAGTGCGGAGCGGCTTCAGAGGAGAGAGAGAGTGAGAGCTGAGAGAGAGAGAGAGGAGAGAGAGGAGTATCATTTAATATTATTAAGAATGAAAAAGATATCCGAAAGGGAATTTGTTTTCAAATCTAGCGATAGGAGACAATTTGTAGAGGCAGAAAAAGTTGGTTGGTGTGAGAAAGTCGTTACACGACTGGAGGTGAAGATCTGATGATGTTTGCTTACAATACGTTGATGACTAATTGGTAAGTGAAAGACAATTAAATATCTAACTATAAACACCAGGCCTTTAATAGGGTACCCTTCCCCCTAAATCTTATTTTTGTTTGGTGTTTTTATATTTGGTTATGTTTTGTTTTATCTCGTTTCTGTTTGTTCAGTTTTTTTTTTTTTTTTTAAACAATACACGGAAACGTTTGTAATTTTGATTTGCCAAATTTACAATGATTTGACAGGTGGTGATGCCACTTTACCATATTGTTTAATAAGTTGTTCATCTTATTTGAAATTAAAACAATAAATATCCTAATTATAAAGCCCATCAGAGGTTGAACGGGATATTTTTCCTCATTAAAATAAAAAAATCTTTCCATGGCTTCTTTATACTGTTCTAGTCATGCCTATCCCCTTTCTCTCTTCTCCGTGTTTTAGGTCATACCTCTTTTTTTCTCTTACCACGGGGTTTTCAAAAACCAGGACCGACTAACGACTAGGAACTGGTTTACCTCATTGAATTCCATAACGACTTAAGTAGACAGGATGTATATTTTTTTTTAAGTGAATGAATTCCCTAAAGATTGTAGTGCTGACTCAAGTCATTCTTAGGCTTCTTGGCTGTAAGGAGAGGTTTTGAAGGGCCGGCTAAGTTCTCTTACATTACCTACCCTAGAAATGTTGTATTATCACCGTGAGAAAACTACGTAATCATATAAATACACATCTCTCTACCTCTCTCTCTCCGTCTTCTCTCTCTCTCTCGCTCTCTCTCTCCATCTCTCTCTCTCTCTCTCTCTCTCTCTCTCTCCTCCCCGGTTCCGTTTGCAGTCCTTGACAGTAACAGGTAAACAGGTTGCTTGTCGAGGCCTAGAGCGTAACGAGGAGTGGTTTTGAGAGTGTTGCGGTTCAGTCGAGTTCGTGTTTTTAGCGTTTGGGCTTACAGGATTGTCTGCTATTCTTCAACTACTTCTGGTTCTGGTAGGTTTTCCTTTATACCTAAATCGTCAGTGCAAAAAACCAAAAACATATATCTGTACCATGAAAGACATTAAGTCAAAAAGATACTTTACAATATTACAGATTCGTGCCTGTATATGTTAATATTGCTGAAATTCATTTCTCCCTCCCCTCCTCCCTCCCCCCCACGCCAATTTAAAAAATACTAGGATCTGTTATTGGTACTCTAGACACAAGTAAGATGTTATAAATACGTTTCAAATATAAGACAGACACAAGTAAGGGTAACTTTTTTATTTTTTTAAATTAAATTTTGCCTGGTTTTGGCGAGGCGCGTCCCGTTCATCCCAGTCGGTTATATTAGGGCGCATGTCCAAATATAAAAGACCTTTAGGTCTGATGACGTTAATAATAAGGTAAAGTGAAATTGGTTTAAATTATATAAAGTCAGTTTACAAGTAGGAGTGGGGGAGATACGTCTGGAAGATTAGACAGACGTTAGTATGAGTGGGGGAGATAGACGTCTGGAAGATTAGACAGACGTTTAGTAGGAGTGGGGGAGATACGTCTGGAAGATTAGACAGGGACGTTAGTAGGAGTATGGATGGGAGAGATACGTCTGGAAGATTAGACAGACGCTAGTAGGATGGGGGGAGATACGTCTGGAAGATTAGACAGACGTTAGTAGGATACTGTGGGGGAGTGATACGTTTCTGGAAGATTAGACAGCGCACGTTAGTTAGGAGTGGGGGACATTACGTCTGGAAGATTAGACAGACGTTAGTAGGAGTGGGGGGACCTTACGTCTGGAAGATTAGACAGACGTTAGTAGGATGGGGGAGGGGGGAGATACGTCTGGAAGAAAGATTAGACAGACGTTTAGTAGGAGTGGGGGACATTACGTCTGGAAGATTAGACAAGACGTTTGTAGGAGTGGGGGAGATACGTCTGGGGAAGATTTCCTTCATTAGACAGACGTTTAGTAGGAGTGGGGGGAAGATACGTCTGGAAAGATTAGACAGACGTTTGTAGGAGTGGGGGAGATACGTCTGGAAGATTAGACAGATGCTAGTAGGAGTGGGGGAGATACGTCTGGAAGATTAGATAGACGTTAGTAGGAGTGGCGGAGATACGTCTGGAAGATTAGACAGACGCTAGTAGGAGTGGGGGAGATACGTCTGGAAGATTAGACAGACGTTAGTAGGAGACACTCAAACTCCCTCCCGATGTGGGAGATTACGTCTGGAGATTTCCTAGACAGGGACGTTACTAGTTCGGAGGAGTTGAGGAGGAGTTACGTATGGAAGATTTAGGTAACAGAACGTTAGTAGGAGTGGGGGAGAGGAGATACGTCTGGAAGATTAGACAGGACGTTAGTAGGAGTGCTGGAGATACGTCTGGAAGATTAGACAGACGTTAGTGGGGGAGATACGTCTGGAAGATTAGACAGACGTTAGTAGGAGTGGGGTAGATACGTCTGGAAGATTAGACAGACGTTAGTAGGAGTGGTGGAGATACGTCTGGAAGATTAGACAGACGTTAGTAGGAGTGGTGGAGATACGTCTGGAAGATTAGACAGACGTTAGTAGGAGTGGTGGAGATACGTCTGGAAGATTAGACAGACGCTAGTAGGAGTGGTGGAGATACGTCTGGAAGATTAGACAGACGTTAGTAGGAGTGGGGAGATACGTCTGGAAGATTAGACAGACGTTAGTAGGAGTAGTGGAGATACGTCTGGCAGATTAGACAGACGTTTTAGTAGGAGTGGGTGGAGATACGTTCTGGAAGATTAGACAGACGTTAGTAGGAGTGCGTGGAGATACGTCTGGAAGATTTGACAGACGTTAGTAGGGTGTTGGTGGAGATACGTCTGGAAGATTAGACAGGACGTTAGTAGGAGTGGTGGAGATACGTCTGGGAAGATTAGACAGACGTTAGTAGGAGTGGTGAATGCTGATACGTCTGGAAGATTAGACAGACGTTAGGTAGGAGTGTGGTGGAGCGATACGTCTGGAAGATTAGACAGACGTTAGTAGGAGTGGTGGAGATAACGTCTGGAAGATTAGACAGAGGACGTTAGTAGGAGTGGTGGAGATACGTCTGGAGATTAGACAGACCTTAGTACGTTAGTAGGAGTGGTGGAGATACACGTCTGGAAGATAGAAACGAGACGCTAGTAGGAGTGGGGGAGCTCATTACGTCTGGAAGATTAGACAGACGATCTAGTTAGGAGTGGGGGAGATACGTCTGGAAGATTAGACAGCCCGACGCCTAGTAGGAGTGGGGGAGATACGTCTGGAAGATTAGAACAGACCACGCTAGTTAGGAGTGGGGGAGATACGTCTGGAAGATTAGACAGGAGACGCTAGTAGGAAGTGTGGTGGAGATACGTCTGGAAGATTAGACTGACAGACGTAGTAGGAGTGGTGGAGATACGTCTCGAAGATTAGACAGGTCGTTAGTAGGAGTGGTGGAGATACGTCTCGAAGATTAGACAGGGGACGCTAGTAGGAAGTGGTGGAGATATACTTCTGGAAGATTAGAAGGACAGGACGTTAGTAGGGGAGTGCTGGAGATACGTCTGGAAGATTAGGACAGGGACGCTAGTAGGAGTATTGCTGGAGAAGATACGTCTGGAGATTAGACAGACGTTAGTAGGAGTGCTGGAGATTTACGTCTGGAAGATTAGACAGACGCTAGTAGGAGTCCTGGAGATACGTCTGGAAGATTAGACAGACGCTAGTAGGAGTGCTGGAGATACGGCTGGAAAGATTCAGACAGACCGTTAGTAGGAGTGCTGGAGATACGTCTGGAAGATTAGGACAGGACGTTAGTAGGAGTGCTGGAGAGAACCGTATGGGAAGATTAGACAGACGCTAGTAGTAGGAGTGCTGGAGATACGTCTGGAAGATTAGACAGGACGTTGAAGTAGAAGTGCTGGATTATTACGTCTGGAAGATTAGACAGACGTTAGTAGGGAGTGGTGGAGGACGTCTGGAAGATTAGACAGACGCTAGTAGGAGTGGTGGAGATACGTCTGGAAGATTAGACAGACGTTAGTAGGAGTGCTGGAGATACGTCTGGAAGATTAGACAGACGTTAGTAGGAGTGCTGGAGATACGTCTGGAAGATTAGACAGACGCTAGTAGGAGTGCTGGAGATACGTCTGGAAGATTAGACAGACGCTAGTAGGAGTGCTGGAGATACGTCTGGAAGATTAGACAGACGCTAGTAGGAGTGCTGGAGATACGTCTGGAAGATTAGACAGACGTTAGTAGGAGTGCTGGAGATACGTCTGGAAGATTAGACAGACGCTAGTAGGAGTGCTGGAGATACGTCTGGAAGATTAGACAGACGTTAGTAGGAGTGCTGGAGATACGTCTGGAAGATTAGACAGACGTTAGTAGGAGGAGTGATGGTGAAGTACGTCTGGAAGATTAGACAGACGCTAGTAGTAGGTCCCCTTGTGTGCTAGAGATACGTCTGGAAGATTAGACAGAAGTTAGTAGGAGTGCTGGAGATAAGTCTGGAAGATTAGGACTACGTTTGAAATAGGAGTGCTGGAGATACGTGTGGAAGATTAGACAGACGCTAGTAGGAGTGGTGGAGATACGTTCTGGAAGATTAGACAGACGTTAGTAGGAGTGCCTGGAGATTCTTGGAAGATTAGACAGACGCCTAGTAGGAGTGCTGGGAGTACGTCTGGAAATTAGACAGACGTTAGTTAGGAGTGCTGGAGATATTGCGTCTGGAGATTAGACAGACGTTGTAGGAGTGCTGGAGATAAGTCTGGAAGATTAGACAGACGTTAGTAGGAGTGCTGGAGATACGTCTGGAAGATTAGACAGACGTTAGTAGGAGTGCTGGAGATACGTCTGGAAGATTAGATAGACGTTAGTAGGAGTGCGGAGATACGTCTGGAAGATTAGACAGACGCTAGTAGGAGTGGTGGAGATACGTCTGGAAGATTAGTGACAGACGTTAGTAGGAGTGGTGGAGATACGTCTGGAAGATTAGACAGACGTTTTTAGTAGGACCCTCAGTGGTGGAGATACGTCTGGAAGATTAGACAGGACGCTAGGAGGAGTGGTGGAGATACGTCTGGAACATTAGACAGACGCTCAGTTAGGCTAGTGGTGGAGATACGTCTGGAAACATTATACAGACGCTAGTAGGAGTGCTGGTGGAGATACGTCTGGAAGATATGACAGACGCTAGTAGTAGTGCTGGAGATACGTCCTGGAAGATATGACAGACGCTAGTAGGAGTGCTGGAGATACGTCTGGAAGATTATGACAGACGTTAGTAGGAGTGCTGGAGATACGTCTGGAAGATATGACAGACGCTAGTAGGAGTGCTGGAGATACGTCTGGAAGATATGACAGACGCTAGTAGGAGTGCTGGAGATACGTCTGGAAGATATGACAGACGCTAGTAGGAGTGCTGGAAAATACGTCTGGAAGATATGACAGACGCTAGTAGGAGTGCTGGAAATACGTCTGGAAATATGACAGACGCTAGTAGGAGTGCTGGAAATACGTCTGGAAGATATGACAGACGCTAGTAGGAGTGCTGGAAATACGTCTGGAAGATATGACAGACGCTAGTAGGAGTGCTGGAAATACGTCTGGAAGATATGACAGACGCTAGTAGGAGTGCTGGAAATACGTCTGGAAGATATGACAGACGCTAGTAGGAGTGCTGGAAATACGTCTGGAAGATATGACAGACGCTAGTAGGAGTGCTGGAAATACGTCTGGAAGATATGACAGACGCTAGTAGGAGTGCTGGAAATACGTCTGAAAGATATGACAGATGCTAGTAGGAGTGCTGGAAATACGTCTGGAAGATATGACAGACGCTGGTAGGAGTGCTGGAAATACGTCTGGAAGATATGACAGACGCTAGTAGGAGTACTGGAGATACGTCTGGAAGATATGACAGACGCTAGTAGGAGTGCTGGAGATACGTCTGGAAGATATGACAGACGCTAGTAGGAATGCTGGAAATACGTCTGAAAGATATGACAGACGCTAGTAGGAGTGCTGGAAATACGTCTGGAAGATATGACAGGCGCTAGTTGTAGGAGGGCTGGAAATACGTCTGGAAGATATGACAGACGCTAGCAGGAGTGCTGGAGATACGTCTGGAAGATATGACAGACGCTAGTAGGAGTCCTGGAGATACGTCTGGAAGATATGACAGACGCTAGTAGGAGTGCTGGAAATACGTCTGGAAGATATGACAGACGCTAGTAGGAGTGCTGGAAATACGTCTGGAAGATATTACAGACGCTAGTAGGAGTGCTGGAAATACGTCTGGAAGATATGACAGACGCTAGTAGGAGTGCTTAAAATACGCCTGGAAGATATGACAGACGCTAGTAGTAGGAGGGCTGGAAATATGTCTGGAATATATGACAGACGCTAGTAGCAGTGCTGGAAATACGTCTGGAAGATATGACAGACGCTAGTAGTAGGAGTGCTGGAAATACGTCTGGAAGATATTCCAGACGCTAATAGGAGTGCTGGAAATACGTCTGGAAGATATGACAGACGCTAGTAAGAGTGGTAGAAATATGTTTGATAAACACGACAGACAAAAGTAAGAATGATAGAAATATGTTTGAAATTTAAGACAGACACAAGTGAGAGTTATATAACTACGTTTGAAATATACGACAGTGTGACATAATTGTCCGTTTTCTTTTCCTAGCATTCATGTTTATCGCCGACATTATTGCGCCACGTCTTATTTTCTGTACTTAATCATTGTTTACTTAATCCCTCAATTCTTGTCATGCCGGAACTTTATCGACTCAGTCATTTAAAAACCTATAACAGCGCTATTAAAGTAATATGCTACTGAGTTAAATCAGTTGGGGGCTCATCAGAACGAGCACAATCCTAACTCATAGAAGGTCAGGAAAGATAAAAAGTTTATACGGCCTGGATCCTATCAACCGTATTATTTGATTTCTTAAATTCCTATGAGGCTCCCAAGAATTGTAGGACCATTCTTCAATTCACATCTCTGCCTAGAGTAATCTTGAGCGAAAGGTAAACACATGTGAAGACCCTCAGTGGATACTCCGAATTTTGGCCACAGTTGGTCCATCACTGCAGAGCAAGGGGAGTAAATCCCGTGACAGACAGACACAAGTAAGAGTTATATAACTACTTTTGAAGTATATGACAGATCCAAGTAAGAGTTATAGAACTGCTTTTTAAACATTAGATAGACATAAATAAAAGTGGTGGAAATACGTTTGAAATATAAGTCAGACACAATTCAATTCAGAATCAGATACAGAAACAAATGGGGTGTAGAGCATCCAGGTCACACACAAAATGATGCAAATTACCAGCTCAACAGAAGAGAACAAATGGTAATCTTCAGACTCCGATCTGGCCACAGCAGATTGAGATACCATCTATTCAACAAGCTAAAGATAGGAACTACCGATCAGTGTAACTTTGGCACTGATAAAATGACTGCTGAACATCTGCTTCAAAGTTGCCCAACATATGCGGAACAGAGAAAGCGCATATGGCCGACACCAGTACCATTCGTGGAAAAGCTCTACGGAGATTCAAATAGCCTCAAACTGACTACTGCTTTCTTTGAGAACATTCAAGTGGACGTCTGAGAGT
>JAMPIV010011495.1:67500-269823 GCA_024509875.1 Oreohelix idahoensis | reverse complement strand
ACTCTGCCTTTTGCTATGACTAGGGAGTTTGGGGCCACCGTTATGGGAGCTGTAAGTCTTACCAAGGACGCGATGTGGATATCGTCCTGGAGATCGATGTAATTATTGTTGACTTTGATTTTCTGAAAGTCATAGTATATACGAACTTTGTGTTTGTTAAAGAAATCCCTCCCTAGGATAAGGTTTCTAGACATGCCTTTTGTAATAACAAATGGGTGTTCAAAATTTGTTTCACCTAAGGAAAATTTTACCCATGCTGTCCCAACTGAATTTAGTCTTTGTCCCGTGACTGAAGCTAGGTGTGTTTTGGACGGTTGAAATCGTACTAAATGTTGGATCTTCTTGAACAGCTGGAACCTAATAAGGCTAATGGATGCTCCTGTATCTACCAGTGCTCTATACTGTTGGCCCTGTATAGACATGATGCAGGAACTGGGGTCCGGATGTATTTTGGTTCCATCATTTAGCATTTCTTCATAATGTATTTTTCTGGATGGGCTCACTTGACAATTTCTGTTCTGTGTTGTTTCTTTTGTTTTGGACCATTTTCTATGATAGTCACCCTCACTAACGGTTCTGTTTAGTGAGTGGCACGTCCGTTTCCCTGACGCATGAGGGGTTGAGGTGTGCCTCTGGTATACTGATTTCTGGTGTAATTACGTGGGGGTGGTGCGGGTTGTTGTGGTTGGTAACCTCCTTCTCTTCTGAATGGTGCATTATTGTAATTTGCTCTGCAGGACTTGTAACCATGTCCGAACCTACCGCATGTGAAGCATCCGTTTGGATTGACATTATTAACGTCATTTTGCCTCTGTGTGGGGGGTCTGTAGTTGCGGGGCCTATCATCTTGTTGTCGTGGGCGAGTCCATTGCCTCC
Organism: Oreohelix idahoensis; assembly: GCA_024509875.1. Taxonomy (NCBI): domain Eukaryota; kingdom Metazoa; phylum Mollusca; class Gastropoda; order Stylommatophora; family Oreohelicidae; genus Oreohelix; species Oreohelix idahoensis. The sequence continues at coordinate 268,947 of JAMPIV010011495.1, read as the reverse complement.
TGGCATGGTCAACTTCCATAGGCTCATGCTCAGTATAGTCCCTATGGTCTGGTCGGGGTTCCCTACCTACTCTTTGTTGGAACCTTCGGCGAAGATTTTCTTCTTGTATTGCTGCTTGGATTGTTTCAGCAATAGTCTTCGTGTCTTTTCTAAGGAGATGCATTCTAATATCATCTGCTCTAAGGCCATCGACAAATGTCCCCACTAGCTGTATTTCTACATCAGGTGTGGTAGGTATTTCTCCACAAAATGCCTCTTCTGCCATATTGAGGAATCTATCTCTAAAAAGTTGTACTGATTCATCCCTTTCCTGTTTCATTCGTCTAAGGACTGACCAAGCGTGCATTTTGTCTATAATTTCTCCATATCTCTGGGTTAGTTCTTTTGTAAGGGACACGTAGGTCTCTGTGGGGTACTGCTGGAACCTCCTTCTTAAAAAATCAGTCACCAATGATTCGGAGCTTAACAGAGCGATTTTCTTTTTCTCATCATCAGTTATTGCCCCTGCTATTGACGCAAATTTTTCCATGTCCGACAACCATCTTCTAAATTTTTCTTGTCTCCATCGAACGGCTGAACAATGGATCTGACCTGAGTGAATTTCGCGTAGTTATCATTTTTCTGTAGGGTTTCAGTAATTTGCCGTAGCGCTATCATTGTTGGTCCCTCCATATTCTGTTTCTCCTGGGGCTGCAGTGGTTGTGCTTGCGCGGATCTGTTTTCCTGTTGCTGCTGCTGTTCTACCCCTAGTTGCTGGAAATCTTCCATTAATTGGTCCATCTTTCGTTAATGCTTCTGCTCTTTTATAGAGGACTGATCACTAGGCACCAAATATAATTATGTGTGGCCGGGTAGGGTAGTTGGGGGTTGCTGTTTCTTGGCAGAGAGTGTTAGGTTTAGATACTAGCTGGTCTGCTAGAGTTGTTAATTGCTCTCTTACAGTCTTACAGGAGTTAACCAGGTTCGGGGATAATCCTCTATGATGTTTTATGTTAGAGCAGATGGGTTTTTATTTCTGTTGCACTTGTAGCGATTAGTTTTTATATGATACATTGATTCATTTGTATGATGGCCAACTGCAAGCATATGATTCTTCAACAGCATTGGGTTTTACAGCAATAACTTTTAATAGTCTTTACTTGCAAAACTGAACGTGGTCAAATACAACAATGTCTATGATACAGGCATATGTACAGCAGTTAACAATTTGTATAAAACATCTGGTACCATTTCATTAATGCAAAGTTTCTTTTGCTCCTTTTCTAAATCTTCATTTATTCATGAGACTGTCTCCTTGTTTCTACTTTATTCTTACGTCGAATATTTAGATTCTGTCCTCGCAAATATACTGCCGGCTCTTCAGTATAGTTCTTTGTGCCAAAGCTTTCTTTTGTTTTGATGTGGGAATCCATAGGTTTACTCTTCTCCAATTCATAGAGAATTTTCTCTCCACAATGTTTTAGGTTTTCATTTTCTCATTTTTTTATCTTCAAACCTAAGTCTGCCGTAGACTTAGCCGTGTGATCTATTAACCAAGGGAAATCAAATTTTGGTTAATACTTACAATATTCTGAAAACACAATATCACACAACATCCTAGAATGCACAATGGATGAAAAAGTCTAAAGTTGATCTCTTCAACTTTTGATTTCACAGCGCTAGACTAAAACACGTCTGCATGGATTCGCTTTCCTTCTCTGACTGAATAGCGTCCTGTTCTACATTCCTGCCGGCAGAACAGTACTGAGCCTTACGATTGGTTGGGGATATCACATGACCAATGCTTGGCATCTACAAGCGAAGCTAGCCTAATTAAAAATCTGTGTCAAACTTTTTTTAATATCTTCTGTTTCTCATAAGAATTTATTTTATGTTAATCTGTGCCTCTTTCTGTTTTTGTAGTGGGAATAGTCTGTATCTGAAGAAAATTACGGTATACGTGGCTACAACTTGGCTCTTGATCTCCGACCTTCCCAGTCCTGCTCTTGTATTCTTCTTCTTCTTTGATCCTTAGCCGCCGACCGTCAGAGCAGTCAGTGGCCATCACGCCTAGTGGCGTCTTGTAGGGCAACAACAAATTGATTCCACTTTGCTCGGTCGGTGGCCATACTTCGTACAGTGCCCCAACTCTGATTCATTTTTTGCATCTCAGCCTCCACAGTCCTCCGCCAGGTTGTTTTTGGTCGGCCTCTCTTTCGTTTTTCTTCAGGGGTCCAAAGCATAGCTGTTCATGTGATGGCATCGGGGTCTCTTCTGAGGACATGGCCAACCCAGCTCCAGCGTCTGCCAGCTATGATGGTGTGCATGTCCTCTTGCTTGCTCCGAGTATTAGCATAAGAAGATTTTTGTAGTAAGCCTTAATAAAGAAGAGAGTATAAGATTAAGGTAAATTATCAAAGGGAGACAACGGAGAATTAAGTCCCTTGTAGGTTTTAGTGAGCTGAGAAGGAAAAAACGCACGGGAAAGACTGAGGGGAGTTTAAAATAATAAAAGACAGTTCACTGAAGTTCGCCTACGTGGTAAATAAGCTTGAGCATGTTTTTCAGTGAGTGGAAATAAGGCGGACCAATCGTTTTAACTGGAAAACAAGGGAGAGATCAGCTGAGAATGATTAGAAGAGAGAACAAGCTACGGCGCGCTGTTGAGCGGTCGTGTTTTAGCAGTCCAGGTTTGAGGAACCGACGTGGCAAGATTGTGTTTCTGCCGGGTTCTCAGGTGTAAACTCTGTGGATGACAGAAGTTTTTCCTAAATAGGTTTATAGATCTAGATTGAATAGCGGTAGCAATTCAGGAGATTAGAAAGAACTGTGATTATAGTATAAGTCTAGCATTTAGGAGTGATAGTAGGGATTGTGATTATTGTGAGGATTCTGTGTGATCACAGTAAGTACGCTCTTCTCTCAATTTTTTTATAGAAGAAATGTTTCAGAAATCCAGATGAAATACTACAAGGGTAATGAAGCATACAGTTAAGCAAGCTCATGATGAGAAGAAATGCTGATGAATGTACATGATTAACTACAAAGTGGATAACTTTTATTGACTAAGTAAGAGTCTAAGAGGAGACATAGAAGAACATTAATCTGATAGCCACATTAGGCTTTTGCACAAATGAATTATGAGACATCGTCAATGATAAGTATGACGAGTAAGAAACTGAAGAGTAATGACATTTGCGCGATAACTCATGCGCTCTCTCTCAGGTGTAAGTATATGGAGGCTGTTATAGATGCATCTAATTATTGATTTGGTTGTATGAATTATGAACTGATTGTACTAAGATTAACTGAGATACACCTGACAGAGTTAGTCAGGAGGGAATAAGCACACAATAAGTTAAAAAGGCGCTTGGAAGAGGCCTGAGAGGATATGAAGCACTGGAGGAATAATTTGCGTGGACTATACATGAAATTGTTTGTAAGAGGAGAATCATATGTGTAGCGAAATTGTTTTGAGGAGATAGGACAGCTTGAATGGAATGGATAAAAGATAATATCTAGAGGAAACTCTTCCAGACTGCAAGTTGAATGCACAGTCTCTCCTCGGCAATTAGTCCACTCAAAAAACTTTCTAAGAGAATTCTGGTGAAACTAAACAGGATATTCTCTAGGCGATAAATTCTTTATCCGATATTCTACAAAGGACTATGTATAGTACATATAGATGGATAAGAGATTTGGTGCCCAGCCACATTAAAAATATCCTGACCCAATAGTGTTTATTAATTATGGCTCTGCCCCCAGGGTGTAGATTTATGTTATTAAAACTATACAACCCAATTAAATATTACAAAGAAAATAACAACAGACTCTGTTATGTAAAGTTTTCAAAAAAAGAAGATAGAATCTCACAGTATATTTAAATGTACAACTATATGTTCCCTAATCTATGAATGGTTCTGAACCATGTCAGAATTAATTTTTCATCATAGGACAATAGGAATATTCTGTAGTGGTTCTGCTGGCATGTTCAGATACTCATCTCAAATGCTGATGTAGTCTTGTTGCCAGGGGTTCAATATGTCCCAGCACTCCAGGTCCCACAATTTCTTTTTAGGGTTTCAGAGGATGGCAAGTTGCTACTTCTCCGTCTTGACACAGAGCTCATCACCAACTGGGATGGAGTATGTCTGCCCTTGAGAACACTGCTTATGGTTTAGTCTTCTGGTATGGCAACCTGGTAGGATCTGGATTGACAAACAATTGGAGCTCCATAAGTAATCATGCCCGAGAAGTCATTTCCCATATCTGCTGTGCGCTAATCGTCCATCAGAAATCTAACAACATTCATAGTTAACATCACTAACAAAGTGCTATCTATTATCTATTATAGCATAACTGACATTATAAGCATACAGGTGGGTCTCAACCTATATACGGCTTCCAGCTTGTTTACCACAGTGATTTTCAACATATGGGCTGTTAGCTTCACCAACTGTGAAGTTTGGGGCAGTGGTCATCAAAAGTTTGAGAACCACTGGTCTACCTTGTGCCCATAGAGCAACAAATTCAATTTGGGGTCACTGTCAACAATGGTTTGAGAACCACTGGGTAAGAGTTTTCTATTCTGCTGTAACCTGTTGGGGCGTCATTGTTGCTAAGATTTGAGAACCACTGAATAACAAGTCAGTCAACCTATTCATTTATAAAATTGGCTACAGTGCTGTTGCCCATCATTACCTACTTCTGTGTTTATGTGATAGGCATTCATCTACCTTGATAATACCATCATAACATAGGATACATGCACATTAACACATTAAAATATAATAAGGATATTTGCAGAAATCAGTTCAGGATTAAAATATGACAAGAATAATCATGGCTGAAATCATACAGTAGAATTTAGTAGAAATCATTCAGTATAAAACAGGACAAGGGTAGTTCATAGATGAAACTTTCAGTATACATAATGTTGTTGTCTCCTGTACAAAATCAAGGATATTAATTTCTGCCACAGTGAAAAACAAAAGATACTGACATGATATGTTGCAGATAAACATATGATTAATTCATGTTATTCATGTAACAATATAGATCACTTACTCGCTCAGCTAAGATCCATTGCTGTGTTAAAATTTGACCGTTCCCCTCTGCAATTGCCTAGACCAGACTATCTTGTCCAGGCCAGTCGGTCTGCCGGCTAGCGAGAGAATGGCGCCTAAGTTGGCTGGGTTTTAAATTCAAGCCGGTCTGCCAGTCTAGGCTGCCGCTTTGTGAATCCTGCGCTTTGAGAATCGCGCCTAATTCCAGTTCTGTTTGGTGGCTTTAATTTGCATACGTTAGGGGTGGGGTGCCTGACCTATTTTTGACATTACGTTCCATTCCACAAACTGGCCGGTACGTGGCGGTAAAAGGTTCACAGCGAAGCGTCAGTGACTTGGCCAGTCAAACATAGAACAAAGGAATTTATTTCCCGAAGCAAATGGGAGATCTCCTGATGTGTATTGATGAGTGGTAGATATTCTAGAGAATTTATAGAAAAGGAATGTTTTGGTATGAGAAAAGATTGACAGGGAGAAAAGAAGGCGAATACACTTCGTGACATAGGCCCCCTTTTAAAAGTTATGCCTACGGCTAACTTAAGTTGAGCCGACTATTCTCTTCTGTCTGCCAATACCTTCCTGTTTCATATCTCTTGTTAATTCAATCCCATTGTTTCCTCTTTTTCCTCTGTCGAACGGAATGCCTGTAATCAACACATGTCTATCCGTTTTCTCATTGTCAAGGAGTTGAGGGATGCTAAGCAATCCTGCTCGTATAATCTTCCCTCTCTTATGTTCCTCCTTGTGGACCTTACATTGTAGCTTGCCTCCTGGCAAAGAGCTTGCATTAAAGCCTACACTCTGCTTGCAATGCGGTCTATAGCAAATAGTTTTGCATGATGAGGTTGCCAACCTCATACACAACCTTATTTTTGTCATATTACTTGACCTGCCTAAGGACACATACCTATCTCCCCAGGTATGAGAGCGTGTATGATCTTCTATCCCTGTTTCTCCAGTGACAGAGAAAGATAAGTCTATCATTTGTTCCTGCCCACCAGGTACCAAAGAAATGTGAACCCGCTTCACTTTCTGATCCCAGATAGTGGGTGAGGTTATTGGAACTGACGGAAGACTAAGTGCTTGAGGCTCGTGTTCCTCTTTAGCCGTTTCTCCCGTGTTAACGGAAGATATTCCTGAAACATGTTTCATCCGACCAGGTACCAAGGAAATTTGGACCCGCTTCACTTTCTGATCCCAGAGAGTGGGTGAGGTTATCGGAACTGAGTGAAGTCTTAGTGCTTGAGGGTCCTGTTCCTTTACAGCCGCTTCTCCCATGTTAAAGGAAGATATTTCTGAAACATGTTTCATCCCACCAGGTACCAAGAAACTCTGGCCTGGCTTCACTTTCTGCATGCAGATAGTGGGTGAGACTATCAAAACTTGTTCAGAATTAAGTGCACTGGGGTGGTCATCCCCTTTGCACTCTTCCAACTTTTCAGTGAAAATATTGGAAGATGAGTTAGGCATTGGAGTTTCCATAGCCTGTTCAGTCACGTCGTCTCTGGATCGTGCTGAGTCTCCTAAGATGATATATTTCCCTCCTTGAGGTATCGGGTAAATTCGTTCATCTAATATTGCGGCCTTTACTTTGCCGTTTACAAAGTTCGACCTAACTTCTACATAAGCTAAAGGCAAAATCATCCTTCTGTTGTTTATCATGGGTGCTGTTACCTCAACATCCTCTTCGGTGACTTGATCAGGGTCGACGACAGAGGCTCAGACAAGGGCATCACACCCAAGACCTTGATAATACAAACAGGTGATTTCTTCTCCATTTACTGTGGCAGTCTCCACATTTTGAGAATCCCTGTATCCACTCCGGGCCTTCGTCAAGTTCCCATCCATGGTAAGGACCTTAGCTTTGTATGAAGCATGTGGGATTGGGTCTTGGCGCCTACAGTCTAACTGATGTAGGGTGGCCGTCAGGTGATGCTCAAGAACATCCCTTCCCTTCCCATAGAGTTGCGTAATCCTTTTCTGTTGAGTGATCCTATTTGGTTGAGCGATCCTATTTACTAGGTTTTTGGTGCGGTTGTTTTCAGTATGCCTGTTGTGAGTTTTTGCTGAGGATGAGGAAGGTCTCTTCAGATTATTTGCACAGCTGTGCTTAATCTTGTTTTCAGAATAGTCTAGATGTCTCTGTTTAGATATCCTAGCCTCTGCTCTGTCTGAGCCTGAATTCTGAGACATAGACTTGGCTTCATGTGGTGCCGTTATATTTACCGCTGAGGGTGGTGATGGAATTGGCAAAGGAGTGGCATGATGAGTATTCCTAGATTCAAGTTTATCCCTGGATTCCATATTTGTAGGTTGAAACTGAGTTTCCATTTCTTGCAGTTCTTCCTTACACTGGAGGGATTTTTCTTGTCTTTGTCTCTCATGTTCCACATTCTCTTCCTTGCAATTTGCTCTCCATTCGTTCTGTTGCCCCATTATGCTCATGAAACATTCTACCTGTTCCGAGACATAATTTTCCAGCAAACTTCCTGAGAAGCCACATAATTTTCCAATCTTATAGGATTGCGCTGTCCATTTCTTCAGTCATTCTATCTCATCCATTTTAACAGCAGTGGTTTTGCTGAGCGAGTATGAGATCTCTAACTCACTATCAAATAAATACAGGTCTAAATACTTTCTATAGCTGTAACTAAACTAAAGTATTTTAACAACCTATGTTATTTAAAACCAGCATACATGAAACATAACATAAATATTAGTTAACAACATGTAACTAATAACCAGCAGTACCACCAAGAATAGTTTTCATATCATAACTAAAATCTGTTTTTCTTGTAAAAATTTATGTGTAACTTAGTCTAGGGTAATTTATATGTCCCCTCTTTAATCTAATCCTAGACTTGGACACCAATAAGTGACAAGTACCTACAGCAGTAGTGGTCTAGGAAAGATAAGAGTTTTCATATCTCAGACAAGTGTCTAAATATGAAAAAAAGTAAATCCCGGACGAGCCCCCAGTGTAGCGAAATTATTTTGAGGAGATAGGACAGCTTGAATGGAATGGATAAAAGATAATATCTAGAGGAAACTCTTCCAGACTGCAAGTTGAATGCACAGTCTCTCCTTGGGAATTAGTCCACTCAAAAAAACTTTCTAAGAGAATTCTGGTGAAACTAAACAGGATATTCTCTAGGCGATAAATTCTTTATCCGATATCCTACAAAGGATAGTACATATAGATGGATAAGAGATTTGGTGCCCAGCCACATTAAAAATATCCCGACCCAATAGTGTTTATTAATTATGGCTCTGCCCCCAGGGTGTAGATTTATGTTATTAAAACTATACAACCCAATTAAATATTACAAAGAAAATAACAACAGACTCTGTTATGTAAAGTTTTCAAAAAAAAGAAGATAGAATCTCACAGTATATTCAAATGTACAACTATATGTTCCCTAATCTATGAATGGTTCTGAACCATGTCAGAATTAATTTTTCATCATAGGACAATAGGAATATTCTGTAGTGGTTCTGCTGGCATGTTCAGATACTCATCTCAAATGCTGATGTAGTCTTGTTGCCAGGGGTTCAAAATGTCCCAGCACTCCAGGTCCTGCAAGTTCTTTTTAGGGTTTCAGAGGATGGCAAGTTGCTACTTCTCCGTCTTGACACAGGGCTCATCACCAACTGGGATGGAGTATGTCTGCCCTTGAGAACGCTGCTTATGGTTTAGTCTTCTGGTATGGCAACCTGGTAGGATCTGGATTGACAAACAATTGGAGCTCCATAAGTAATCATGCCCGAGAAGTCATTTCCCATATCTGCTGTGCGCTAATCGTCCATCAGAAATCTAACAACATTCATAGTTAACATCACTAACAAAGTGCTATCTATTATCTATTATAGCATAACTGACATTATAAGCATACAGGTGGGTCTCAACCTATATCCGGCTTCCAGCTTGTTTACCGCAGTGATTTTCAACATATGGGCTGTTAGCTTCACCAACTGTGAAGTTTGGGGCAGTGGTCATCAAAAGTTTGAGAACCACTGGTCTACCTTGTGCCCATAGAGCAACAAATTCAATTTGGGGTCACTGTCAACAATGGTTTGAGAACCACTGGGTAAGAGTTTTCTATTCTGCTGTAACATGTTGGGGTGTCATTGTTGCTAAGGTTTGAGAACCACTGAATAACAAGTCAGTCAACCTATTCATTTATAAAATTGGCTACAGTGCTGTTGCCCATCATTACCTACTTCTGTGTTTATGTGATAGGCATTCATCTACCTTGATAATACCATCATAACATAGGATACATGCACATTAACACATTAAAATATAATAAGGATATTTGCAGAAATCAGTTCAGGATTAACATATGACAAGAATAATCATGGCTGAAATCATACAGTAGAATTTAGTAGAAATCATTCAGTATAAAACAGGACAAGGGTAGTTCATAGATGAAACTTTCAGTATACATAATGTTGTTGTCTCCTGTACAAAATCAAGGATATTAATTTCTGCCACAGTGAAAAACAAAAGATACTGACATGATATGTTGCAGATAAACATATGATTAATTCATGTTATTCATGTAACAATATAGATCACTTACTCGCTCAGCTAAGATCCATTGCTGTGTTAAAATTTGACCGTTCCCCTCTGCAATTGCCTAGACCAGACTATCTTGTCCAGGCCAGTCGGTCTGCCGGCTAGCGAGAGAATGGCGCCTAAGTTGGCTGGGTTTTAAATTCAAGCCGGTCTGCCAGTCTAGGCTGCCGCTTTGTGAATCCTGCGCTTCGAGAATCGCGCCTAATTCCAGTTCTGTTTGGTGGCTTTAATTTGCATACGTTAGGGGTGGGGTGCCTGACCTATTTTTGACATTACGTTCCATTCCCCAAACTGGCCGGTACGTGGCGGTAAAAGGTTCACAGCGAAGCGTCAGTGACTTGGCCAGTCAAACGTAGAACAAAGGAATTTATTTCCCGAAGCAAATGGGAGATCTCCTGATATGTATTGATGAGTGGTAGATATTCTAGAGAATTTATAGAAAAGGAATGTTTTGGTATGAGAAAAGATTGACAGAGAGAAAAGAAGGCGAATACACTTCGTGACAATATGTATACACATGAGATAGCAGTATACCGGGGACAATATGAAATGATAGTAATGGAGAATTGTACCATATGCCTCCTATTGTAAATGGAATTTATGATATGTAAATAAATCAGTTTTTGATGGACACCATATAAGTCGGGCTTAGTCTGTAAAGATTGTTGAGTGGAAGTGTAAACAAGGGGTTAGCATTGAGAAAGAAAACCACTATACGAAGTTAGTCACTGAGTAACAACTATGAAGGGATAGAACAAGCCAGGGGTTGGAAATAAGACGGACCATATCTCATCCAGGAATTGTCATCTCTGGCGGTGATGGCCAGTGCTTAAGATATTAACCTAATAGGAAGATATACCAGCAAAGAGAATAACATCTTGATGATGATATAGCTAGGTCTGCCATCAGTCACCTAGTTAAATAGATCGCCACCTAGTAACACTGAGAAGAGGTAGCGCAGTTACAAATACATTTCTCGAAGGGCTGACAAAGTCAACTTCCCTGGGCATGCGTAGGAAGCTATGCGCAGAAAAAAATATTGAGTGCCAAAGTTGCTCGGTTCTGGATACAGTAACGAAGAGTTGAAAAAGATCAAAATTTGAAGGTGGTCCTGAAAATTTTTTCCTTATCAAATGGCCGCCAATAAGTGTTAAGGGTTAACCAATAAGTGTTACTGTGGTAGTTGCGATGTTTCAGATATTAGTGGACTTAGGAGATAATGTTACTGGCTGGAAGTAGCAATTCGTACTGATAACACGAATGTCTTAGTTCTTGTATTCAGGATCATCTAAGCCCAAATGGTACACCTTAACACTTGTGAATCCAACAAGTAAAAATCAAACTGCATGCGAAGACCTGTCCACGATTCAAACCTTTATTGACAAGTTCCATGTTTCAGGAATAAACAATAACTTGATGCATATTCCTCAGTCCATAGTCCGTCGGGTATCAAAGGCATAACATGCATATATATTTAACTTTGGTCGTTATAACTTGAGGTCAGTCCAAACACGACTTGACCGAAGTACTGCGGCGTAAAAGTTTTATGGCATCATCACAATATTTCATAATTTGGTTGCGATACTTATCGTTAAAGCTGCAAACCATCATGACCAATAAATATCATAGTGGCGACCAATCTCCAATTAAACAGCCACTGAAGAAATACTTGAAAGACTCCACAACTTGGGAGCATATACATTCAACGTCCTCCTGCTTCGACGGACACTTGAGAAAGGCCAAGAGAACTAACGGTTCCCCTTTACTAGCAGACGATGCTTACGTCACATAGTTACAATTACGTCATATCGTTACCAAATGATGCGTCGTTCACTAAACGTATGTTATCGTATTAAATCGTTAATGCATACAGCTGTATCTCCAACAAAGAATGGGCATACGCCTGTGTCCAAAAAAACAACACGTAACAATATTGAAATACAGATATTACAATGGAGGAAGTGGAAAATGTAATAAAGGAAAAAAAACATATACCAAAGAGTGCCGTAGGAATTGTAACATCTCTATGTTTTAACAATTTTGAATGTAGGGAAAATTCCCAAGACATTGAAAATGGCAGTAGTTATTCCAATACTAAAACCAGAAAAAGATACCATGATGCTTGTTCACACAGACCAATTTCCTTAACTTCCCATCTAGATAAAATATAAGAAACTGTAGTAAATAAAAGATTAAAGTTTTATTTGGAAAAGAATAAAATATACAGCCAGACTAAATCAGAATTTAGAAGGGATAGATGCACCATGGATCAGATAATTAAAATGGAACATGAAATTAAATTAGGATTTCAAAAGAAAGAAAGGAAAGTGGGCAGTACTCCTAGATATAGCTATGACCTATGATGAATGCTGAAGAGAATGTGTCCCTTTTTAAATAAAAAAGATAGGAGTTACAGATACAATATATAGATAATTATAGAACTTTCTTCAAGATAGATATTTCACAGTACAAATTATCAATGGCAGGTCAGAACTGTATGAACAACAAAATGGCATTCCTCAAGGATTTATCCCCTTCAATATTTACAATAATTGTAAATGATTTGAATGAAGAATTTAAAGATGTCAAAAATAATTTGACACAGTTTGCAGAGCATGTTGCTATATGGAGATCTGGGAAACATCAAACACAATTATATAATATTCTTTAAAAAAAAAATTATATAAACGGATGAATAAATGGGAATTTCACTTAAATGTGAATAAGACTGTAGGATTGATCTTCAGTAAAGGTAGGATTTTTAAAAATAAGATACTTGACATGAACTTACAAGGGCAACAAGTTAGTACCGTCCAAACTAGTGCCCTAGATTCTTATATAAGAGTTCATCATCATCATCAGTTGCCATCTCCACAACGAAGGTTGGCTGTAATGGATCTCCAACGTCTTCTGTCTCTTGTCTTGGTGGTACACTCTGATAGACTCTTTCCTGTCCATCTCTTGATGTTGTCTTCCCACTTATAGCGCTGTCTTCCCCTTGCACGTTTGCCTTCAACTCTCCCTTCTGTTATGGTCTTCTGCAAGGTGTTATGCCTTTTTATGTGGCCAAAGTATTTTAGTTGCCGAACTTTGACCTCTCTCATTAGTTCTCTTTTCATACCTAGATTTTCTAGGACCTCCTTATTTGTTTTCATCTCTTTCCATGAGATACGCCCCATTCTTCTATATATCCACATTTCAAGAGCCTCAATTCTTTCTTCCAAATGCTTATTCATCGTCCATGTTTCTGCACCATACAGAAATGCAGAATATATATAACACTTTATGATTCTTAGTTTTAATTTATGAGATAACTGTTTGGATGTCAGTATATGTTTCATGTTGTTGAATGTAGCTTTGGCCATTCCTATTCTCTTCTTGATTTCTGTTTCACATCTGCCATCTTTTGTTATTATATGACCAAGATATACGTAGCTCTTGACTTGTTCCAGGATTTTCCCATTTACGCTTATCTTTAATGTGGGTTTATCGTCTGTTTTGCTAATTATCATAGTTTTAGTTTTCTCAATATTAATGTCGAGTCCATATTCATGACTTATACTGTTCACTTTCTTCACTAGTTCTTGTAACTCCTGTTCGCTTTCAGCTAACAACACGGTATCATCTGCATATCTAAGGTTGTTATAAGAGTTACGCCAACTAAAATTTGGCCGCCATTTTCGGTCGTACCCGTATTGCAGAAAAATGGACCCGATCATGAGTTTCGGACCCAATTTGCATTTTCGTTTAGGTTAGCAAATAATTTGAAATAAAATTAGATGCAAATACAGTAGCACATATTTGTACTATTATTTGTATTTTAAGTAACAAAACAAAAAGAAGAAAACTAGTTTACTTACCGGTTTATTGAAAAGAATCAGTAGCGTGGATTTTTAACACATACTCCGTTGAATTTTATATTTCGATAGAATTCCACTATTTAGCAACAAATATTCCGTTAGAGTTGCAACACTTAGCAAAACATACTCCCTTCGAATTGAACTATTTACTTAGTTTGAAATGTGGAAACTGGTGAATGACTGTTGTAAACACTGACAGTTTTACTAGAGCCAGATGATCACACCAGTTTATATTTTCATTTAAAATGCGACTATGTACAGATAGTTTTAACAAAATCTAATTACATATTTTGGACCGGAGATTTTATTATAGTTTTATTATATAATTTTATTATATATATATATATATATATATATATATATATATATATATATATATATATATATATATATATATATATATATATATATATATATATATACTGTATATATACTGTATATGTATATATATATAATCTTATAAATATAGAAGAGGTGTTAAGAATAGACAGACCTAGGGAACTGCATAATATAGTCAAACAATATTTATCACGAACAAATGTTAATAATAATATTAGTGTCTGGGAATGTGAAGGTCTGATGCTGTTCTTACAATGCATATGACTTTTAACAGATGAAAGTCAATTAAATATCTGTTAAAGTCAGTTATATAACTGGAACCACCAGGCCTTTACACCCCTCCATTTTAATATAATTCTTGTTCAGAGTTTCTTCTTGATTTTTTTTGTTTGTTTGTTTGTTTATTTATTTAACGTATTAGCATAATTGTGATTGTCCCTATTTACAATGATTTGACAAATGTGATGCCACTTTCTCATCGGCAATTGTTCATATTATTTGGAATTGAAAACAATATATATCCTAATTATAACCCATCAGAGGTTGAACGGGATATTTTTCTTCATTAATTTAAAAAAAAAAAGAATCTTACTCGACGTTTATTCCCGCTACTAACCCTGGTATTGTCGACAAAAAATGGCGTCCACGTCGTTCAGCCTCGTTTTCGATTCTGACATAGTTGTCGTAACTCTTATAGAAGAATCTAGGGCACTAGTCCAAACCACATGATACTTAGGAATGTCACTAGACCAACAACTGAATTTGAACAAACACATATAAAGACTGGTAGAGTCTTGCAGAGGACTAACTAACATGCTAAGATATTTAAGAGGTCATGGATGGCGTGCAAGCACTAAGATAATGATCATGTTCTATAAATCTTTCATTAGAAGCAAAATTGGTTATGGAAACATAGTACATGACTCTGCAGCACATAGTACATGACTCTGCAGCACATATTACATGATTCTGCAGCACATAGTATATGACTCTGCAGCACATAGTCACAAGATTGAATTAGATAGATTTCAGAACCAAGCATTATGTACAATGCGGGAGCAATCAGATCAACATTGAGGGGTGCTCTGGGGGTGGCCTTAGGAGTCCTCCCTTTAGAACTTCGAAGAAAGGAACTAAGACTAAATTTCATGACCAAAATTATGCTGCACAAGACTCATCCAGCTTTTCCAGCGTTTGCTAGGTATCAATTAACAACTAAGAACAGGTTCATGAATACCAGTAGATACCCAACAGGTTGGAAATGCACGGAGGAACTAGTACACTTGGATGCCCTAAATGCATCAATTAATAACAGTAGTATATACAAGCCGGTGGTACCACCAGATACAGATACAGACTACCACCTGGCAGGCATAATTAAGGGGGCATATACACCCAGAAATAGACAAAAAAGGTTATTTTTGATTTGCATATAATAATTGTGTTTTAAATATTTATAAGCCTTTTTACTTCGATATTCTTTTTGAATTATGTGTTTATCTGTAATAGTTTATGAGTTATCAATGTTCAAAGAGAATGAGTGTGTTCCAAAAATCGCTGACTTTTAGTCCCAAAATATGCTTTTTTGCTAACCTTCATATTGGAAGGTATACCAAATAATAAACACTCCCTAGAAAAAATATACTCAATACAACGAATACAATGAATACTCCTTTTTCATCCATCATGACGGTAAAAAAATAAAAACATAAATGTGATTGAAACTTTGAGTTAATTTGTGGAAATACGTGAATATATTTGTGATAATTATGCCTTCAGACAAAAAGTTCGGTAAAGGTATATCAAAGAAGCGTAAATTTCATGGCAATCAACATACGGCTGAACGAAATGAAAGGAAAATAATCCTACAGAATGCATCGACATTCGGTAATGAGCCATGCGTTCATAGTTCAACACCATCGATGCAGACTGAATGTTTTGATATTGGAATGAAACGAAATGCCACGCCCCTTTCACGATCAAAGCAGAAAATTCTGGACATTAGCAACCTAACACATGACTCTGATGAGGATATGTTTGAGCGAAGCTGTGACACAGATTCTGCAGAAACTGACGAGGAAGGTAATTATAATGTTAATGATACTGATTTGCTTGAAGGGCACAGAATTGTTGACATGGGTCTTCTTGGTCAGAACATTGCTGAAAAATTGTTGTGTACCTTTTGCCAAAGTTCTGTACAATTAATTGAAGTCAAAAGGCAAGGACTTGGGAGTGAATTTGTATTTCTTTGTAACAGTGCAAACTGTCATGAACAAAAACATTTCCCTTCAAGTAGTCAGCTCTCAGTAGGGAATGCAAAGATAAATCTTATCAATCGGCGTGCGTCTTTTGCCATGCGCTGTATTCGCTGCAGTCACACCGACTTAAACACTTTCTGCGGTATAATGGATTTACCACCACCAGTTAGACACAGCAGCAATGCTATTATACAGAAAGGAATGGAGGATGCTGCTACTAGGGTGCAAATTATTAGCATGAAAAATGCTGCTGTTCAAGAGTATGGGAGTGCAGAAGAAGGTGACAACAAGGTCCGAGACATTGATGTATCTTGTGATGGTACCTGGATGACCAGAGGCCATTCATCTATTGTTGGTGCCACAACTGTGATTGGCTTGCAAACTGGAAAGGTAATAGATACTCAGACAAAGAGTAAAAAGTGCAAATCTTGTCAGTACTGGGAGAAACAAGACCAAAACACAGACACATTTCAACAATGGAAACAAAGTCATGCTTAGGTTTGTATGATGACCCATCACGGATCCTCAGAGTCAAAGGAAGCAGCAGCAGCCTGTAACATTTTTTCTTGCTCAGCAGACAAGTATAATCTCAGGTATACAAAGTTCATTGGGGATGGAGACACTAACAGTTTCAAAATGGTGTTTGAATCCAAACCTTATGGAGAGGATTGTCTGATAGAAACAATTGAATGTGTGGGTCATGTTTAGAAAAGAATGGGTACTCGGCTGAGAAATCTTAAGAAACTTTCTAAAGGGAAGTCTTTGCCTGATGGTAGATCCATAGGTGGTAAGGGTAGACTAACAGATAGTGTCATTGATAAGCTACATGTATACTATGGAAATGCCATAAGAGCTAACAAAAACAACCTTTGCAAAATGCGAG
Source organism: Oreohelix idahoensis (assembly GCA_024509875.1). Lineage (NCBI taxonomy): Eukaryota > Metazoa > Mollusca > Gastropoda > Stylommatophora > Oreohelicidae > Oreohelix > Oreohelix idahoensis. The sequence continues at coordinate 251,983 of JAMPIV010011495.1, read as the reverse complement.
AAGAGGTTTGGGCGGTGTATTTCCATAAGACATCAACAGATGATAATCCTGTTCATAACTTTTGCAACATTGACTGGTGTCCCTACAAACAGGCTGTCAGAGATGGCATAGTGAATGACTTTAAGCAAAAGGGAAACCTTCCAATTGCTGTCATGGAGGCTATTAAGCCCATATTCAAAGACCTGTCCAAGACAGAATTACTGAGAAAGCGCCTGCAAGGTTACACTCAAAATTCTAATGAATCATTGAACAGTTTAATATGGAAATATTGAGCTAAAATAAAAAATCAAGGACTTTCAACTGTAAATACAGCTGTTGCAATTGCTGTGTGCATCTTTAATGATGGAACTAACAGCCTGAAAATAATCCTTCAGGAATGGGACATTCAGCCGGGAAAATTTATGCATACATTCTGTGTAGAAAAAGACAGTCTTCGCATAAAACATTCACAAAGGAAAGTTAAAGCTGCTTCTCTTTAAGCAACAAGAGCCAAGAGACGTAGGAGGCTTGTCCTGGATGAAGAGCAGACACAAAGAGAGGATAAGCCGTATCTTCCTGGGGGATACTGAGCTCTTATCAGATAAGTGTTTTAACATTTAAAAACTAAACTTTAACGAAAACAGGGCCTGCGATTCACAGTTCCGGTGATATTTTCTACAATTTTAAAGCTATAGCCTTCAAATTTTGCACACTTATAGCCCATGTTAGCCTTTATGGCATGAATCTCCACTTTTTTCTTGCATGGTATAGAAACAGAGATATTGCTATACAAAGTTCTAAATTTGTGCTATTTAAAAGGGTCATATTGCAAGAGCCATTCTACAAAGCTCATTGGGGTAGACATTTTTGGGTTGTTCACGCCATAGGTAGGGATGTTATGCACATCATCTGCTGGTTTGGCATTCTTTGCACTTTTTATGTGAGTGAAATTCATTCCCAGGTGCACTGGGTGTTTTCCTTTCATTTTTTTTTTCATCACTTCATGTTAATTAATTATTTTCACATAAAACATTAAAATTTATAAAGTAAACTTTGTTCATCATAAACTATAGGCCTAATATGTCTTGTAACATGTGGCAAAATTTTATGTCAACAAGTTCGTTAGTTATTTTTCTGTTAATTTTTTAAAAAGATAACCCATTTTTGACTGGGTGTGCCCCCTTAATGAAGCAACTGATATGGACACTATCAAAAACAAAGCCAGGAAATGTATTCAACAAATATCAAAAGACAGTATTACAATGTACACAGGTGCATCTAAGGGAGACGATAACAAATCGGGGATAGGACTTAATCGAATAACGGAAAGTGAGTCTGTTAATATTGTCAATTTATGAGGAATGTGCTAGAGAAGATTTCCAGACCTTTCAGAATTGCAACCATCTCTGCTGTGAAAATAGATGTATCTTCTTCTTCCTCCTCTTTCGTCCTGAAAAGGACGTTGGTTGCGTTGTGTCTGTTTACAGCAAAGCTGCGATATCTGCGCCTTTCGGCCGACATATCCGACTTCAGCACGGCATTTTTTGGGACACCTCCTCTGATAGAGTCAAGTTAATAATGACCTATCACCCTCACAACACTGCTGTCAAAAGGATCCTGTATCGTCACCTATCTCTCCTCCAAGCTGACCCAGTGGCGCGGGAAGTGTTTAGCGAGCCACCCTTGCTGGCATATAGACGGGATAAAAATTTGAGGGACCTCCTAGTCCACAGCCGTTTGAAAACCGTCAACGATGGCCACTTTGGAACCAAGCCATGTAACCGTACACGATGTAAGACATGTCAGTATGTAATCGAAACACGTTCAGTCTCGTTCCCTAACGCCAAGTTCACCATCACCCATGGCTTCACATGTGAGTCACGCAACGTCATTTATGCTATTATATGCAAACGTTGCACCATTACTTACATCGGCCAAACGGGCACACGACTGGGCGACCGATTCTGCAGACACCTCTACGACATCTCTCAGTTTAAATCCACACCTGTGGCTATCCACTTCAATGGCCCTAACCACCACAGTGCCACTGACATCCAGGTGACAGCCATCAGATTCTGTTCCTCGGACGCCAACAGTCGGTTTCTCCAGGAACAACGCCTCATCCATCTTATGGGTTGCCTCAAACCACACGGTTTGAATACCCAACATTCTTTTGTCTGAGACGCCTTTCTCTATCGAGTCCCAGTTGTGTTATGACTGTCTACTTTGATGCGATCACGCCTTTTTTTTAAAATTAATTTATTATTATTATTATTATTATATATATATATATTTTTTAAATTTATTTATTTTATTAATTTTATTTTATTTATTAATATTTCCTCACTCTTTTCCAGTCCTTGTTTTCATTATTTCTTATTTTTTGTTTTTAATAAGACTTCCTATTTCCGGTTTAGTGGCAGCCATCTTGCTTCACATGTGACTGGACATAAAGGGAGGTTTTTTTTCTCTTATTTTTATAGTTTCATGTTCTCTACTTAATTCTCATTTTCTTTCCCTCTTGTCTCTTGTTTGTTTGTCCCTGACGAAGGCCTTGTGGCCGCAACGTAGGTTTTTCTTGTCCTTTCTCCTTGTAAGACGTATTACTATTTGTGTGTGTGTATATTTTGTTGTTGTTGTTTTTTTCCCATTCAACCATTTTTTGGGACCGGGTTTGCCTTCCCTCTTCGATCCCTACTCTCTCAGCCAGACTGCAGTGATGCAGCCTGTTTCCAGGACCACTACGTGGAGATGGAGTATGATCTGTTATATAAAAGTATATAAATAATATATATATAAATATGTGTTATATAAAAATAGATGTATGATCTGATACATAAAAATAGATGTATGATCTGTTATATAAAAATAGATGTATGATCTATTATACTATATCCTTTCCCCATTTGCCACATGGGAACATAAAGCGTTGCCTTAGTACTGCTTTATTCCATCTCCACTTTAGACAAAAACTGACCTGAGGTCATAAATGGACAGAAAATATCTATAATCCTACACAATATCTTATAGTTAAGAGTTTGGATCATCACGAGAAAGCTCATTTTAAAGTGATATATCCTTCTCTTCAACTAGTAAACCAAAAACTTAGAACGCGTTTTTCTTAAAACAAACTAAAGAGGAGATTTTTATTGTTATTGTAAATCAGAATCGACCTCACTGCACTCTGGGCAAATCCATAGGTGCTCATTCTCCCTCACCAAATGTCGAAGAGTATGAATGCTAATTGTACCTGTAGCACACTGGTTGTACATACGACGGATACATCCTCTCTCACGTCCATTTCTGCTAGTCCCACGTTTGATGGCAAACTCCAACAGTCTCAGCCTTCTTGATTCATCCATTGCAGTGTCATTATCCAGCAGGCGATCATTAATTACCCTTAGTATCTCTTCCTTATCCGTGTCCAGTATCCCCACTATGGGTGCTCTCGAGGCCAGTCTGTCAGCTCTCTCATTGCCACGTACCCCTGCACGACCAGGACAGTAGATCCACACCAGTTCTTCAAGACTTGAGGATTCAATTGATGTTTTCCATTCCTGCTGCAGCCATCGGTTCTGAACTTTCCGAAGCGTGGCTTGAGATTCTGACAATATAACTGCCCTGGTTGATGGACTTTCAGACAGCCACCTCAGTGCTACAGTAACTGACTCTGCCTCCATTCCCATGCCGGAGGTTGTTGTCATGTAGGCTCCATTCTGTTCAGCGACGATCCTGCCCTTTATTCTCGCAGAAAAGCCCTATCCTGATTTCTCACCATGCACTACAGACCCATCAGTGTACACAATGGCGTCATCCCCAGCATTATCACTTATCAGCTGATTAATCTCCAGCTCTGCTTTTCCATTGCCCCAAGATCTGGATACATTTTCAAACCTGGTCACCTGACCAATCGCAGCCTTTGCCTGTGCCATCCATGGCATCCCCCTCCTTATTCTTGCTCCTTTGATGTCAGCTACGTTCTCGTGTAGGGGGTGTCTTTTGTCGGTGGTTACCCGCATTTAGGCTTTTGCCTGGACCATCGCATATCTGGATCTAGTCGACAGCAATCTGAGCATGTATCTCATTGTCACAATGGGGGTATCACGCGTAGAGCCCAAAACTAGTCGCATTCCTTCATTCTGAATGCATTTCAGTCGTTCACATTGTAACACTGACAGCGTGAGTAGTCCTACCCCGTACTCGATTATTGAAATCACGAGCTGATGATACAGGAGAAACAATAGTCTCTGTTTCAAGAGCGCAGCAGCCATTGTTTTTAAGGCTGCCAGTCCTCGCTTGCACTTCTGTATGATCAGTTCGACATGATACTTGAATGATAGCCCACGATCAAACGGTACTCCCAGATGCTTCAGCCTGTCTTGCCTTTCAATGTTCTGCCCATTGAAAGTGATGTCTAGGAGGTCTGCTTTCACTGTGGGGTTGTTCAAAGAGCACCACATCACACTGACCTTATTGGGATTGACCTTTGATCTGCTTTCCTCATACAATTTAGAAACCGCCTGTAGTGTCTTTTGTATGCCTTGGACCAGTTCTTGTCTGTCTGAGCCAGTTCTGTACATGAGTATGTCAACTGCGAAAGTTAATGTTCGTCCCAGCCCTATTGGTTGAATGGTTGCTACTTTTGCTGTGTAGATGTTAAACAGCACTGGTGATAGTGGAGAACCCTGGGGTAGTCCCGGGCAAATGCGCATTGGTTCTGATGTCCACGTTCCCAAGCGAAATGCAACTGATCTCTCCATTAAGGCAGCTGCTATCCACCTTGTTATCCAAGGGTTTACACCACATGCCATTATACAGTCTATTAGGGTTGCAAAGTCCACACTGTTATAAGCATCCTCTAGGTCAGTTGCGACAGCCTGAAGAGACAGTTAAGAACATGGGCATTTTAAAAAAACTAGGCCAAACTGCAGAACACACATCTCACTGGCTACAGAACAAATGTAATGATTTATGGAAGTTTATGTAAAACACAAAAATCATTTTCACAAGGTTGGCAGAAATGATAAAACGAAGAGTAAATAGCCAGTGGGGAAGTTGCAGCCAAGGAAGACTGGGTTCTAATCTCAGTGCAGGTGAAAAAAAATTAACCGGAGGATGGCACTAATATTGTAATAAAATCAGTTGTCCCTTGTTATCTCATCCCGCTGGCTACATCGTTGTCAAGATAACAATAATAGTAATGATGAATAACAAACATGTATTAACACTTTGATGACAGTATCACCAAATTTTTGATTGTACATGTGTCACGTGTCCTAGATGTTGTGACCTGTTCTAAAACTGTTGACCTGTGCCTTTCCAGATAAAATAATCAGATCAAAGTCAAGCAAAGATAACTTGTGCATGCACTCGACTTCTGTTCTTGTGTCACCTTCAACTTCGTTATTAATTATTGCCTGTCTGCATGTAAACAGACCTACCAAAAGTGTTGTACACAGACTTGCCAACAGTTATGTACATAGATCTACCAATAGTTACGTACACAGACTTAACAACAGTTAGGTATACAAAACCTACTAACAGTTATGTACACAGACCTACCAACAGGTATGTACACAGACCTATCAACAGTTATGTACACAGACCTACCATCAGTTATGTACACAGACCTACCAACAGTTATGTACACAGACCTACTAACAGTTATGTACACAGACCTACCATCAGTTATGTACACAGACCTACCAACAGTTATGTACACAGACCTACCAACAGTTATGTACACAGACCTACCAACAGTTATGCACAAAGACCTACCAACAGTCATTTACACAGCCCATCAACAAACATGTACACAGACCTACCAACAGTTACGTACATGGACCTACCAACGTTTATGTACACAGACCTACCATCAGACATTACAAACACCTACCAACAGTCATGTACAACAACCTACCAACGGTTATGTACACAGGCCTACCAACAGACATGTACATAGACCTACCAACATGCATGTACACAGACCTATCAACAGTTATGTATACAGAACTACCAACTGACATTACGCAGACTTACCAACAGTTATGTTCACAGACCTACCAACAGTTATGTTCCCAGACCTACCAACAGTTATGTACACAGACCTACCAACAGACATGTTCACAGATCTACCAACATTTATATACACAGACCTACCAACAGACACGTACACAAACCTACCAACAGTTATGTTCACAGACCTACCAACAGACAAGTACACAGACCTACCAACAAAGATGTACACAGACCTACCAACAGAAACTACACTGACCTACCAACAGACATGTGTACAGACCTACCAACAAACATGTACACACACCTACCAACAGTCATGTACACAGACCGACCAACAGTTATGTTCCCAGACCTACCGACAGACATGTATACAGACCTACAAACAAACATGTATGTGGCAGAGGATATTATGAAAGTAGATTTCATACATCTACATATTTCTTCCACCTGTCTTTCACCGCTTCCTTATGAGACATGCACGGTTTGTTAACGTAAAACGCTCCTAAACTCAGATATCTGTCTCTTTCTTAATTTAGCACGCCTTTTTTTATTTTCTTTCTCTATTTGCCTTATGAATGTTTACCAACAGACCTATTTGTTAAACGCAGACCCCTTCACTTCTCTATATATGTCAAACTCTTAATTTGGCCACGCACATTTTCTGTTCTCTATGTCGTATAAACTACGAGGAATGTTTGCAATCAGACAGGTAAACGGAACGCGTAGAGAGGGGACGGGATGGTGGATTTGTAGAGAAGGGGGAGATAAGCTAAATGAAGAAAAACCAAGGGGGCGTTAAGTTTAAACGTATTTTTCGGTAGACATTGGTCAGGGTGACTAAATCTGAAACCAAGGGCAGATAATCACAGTTACTCCCCCTGAATCCGTTCGTTTGGAAGGTAATTAAACACGGTGAGAATCGCTAGATAAAAGATATTTAATCGACTTGTAAATGCACTGTTCATTATGAGTATTGACGAAATATATATTTATTTCTAATTCATGATGATTGTGATAAAATTAACCGTGATACAACGTTAAAATATCTCCAAAGATAAAATGTAGGGATAAAAATAATGCGTAAGCTACTAGAATACATGATCGCCCATGCCGCGGGTCACTAACCGCCATGAAATTAACTTGTTAGACGTGAAGGCAAAACGTTTACCCTTGGAACGGGATGAGAACGGAGATCAAAAGAAAAAAAATATGACTGAACACGTGCTTGAAACTAGCAAGGCTCAAACGACGCAATTGGTGGGGAAAGGAAAAAAATTCACGTCCCCAAGTTGACACAAGGTAAAGAAATGGACAAAAGGGACCTTAGCTATTATACGCAACAGTCATTTCTTGGACGCTTTTGCGAAATTTAGTCCTTTATTTGAATTCAGCGGCAAACGCATTACCGAAGATGCTCGAACATATTACAAAAAAACAACTAACCTTGAAAAGTAACTTTTTCTTAATAATAATGTTAGGAATATAAAACCTAGCTCGCCGGATGGCCCATCTTGAGCAGTGAAATAATATGCTTTCATTTATACAGACGGATAGATAATAAGAAAGATATTGACAAAAGACTGTGTTGTTCATATCAGCGAGCGACTGCATTGAAACAAAAAATGTCACTAATTTTCAAAAATTGCGGCCTTGAGACTCAAGTGCTAAAATCCAGTTGGAATGAAAGAGAGGGAATGTGGTGGAGAATTGTGGCTAAAAATAACTTTAAAGGCAAAATTGTGTAGGTGACGGCAGAGTTGGTTCAAAAAACAAGGGTGTTTTTTTGTGAAACGCAAGTAGAGACAGACGGACCAACAGACAATAATACATACTTGACTGAGGTATGACTGAATTGACTTTTGGTAGGAGGTTTGAATTTGGAAAGGAAAAAAGGCGGTGATTGGCCACAGATAAACATATTATCGGCGCTCAGACGCGCATTTTTGCCATTTAGCTAAAAGCTGTCCAGTAGGAGACACAGTAAATAATTCAGTGGTGTATTTCCCAAAAAGCTATTCCATATTTAGAGGGACGCCATACTAGAGCCAGCAGCTCAGCTGAGTTTTGCTAGCATATAACTGTGTTCTCTATTCATAATTCTGGTAAGACTGAAAGTATTTCTTTATATATTTTAATATTGTTTAATGTTTCGAGTGATTTGATACTGCCATATCAAAATCTATCCCTTACAACAAGTAAGTATTCGCTCTAGACCCCCAGCCCCAGTTCAGGGTCTAGAGACAAACAAAATACATAAACTCCAGCAAGGATTATGAAGGGCGGATCAAGTGTTGAGATCAGTGGAACATATCACCTATCCTATTCTATGGCAAGAAGCTAATGGACATATTTCAGAATATGTAGTCTGGGGGAACTTATCCTATGTGAAACCAACTTGGTAAGATGTGCTGTATGGTCAGAGAGATCTGACCCCGTCTATGTGGTGTTGTTGTGTAGTGTTGAGTGTAGAAGTGGCTCAGGAGGTAGAGTTCTGACACATGACCAAATACTTTTATTTCAGAACTGTGAGTTTTTTATTTGGCACCAATGTGGTGTCAAATGATGTGTTGAATAATACAAGAGTGGGACCGTGCAGTCTAATATTTTGGCAGAGCATCCTTATATTGCCCCCAAGCACGGAGAGGTGGGGCCACCAGATTCCAGCACCAGAACTACTCATTCAAGATACGTGAGCGTCTGGCCTGCGGGACATTCACCAACTTATTTTCTAACACACCAACTATATTCCCATCAATAAATGGACAATGTTTAGTAGCCATAGACAGGGAGTGATGAGGCCACCCCAACAGCACATCCATTAATCGTTCTCCCAGATAAATTACAACTATAAACAGTAGTAATATTAACTAGTCTTGTAAAATACATATGTACACACCTTTCATTGATTATGCCATATATTCATGCAGTTTATTCATAATTTCAAAACCTTTCATATGTTCTGACCAAATTAAAACCTTGGTTCAGAACAAATAAACTTAAAGAAAATTTACTATCAAAATTTTACACAGCTTGAGTTAGTTCAGTGTGTTATAACATTTTATTAATATTATTAGACTTATTAAATATCTGTGTGTGTGTATGTAAACTACCACAACACATTACATATCAGTACCCTAGAATTTTAACGTAGCCACATTCATTAGTAAAAAAGATAGGTGTGAGGTCGTAGTGGTAGCAAGAAGGGCCTTCTGTAAATTCACAGCTACATTTATCTCAGGAGCCTTCACAGCTGACCTCATGCATCACACTATGTAATATCACAATCATACAATACCATCAAATCCACTACAATGATTAATTTTTTAAATTACTAGAATTTACTTCACGGGAGGTTTTAAACGATCATATAAGCTCTATGCTTGTAGTTTCAATTAAAGTTAAATAACCGAAGGGGATAAATATATTATATTTTACGCGGGTTTAGAATAGGATTGAGAATATTATATGGTGGTTAAGTATTTTATATTTTTCTTCCTATACACAGTACTGGATCAAACCCATAACCCTACCAGCGGCTTCCATATGAATCTGAGAATAACCATATAAAGAACATTTTTTATTTAGTATCTGGGTCCTCAATGTAAACCTGTCTGGATTTGTGTTTACACCCAGAATAAGACAGAGTACCAACCCAAAGAACAATAAGAGTGACTTTATAACTGGGCCTATAGATCCAGATTTCTTTTTCCCAATTTCATTTACAATCAGCCCGTTGTGGCGACATAACCAACATTAACATTTCCCGACGTTTGACCATTTGTGGTGTGACAAGGACTTTTTATACTGAGAGAAGTTACCGACCTGACATTCCTATGTACTGGAAATCTCAAGCTACTGACACTGTGAGCACTGTAAAATTTCTTACCTGGACTAATTAATGTGACATAAACAGAAATCCTAAATAAAAGTAACAAAGTGAACGTTCCCCGGAGAAGTGGATCTAATCTGTCTTTGAGGAGCTGGGGTTTTCTTTGCCAAAATAACACTGGATTTGCTGTGTGCATGTGTCCTAAAGATTGTTCCAGAAGTTGCAAATCAAGTATTAGGTAAGAACGAATGAACGTGGCCACGATTGTATGGGAATAAAGAAAGCAGGAATGAGTAACTCTTTTATTGTATAATCCATGTACTCACTTTGTATATTTCTTACTGTATTTTGCTAATACTGTTCAATTTCAGAATACAATAACGTAGAAACTCTCTTCTTTACAGTATAGTCAAAAGTCTATCCCATAGTACTAATCTTTTGACCTTTTGGGGGTTAATTAACTTCGCTTTGTGGGATCTTGTATCAACAGGGGGAGATAGTACTTATGGGTCTATTTCTGTATTAATTCTGTACCCCTATGATGTTTTCTTTTATATTCAATACACCAATACCTCGCTCTTTCGACAGGTTAGGGACCAGAGCTATGACGAAAGTCGAAAATCGACGAAAGTCGAAGCATAGCCTTTATTTAGCTTACAAATGCATTAGGGCCGTCAAAAAACGAAAAAAACTAACTATATAACACTTGCGAATGCGTGCAACACCTAGATAAACAGAAATAAACATAAGAGTAAAGAAAATACAGTAATAAATAAAAAATACGTAAATAGCATCTTACCTTAAAATCATTCTTGAGCAAGTAGACGATGAATATATACAGTATGTACAGTTTTGAATGTTGGTAATTTAGGGGGATTCTAGACTTAGAAAACCAGATGGAGAAAATTGAGGTGGCTCATCTTCAGAACTTGAGGATTTCAATCTAATTCTTTTAGGAGAAGGGCACTTTGAAGGAGATCTAACTGGGGCTGGGGCTGATGTTGATGGCTCGGAATCTGAAGGGTTAGAGGGAGGGGTGACTGAAGTTGGTTGTGGCGGTTGCGTCTTGAAAAAGGAGAGCAAAGACGTTTACCTCATTGATGTCTTCTTCCTTTCTCTAAGAAGTTCTCTGTAACAGGCTATTTGGTGTTCTAGCCCACTATTTACTTTTGAACTTCTGTTGAAATTTATTCTACGTTGAAGATCTGCTGCTTTGTGTAGCCAACTTCTTCTATAATTGTTTCAAGCTTCACTTGAAAAGCTCCTGCAGCTGCGGTATCTGCGCTAGCTGATTCTCCCTTCACTGCTATATTATGCAAATTTGGCCTTTTCTTAAATTTCTCAAACCAGCCCCTGCTAGCTCCAAATGTCTCTTCAGCTGATGTCTCTCCTTGTTCAGCCTTCATTGCATTAAATAAAGTTTGTGCTTTAGCCTGGATAAGATGTTGGCTTAGAGGAATGTTGTAGCTGACTTGGTCTTCAATCCACACATTTAACACTTTCTCCATCTCACCAATTAAATTGTGCCGCTTTCTAATAAGTTTGGTATGCACTGGCGTAGCGTTTTTAATTTCCTCTAACTCTTTACAATTGTGCTAACTGTAGTGCTTGGTACACCTAGCCTGCGGCCTATTTCAGCATTTAAGATGCCTTGTTCATTAAGCTTGATTAGCTTAAGCTTTTCTTGCAAATTGAGAACCTTATGGGTTCTTTTAACTTTGTCACTACACTTAGGACCCATTATGAATATATTAAAGCAGAAAAATAAGTAGTACTGTATAAGGCCTAATCACACAAAAAAGTACAGTATGAAAACTGTACACGTGTCGTATAATCACTATATGAACACTGTCATTAGACTGTTATCACTAAAATAACTATGAACTGTTTACAGTATAATCACAAAAATAATATAGTATGAATAGTTTTGTTATTTTAATCACAAAAATAAGTAGTATTAATATGTTTAATGACAAATATAAGAGATTCAATGCGGACAACTTAAAAAAACAGTGCACACCGAACGATTTCTGTTCAAAGACTGAACGACGAAAGAATCAAGATGACGCGCAGTTGTGACCAAATGCGACGAAAGAGCGAAGCGAGCGACGAAATTTGGAAACGTGGTTAGAATTGAAAACCGACGAAAGAGCGAAGCGACGAAAGTCGAAGCGACGAAAGTCGAGGTATTGGTGTATATGATAATATATATGTTGTGAAGTTCTTTTCTTTATGGTAAATAAAATTTACATAAACTGTAATTACTATGTTGGTCAGCTCGTCCCAACATCCACCTTCCATTAGTATAGTTTTCACGTTTGTGCGTCTAACTGTCGTCATTTATCTGTGTGTGTGTGTGTGTGTGTGTGTGTGTGTATGTGAGTGGTGGATATATATATTAATATATAGAAAGGGTACTGTCGGAACTACAATATTTTTTAGTCGTAACCGATAGGCTGGGCTAGAGAAGTTTTCTCAAATCCAGGGACAGACTTTACCTTTTCACCAACTCACTAGTGAAATCTATCTGTTTACCTTATCTCGCACTGAGTCATCACCTTTGTCAGTTCTATTCAGAAGGGACCTAACATTGTTCTTAATCACCTATCGAAATCTACGACAAATGTCGGCTCGTCCGTAGGATTGAATTTTAATCTGGAAAAATTTTCTTTAGTCTAGATAGAGCAAGAGTGTGATTGTCTCGTGAGATTTAGTATAATTAAATAATAATATTCCCTTAGACAAACGATCTGGTTATTGGCTTGCTGATCACACAAATATATCAATTGTTTTTCCACAGCATTGTTAGAATATATATACAATCTGATTTACAGGGTGATCTTTGTCGCAGTTATGTTATGTATTGATTTGTAATACTAGGCCGCTGGTAGCGTGTGATTGTGTAACAATCACAGGGTTTTTTTTAAGCAAGAGGTGTTTTGAGCTAAGCTAAGGAGCGCGTTCGAACTATCTCGTCCAGTTAATTGCATCCCTTACCGTAACTGACTTCAGGGGTGAACTTGTAGGTGGACTTAAAATTAAGGGGATTTTTTTTCTCCTTAAAAATTAAAAAAAAAATTTTTTTTAAGATAAAACTTTTTTTGTTTCCACTGTAGTAGATAGATTTTTTTTGTCAGTTGATTGGTTTGATCTACAATTTATTTGGCTTAGTCGTTTGCATTAGGAGCCTTAATTAGGAGATATAGGAAACTGATAATAAGGAGGAGGTTTCTCAGGTTAATAACAGTATTTTCTTTTCTGTACTTTTCTCTTAATTGGTAGGGAACCAGTGTATCCTTTTTCTTCTTTCTTTCTCGGGTAAGACTCGGTCAGTTATTTACAATGGAAGAGCGTGCAAATCTTAGGCAAATGCTCAGAGAGGAAGCAAGGGAAGAGGGATTACCGGTAGAAGAAGCGAAAGCGTTTGTCAACGAAGAACTTGACAGATATGATGCAGAGAAGAAAGAAGCAGAAAATCGTCAATTAGAACAGAAGAAAAATGAGGACGACAGCACGAACTGGCGCTCAAAACTCTAGAGGTCCAATGTCGTGGTGCTGCCTCTACCTCCACCAACGGAGACTCTCTACCTCAGTCACAGCTAACTGATCCTTCCAACACTCCATCTCCTCAATTAGCAGCTATTCTTTTGCCCTTGAATCTGTCCCAAGCCCCAGTGAGAAAATAGACTGTTATCTAGAAAAATTTGAGAGAATTGCAACTCCGTACGATTTAGAGAGGTCGCGTTGGTGTGTAAAGCTTTCTCGGGCTTTAAAAAGTAGTGCGTACGATGTTTACGCAAAACTGGGAAGCAACCAACAAGACGATTACGACGTGTTAAAGAAATCTTTACTTGAGCGTTTTGAAATGAACGCTCGCAAATTTTTGCAACTGTTCCATAACAGCAGAAAGGAGAGCAACGAAAGTTTTTCACAAGTTCTCTTCTCGTCTGAAGGGATACTTGACAAAGTGCCTGGAGCTTTCACAGCTTGCCTCTTTCTGTGAAGGACTTGAGGAGTTCGTTGTAACCGAACAAATAAAGAACACTTTGTCAAGTGACACCCGTAGATTTTGGCGGAACAAGGCGCAGAAAAGCTGGAAGACATTTTGGAAACATCCGAGCGATATCACAATGCGCTGGCCGAACTGCCAGCCGAAAACGTAAACCGACAGAAGAGCCTTCTCGGAAAAATAATCTAGAACAGTCTTCCCATTCTTCTCACCACAATAACCACAGAGAAACTGCACCCCAGAATTCCCTTCCTGAGAAATCTAAATTCTATAAAAACGAATACCCCACCAACACCAAAAATTCTGATCAACCCTACCGTTCTGCATGGCAGCGCGGCCAGAAAGGACAGGGTGACAAGGGAAAGACCCCTTCACACGGGACATACGATCAGAGCGTGCACACCGAGCCTAAACGCATCGGATGCTTGCAAACAGTCTCGCAAGGAAGAATTAGTGTCAGTGATTATCAACCTGAGGGAGAGAGGCCCTCAACGCGAGGTACTGTTATTTTGAACGGAACTTCCACTTATTGTTTGTTTGATACAGGCTTGTCCTTTGATTGCATTGTAGCAAGACACTTGGTCAAACCCGGTCAAGAGACAGGAGAAACCGTCAAACTTTGTGGAGTTTTCAAAGTAGATGCACCCATGACGCTTCCCATCGCATTGGTGGAGATACACTCTGATTTTGTCAGAGGTGTGATCAAAGCGGCTGTTATGGATGACCCGATCTACCCAGTCATACTTGGCGGTAGATATGTGTTTATTGGGAAACCAGAAGAGCCAATTGTGGCTGCAGTAACCACAATGGGGCAAACCAAGAAGGAACGGGAGCCTGCGCCAAATTTGTTACCTAAGGAACTTAAAGAGGCGCAAAATAAGGACCCTACTTTGGAGCCCTGCTTTAGGAAACTGCCCATGGCTAAGGACCCAGACACAACGGGGACATTTTTTCTAAGGATGGTGTACTTTATCGTAGAACGGGCAACCCTGAACAAGGGCATAACCAGCTCCTAGTACTGTGAACGGTAGTTTGGTTTTAATAAAGAGAAAGAGTATAGAAAAATGGTTTAAGAAATATGAATGGGTGTAGATATAGACTATTTGTCTTAGTAAGGGAGATAAATCTAGAAATACGTTTTGGAAGATGACGTTGTTGTTTAGAGTTAAGCATTTTGAATGAGTTACAAATTATGGTAAAACTAATTTGCATGTTGAGATTTTGTGATAAGATTTAAAGAGGAGAATATGGATTTGTGTATATTTTAGCAAAGGTAGGTAACTTAGAATTAAGTCCCTTGCCGGTTTTAGTGAGTTGTGCTCACAAATAAAAAAGTATGCACGCACGTGAAAAGTGTGATTGAGTGAACACATTTTAGGCGTGAACGAATAATGTTAGAACGGGAATTAGGCAGTTGATATTGAGACGTGCTAGGCGTAGGAAGAGAAAAGGGTTGTCTCCCAAGTGTTAAAGTTAGATTTTGTAAAACGCGCTCAGCGTAAGATTTGTGTGAGAAAAACATACTCAGCATAGGTGATCAGACCAACGGGCTGATCACCCGTTTGCCAGACACTTCGATTACGGAAACAACGGCAAATGGGTTGATTTGCCATTGCCCTAAAGACGCCACTAGGCGTGATGGGAAACAATGGCAAAGAAAACCTATCTGCTGTTGCCCTAAGACGCCACTAGGCGTAATGGCCACTGACTGCTTTGACGGTCGGTGGCTAAGGACAGAAGAAGAAGAGAAGAATAGGTGATCAGCAACATGTGCTGTGAATAAAAGAGAGATAGAAAATACGTGCAGTACATTACTGATCATAAATTAGTGTACGTTAGTATTTTGTGGTGATAGTATTTATTCTGAGGACAAGATAGTTGTGAAAGAAAAGGTGTATTTCGATTGAGAACAAAACAAGGTATGTTGAACATTTTTGATCTATCAGTAGCATGTATAGCTCAGCAGACCAGGTCTGAGCAGAGAAGAATAATAGACGAAATCTTGGCAAAGTGACAGCCCTGGCGGTAAGGCCAGTTTTCTCTCAGTGAAATATACCAAGAGACATATAAAAAAGAAAAACATAGAAAGAAAAGACAGTCAGCACGGAAGAGAGACAAGAAGTTTCTACCTGAAGAATTCAATGACACTGTGATAGCTGAAATAAGCAAGTAGTAAGAAGACAAGAAATTTGCAGTTGTGAATATTGAATACTTTTGTTGCTGAAGAAGCTGTTGTTATGAAAGACTGCTAATCTTGTTAATAAAGTTCGACCTTTGACATCTTCACTGCTATTAATCAGGTAAATTCGTTTGAATCAACAGAGAGTATGAGAAACTATTTTGTCAGTCTGAGAGAAGGAAGTTTGTCACATTTACCTAACTACATACTATCTACTGAAAAGGCAGTGGTCCGAACCTTCTAATACGATCCACGGCCACAGTACCGAAACAGTACAGAAACCAAATCTTAGAAATGGGGCACTCTCTTCCGTTTAGCGGACATATGGGACAAAACGCCACAAATCAGCGAATATCAACTCACTATTGGTGGCCAGGAATGAACTCTGATATTATCAGATACGTGAAATCCTGTGCCAAGTGCCAACGGGTGGCAACCAAGCAACGGGCACTCCCAGTTTCCATGGGTGAAATGCCAATAGTGGGAACATCATTTGAACGGGTTGTAATCGACATTTTAGGACCCTTAGAAAGGACTAAAAGAAGGCACAGGTTTATCCTGACCTTAGTCGACACATGCA
The DNA here is from genome assembly GCA_024509875.1 of Oreohelix idahoensis. NCBI lineage: Eukaryota > Metazoa > Mollusca > Gastropoda > Stylommatophora > Oreohelicidae > Oreohelix > Oreohelix idahoensis. Next base: position 235,389 of record JAMPIV010011495.1, on the reverse strand, counting down.
CTTTGTGGGCAGAAGCTATACCGCTAACATGCACGGATTCCAAGCATGTCGCAGAAGCCCTCGTGCAGATATTTACACTGTTGGGATTCCCTCATTATGTTTTGACGGATAACGGATCCCAATACAGTAGCCTGTTGATGGATGAGATCGTTAAGATCTTGAGGAACCAGCACATATACAGAAGCCCTTATAATCCGGGAGGAAGTGGGTTAGTAGAACGTGTTAAAGGAAGCCTCACCATGATGTTAAGTAAACTGGGACAAGAGAAACCTGAAGATTGGGACATTTTCATTCCTGCAGCCTTATTCGCCAACAGGAAAGTCTCACATAATTCCACAGGATTTGCCCCAGCTACTCTTTTTTCGGCAGACGTATCAAGGGGCCGCTAGAAGCCTTACTTCGGTCCCTGACAGACCAGAATGCTGACGAGAAAGTCGTCTCAGCCAGTAAATATGTGTCGGAGTTAAAGGAAAGGTTAAAACTAGGATGGGACCTAGCAACGACCAACCTTAAGCGAGCACGCGCAAAGCACGCTAACCGATACAGGAAAGCTGCGAAAGAAAGAGAATTGCAAGCAGGAGAGAAAGTTTTGTTGCTACTCCCAACCTGGAACAACAAACTGCGCATCGGATGGCAAGGGCCGTTTACCGTCCTGAAAAAGATCTCGAGAACTAACTACCAGATCTTGATTAAAGGAAAGGAAAAGGTCTACCATGCAAATCTGTTAAAGAAATACTTGGAAAGACCGACGTAAAACCCTCTTACACTCAGATATCTGTCTCTTTCTTAATTTAGCACGCCTGTTTTCTTTTCTCTATTTGCCTTAGGAATGTTTACCAACAGACCTATTTGTTAAACGCAGACCCCTTCACTTCTCTATATATGTCAAACTCTTATTTTGGCCACGCACATTTTCTTTTCTCTATGTCGTATAAACTACGAGGAATGTTTGCAGTCAGACAGGTAAACGGAACGCGTAGAGAGGGGACGGGATGGTGGATTTGTAGAGAAGGGGGAGATAAGCTAAATGAAGAAAAACCAAGGGGGCGATAAGTTTAAACGTATTTTTCGGTAGACATTGGTCAGGGTGACTAAATCTGAAACCAAGGGCAGATAATCACAGTTACTCCCCCTGAATCCGTTCGTTTGGAAGGTAATTAAACACGGTGAGAATCGCCAGATCAAAGGACGAGTTTCTCTCGATTACCAGAGTCTGCAAGCGGTAAAAGTGTGAGTTTTTCCTTTGATTCGCAGATCGACCGAAGAAAAGCCCGAAATCTGAGCGAAGGCGTTAAAAGTAACAAGTCTGAGCGAAGTTCTGCAAATTTAATGTATATTCTCCAGCTTTTAAAATCCATTATTCAGTACCCACAGATTTTTCCAAAACCAACTAGCTTCGATTTTCTAGAGCATTGTTATAGTGGATTACTTAGTATTTTCGATTTGGAGTAGTTCAATTTCTGTGTTTGCGGTAAATATTATAATAGAAGTTTGAGTGATTTAATTGTTAAGTCCGTCATTTTATTTTACTAACATCTTTCTGTGCAGAGTGATTTACTGGCTAAGTCCATCATTTTATTTCACTAGGATTTGTTTCTTTTTTTGTGCAAATTGACTAGCGAACTAAATATAATCTATAGCTAAACTGTTCCGGCTGTAGCGTTAATCTAACTAACCGATTTAACTAGTAAAAGATATTTAATCAACTAGTAAATGCACTGTTCATTATGAGTATTTACGAAATATATATTTATTTCTAATTCATGATGATTAATTTTTTTAATTACTAGAATTTACTTCATGGGAGGTTTTAAAAGATCATATAAGCTCTAAGCTTGTAGTTTCAATTAAAGTTAAATAACCGAAGGAGATAAATATATTTTATTTTACGCGGGTTTAGAATAGGATTGAGAATATTATATGGTGGTTAAGTATTTTATATTTTTCTTCATATACACAGTACTGGGTCAAACCCAAAACCCTACCAGCGGCTTCCATATAAATCTGAGAATAACCATATAAAGAACATTTTTTACTTAGTTTCTTGGTCCTCAATGTAAACCTGTCTGGATTTGTGTTTACACCCAGAAAAAGACAGAGTACCACCCCAAAGAACGTTAAGAGTGACTTTGTAACTGGGCCTAAAGATCCAGATTTCTTTTTCCCAATTTCATTTACAATCAGCCCGTTGTGGCGACATAACCAACATTAACATTTCCCGACGTTTGACCATTTGTGGTGTGACAAGGAATTTTTATACTGAGAGAAGTTACCGACCTGACATTCCTATGTACTGGAAATCTCAAGCTACTGAAACTGTGAGCACTGTAAAATTTCTTACCTGGACTAATTAATGTGACATAAACAGAAATCCTAAATAAAAGTAACAAAGTGAACGTTCCCCGGAGAAGTGGATCTAATCTGTCTTTGAGGAGCTGGGGTTTTCTTTGCCAAAATAACACTGGATTTGCTGTGTGCGTGTGTCCTAAAGATTGTTCCAGAAGTTGCAAATCAAGTATTAGGTAAGAACGAATGAACGTGGCCACGATTGTATGGGAAGAAAGGGACCCAAAGATGCAGCAATAGTGAATGCAGTCAGCGACCCATAGCTTGACTGCTTGCATCAGGACCAGCGAACCAGAGCTGGTCAAGCCCGAACTCCGCCTCCATGTGGTGGTCCTGGAAACAGTCTGCAGCAGTGCAGTCTGGCTGAGCGAGTACGGATCGAAATGGGAAGGCAAACCCGGTCTCTAAAAAATGCCGTGCAGAAGTCGGATGTGTCGACCGAAAGGTGCAGATATCACAGCTTAGGCGCAATCAGACACAACGCAACCACCGTCCTTTTCAGGGCGAACGAGAAAGAAGGAAGAAGAAGAAGTATGGGAAGAAAGAAAGCAGGAATGAGTAACTCTTTTATTGTATAATCCATGTACTCACTTTGTATATTTCTTACTGTATTTTGCTAATACTGTTCAATTTCAGAATACAATAACGTAGAAACTCTGTTCTTTACAGTATAGTCAAAAGTCTATACCATAGTGCTAATCTTTTGACCTTTTGGGGGTTAATTAACTTCTTTTTGTGGGATCTTGTATCAACAGGGGGAGATAGTACTTATGGGTCTATTTCTGTATTAATTCTGTACCCCTATGATGTTTTTTTTTTTATATTCGATATATGATAACATATATGAAGTGAAGTTTTTTTCTCTATGGTAAATAAAATTTATATAAACTGTAATTACTGTGTTGGTCAGCTCGTCCCAACATCCACCTTCCATTAGTATAGTTTTCACGTTTGTGCGTCTAACTGTCGTCACTTATCTTTGTGTGTGTGTATGTAAGTGGTGGATATATATATATATATATATTAATATATAGAAAGGGAACTGTCGGAACAACAATATTTTTTAGTCGTAACCGATAGGCTGGGCTAGAGAAGTTTTCTCAAATCCAGGGACAGACTTTACCTTTTCACCAACTCACTAGTGAAATCTATCGCACTGAGTCATCACCTTTGTCAGTTCTATTCAGACGGGACCTAACATTGTTCTTAATCACCGATCGAAATCTACGACAATGTACACACACCTACCAACAGTCATGTACACAGACCTACCAACAGTTATGTTCACAGACCTACCAACAGTTATGTACACCGATCTACCAACAGATATGTACACAAACCTACAAACAGACATGTTCACATACCTACCAACAGACATTACACTGACCAACCAACAAACATGAACACAGACCAACCAACAGACATGTAAACAGACCTACCAACAGTTATGTTCCCAGACCTACCAACAGACATGTGCACAGACCTACCAAAAGACATGTACGCAGACCTACCAACAGTTATGTTCACAGATCTACCAACAGTTATGCACACAGACCTACCAACAGTTATGTACACAGACATACCAAGAGACATGTACACAGACCTACCAACAGACATGTACACAGACCTACCAACAGATATGTTCACAGACCTACCAACAGTTATGTTCAGAGATATACCAACGGTTATGAACTAATAGTTTATTAGACATTGTGGCAGTTAGAGAACGATTTACAGTCAAAGGGAATGAATAAGGAGAATTGGAATGGGAAAGTTCAGATAGAGTACAAAAAGGAGATGCGCGAACAATGATGCGCATGAAAGGGGTGAGCGAGAATCCAGTGAAGCACGCTTTCTCAGCAGGCAGTCCAGAAGGCGTCTGAGATGATAGATAACAATAGACAAAGAAATTGTAAGGAAGAAAGAACAGAACTAGAGACTATAGCACCTGAGTGATCACTGATGGTTATAGGTCACAAGGTGTTGTTTTGATAATGAACGAGAGATAGTGAGGAAAGGAATAAATATTGAGAAAGAACTTACACATTGTATATTCTGTGATGGACCAGATGTGGAGGTCAGAGCAGACAGCAATGATCCTCTCATATGTAAATAAACAGTATTTCAATTACTATGGCGTTATTGCATCACGTGCTGTGTGTGTGTGTGTGACTGTTATAATTATACAGCAAATCATTGCTAGCTAAAGAGGTAAAAGAACCTGGACAGACATTGCCATATAATATGATTCATAATTTCATCAACCACGGGCTGCAACACATTTAGTTTAAATGGCCCAGCCTACAATGAGGCATACTTTGTACATTATAACGTCTCCTCCTCATCCCCCCTCTTGATCAAAAATAAACACACACACACACACACACACACACACACACACACATATATATACAGTAAGAGCAATTTTGTGAACGTCAAGTGGTATGAGATAAGCCATGTGCCACTTATCTATATAGAAATAATCTGATAAGTTAGACATACGCTAACGTCAGACATAATCTTGTAGATCATTTTTTTTGCTCTGATACACCTCGTATTTTTTTTTTTTGGTCACATAGATGCAAATGTAGATAAGATATCAATGTATGAAATAAACTTTGTCTGATAGCACGGTTAGGCCTATATATAAAACATAACACGGTCCTTTTTATTCGGTCATCTAACTTCCGACTTGACACATTCTGTGTGTGACGTATAAGTCTGCTACATTCATCAAGGTGGGTTGTATTTAGCGGAGACAGTTCTAGAAAGACTAACTTATGTGCAGCACGTATATAAGTTAATGAAAGAGCAGAAAACAAGACTTTTTTTTTTTTTAAATGAAGTAGCCCAGAAATAAAACATTTGAGTGAATCAGTGATTTAGTGTGTAATGTAATATCATTCACTTAGATATGTTTACATACGTGTGCATTCATACATACATGTATCCGAATCTTTATTCTCCATAAAATGCATCGACATGTAGTGATATGATATAATTAATACAACAAGCAATATATGGTAAGGCGTCGTCCACATATGACGTCACTCAAGTTTTGCCATTTTTAATTTAAAAAACTAACCCCCACTCACCAATATGACGTCATAAATCTCTTAACCCATCCCCCCTTCTTTTTTCGTCCAATTGTGTGTGTGTGGTACTACTGAACAGCATCAACGTCATGGAGTGTCAATTAGTTACCTAGTCATGGAGTGTCAATTAGTTACCTAGTCATGGAGTGTCAATTAGTTACCTAGTCATGGAGTGTCAATTAGTTACCTAGTCATGGAGTGTCAATTAGTTACCTAGTCATGGAGTGTCAATTAGTTACCTAGTCATGGAGTGTCAATTAGTTACCTAGTCATGGAGTGTCAATTAGTTACCTAGTCATGGAGTGTCAATTAGTTACCTAGTCATGGAGTGTCAATTAGTTACCTAGTCATGGAGTGTCAATTAGTTACCTAGTCATGGAGTGTCAATTAGTTACCTAGTCATGGAGTGTCAATTAGTTACCTAGTCATGGAGTGTCAATTAGTTACCTAGTCATGGAGTGTCAATTAGTTACCTAATCATGGAGTGTCAATTAGTTACCTAATCATGGAGTGTCAATTAGTTACCTAGTCATGGAGTGTCAATTAGTTACCTAGTCATCATCGTCTTTCAACTTCCTAAGGAGCATTTGCCTTATGACAAGTCTTCCTGTCTGTGCCATCAGCGCAAGGTCTTCATTCCCTTCATGCCTGTCTCCAGTTCTCTTCTCCATGTATTCTCTGGCCTTTCTCTGCCTCTCTTACCCTGGGTATTCCAGAATAAGGACTACCTGGTAAATCTGTTGTACCCATCACCAGCCAAATCTATCAACAGGTTTGCTCAGTGTTGTACCCATCACCAGCCAAATCTATCAACAGGTTTGCTCAGTGTTGTACCCATCACCAGCCAAATCTATTAACAGGTTTGCTCAGTGTTGTACCCATCACCAGCCAAATCTATCAACAGGTTTGCTCAGTGTTGTACCCATCACCAGCCAAATCTATTAACAGGTTTGCTCAGTGTTGTACCCATCACCAGCCAAATCTTCTCATGTCTGGTTCCACTGACACTTGTCTGGTTCCACATTAGTGGTCTTGTCATACCACTACAATCCATCTATTTAGGCAAGCACCCATGTCTGAGAAGGTCCGTGGTTAGAGATCTAGTCTTGTCAAGTCTCTAACACTTCACCCCACTACGGCAATATCTGCTATGAGACTACCTTTTATTTTGACCTTTTTGTGAAAGTCTGAAGACGTTTGATTGTTGTGTTTGTTGTTTGCCATGTTTAGAGCCATACATTAAGACTAACTTGACATTTGAATTGATTCTTATGTTTGTGTTGGACGTGACTTCTTTTAATCCCTGTGACGGGTTTTGCCTCCCCTTTGCTCTGTATTAGTAGTCCACCAGTGGCCAAAACACAAGAGCATCTAAAATGGGTCTTCAAGGGTGTCTACCTTTGCACAAGATTACTCTTGACAGAGTTGTAGATAGAAGGATAATGATGCTTCTATCTCAAGGTAGTTTTCATTAGATAATTCAGGTCAAGAACAATGCCGCATAGGGCAGAGCACTATTAACTTATATCTGATCCGTCACATTTTGTGACGTTTTAAGCAATAGTGTAGCTTGTTCGAGCCCCCAGCTGGTTTAATCCAGCGAAATTCCTTTTGTAAATATTTGACTCTATAGATGAAACTATATGTTTATGTATTAAAGATTTTAGATCATACATGCACTTTCTTATCTATAAAAAGTAAATCAACTATGAATTTGTAAAATAACATACAACAAATTTAATAATCAATTAGGTCTAGTCTTTAACAAATTTAAATAAATATGGATGAAAGTGACTTTAGAGGGTTTTAAAATTGTCTTCACTGAGACTTAATTGGGGGCTGATGATTATCCGCTGCTTTTGGCTGTTACAAAAAACTGAACTTGCTGAGTACTGCAATGGTTGGTTGTCAGATCTTTTGTGATGAGGACTCTTCTCTAGAGGCGTCTAGATGAACTCGTAATGTTAAGGTGGGTGTCTTCACAACGTGCCCACTGTAGGTAGTTGGTGTCGAACCCAGCTCTTGAATCATAAAACAGTGGCGAAGATTCTTACTTCAGACTGGTCTGTTATTAAAAACCGTCTTGTAGCTTCGAACCACGAACTTTAGACAAAATAAAAAAGAACAAATGCCTCTTCTAAGTACATTGTGGTCTGAAAATTAACAGTTTGTCGACCAGGGACTGACGGCTCCTGAGCCGACCCAGCTCTAATGGGTACCTCCGAAATCGGTCTCATAGGACAAATTCACATTGTAAAATAAATGTTCACAACTTACCCCAAATAACTTGGGAACACAATCTCTTGGAACAGATGAATGGACACAGCAACTATGATTAGATGCTTCGAACCCTTGGTCGGGGAAATTTTAGAATTCCTCTTAAGATTCCTTAAGTCTTCAGTCTTGGTATTTAAAAATTCAGGTTTTCTTTTCTAAGTTACAAAGATGCCCAAATACTTCATCTGTCACTTATAATTTGGAATTCTAATCCGATGTCTTTCTCGCTCCTGGGAGTTGCTAATTTGACGTTATGGTGCAGTCTGATTTGTGTCTCTGAATTTGTTAGGTTATATTCTCATTTTCCTTCAAGCTTCCATATTGGTGCTTCAACCAGCTTTCCAATAAGAGCTTAAGTTTATTTCAGGCTCTCGATTTAAACCAATCTTGTCTCTTTAGAACTATGTGGGTCGGGGTGTTAAATCATTACTATCCCTCGCGTGTTTTAAAATATCAGTTTTAAAATTTAAACTCGTGACCTCATTCAAATATGGCACTAATACTTCCGATTGCACTTGTGCAAACTTACGAACTCATATGTGAACTCATTTCCTGACTAATAACTTCCGCACATATTGTCTCCTGTGACAGGTTATCTGTACTATTGATACAGAGACGGACCATCGAAAGCGATTACCTATTATCACCTGTGTTTACGTACATCTCCCAGACGGGTTTCTTAGACATACAATCTGGCTTTCTTTCCATCGATCGTGCGATACCACCTTGTGTCAACAATGATTTCCTGTGACCGTGTGCATTACACGTCACTGGGCGATAAAATTATAATCTGCAAGCCGGTCTAATTAGTCTTGTAATACTACGATTCACATGGTGAAACGTAAACAAGTCTGGGAGGGACTAGGCAAGAATTTAGATGCATAAAATATGCCCAATAATAGGACGATCGGTGAGGAAAATGAAGAAATAAGTTATTAATACAGGACAGAACGAAAATGATGTAAAAGGACACAATTGATTTCGTCACACTGGCCCACGCTTCCAGCTGGCGTTTTCGACAAACTTCCAATCATAGCGATTGTATATGACGACTCGAATTGCCAAACCATGGCATTCAAAGTACATGTTATGATAGAGCAGTGCTTAAGGAATTTCCTGTGTGACTCATACGTTTGAAAATTCAAACAGTCGTCATCCGCATATGGAGTTGTGATATCCGTGAAATGTTGTCAAAGTTTACTTATATTACATTTCCTGCTCACTCTTCAAAATGTCTTTCAAGATTGCGTTTATCTATAATCACCTATCCCAAGTAATTCGGAAGTCTGATTACATAGTTTATCAGACTCTGCCGACCTCTTGTATCACATGACTTGTTGCAAAACGACTGCCTGTCTAGACAAATCGTGGTCTATACAATTAAACCCGTATTGCCAGTCCATTCTACTGTCGAATCGGACGTGCTTACGCAATCTTGAACAAACGCTTTATGCTCGCATTTACCTGGAGTCAATGTGGTATTAACACGTTTAGTGATACAATTAATCTCTCAGGGATGGGGGATTGTCTGGCCTGTCATGCGTCGAAGCATGAAATGTGAACAATGGTAGTATGAAAAAAGGGTAAATATTCTGAGTAGTGGATAGGCACGAATTTATGTGCGTTAAATATGTCGAAATAAAATAGATAATAAAGGCAATGGGAGGAAATTACGAAAAAACAAAGGAGCCGATTTTTCACAGAATAGTTATACATGTGTGTGTGTGTAATACTCTTGTGAATAGTTATGTATGTATGTATAGTACGTTTGTGAATAGTTATACATGTATGTGTGTGTCGGTATGTCTGCAGTACGCTTGTGAATAGTTATGCATGTGTGTGTGTGTGTGTGCAGTACGCTTGTGAATAGTTATACACGTATTGTGTATGTGCAGTACTCTTGTGAAATAGTATACGTTAGGCTGCAAATTAGTCACCCCCCCCCCCCCCACCTTTGTTTTGTGTGTGATGGGATCGTCCCGAAGATCCAACATATACAAGAATGGGACGTTGTTACGTAAAGGTTCTCTATAGACTAGTAAATTATAAAGTGACCCTTTGTATATCTAGCGCCACAAGGGGGGTAACAAAGTATCATTTTCAGTGACTATCATAATTTACCAGTCCAAAGCGAACATTTACCACTTATCATGTTCATATCTAAACAAAAGCTATGGCCTTCATAGGTTTATTCATTATATCAGCGTCATCTCTATTCCTCACCCGTACCCCTCAATATTTTTTTTCAGATGCTGAGACTTTTGGTTGTGATCTTCCTAATGGTCGAAGTCTACAGCCTTGACCTTGATGCCGAGTGGGCTAGATTCAAGGGGACTTACGCCAAGAAATACAAGGACAGAAATGAGGAGCTTTACAGGTGCTAAGATACAATACAAACTCTCTACACATACCGACAAATACAGAATCCACACTCACACACACAGACATATACATAGTACGCCCTAAGAGAGATGCGATCATTTTACCCGGGCCTCACCTAACAGGAAGGAGGGTCACCTCAGCCTAGGATGCATGGTCCTCCATCTCCCCCCCCCCCTTTCCCTAAGAAGTAGAGGACCTCTCAAGGTGATATTTGGCTAAGCCTCATCTCTGATCTTGAAGGGCCTGCAGACACACACAATCATACAGAGACACACTCGTATATGCAGAAAAACACACACACATATATAGAAACATTATCACACACGCATACCATAAAACTTACTCCTATACAAATATAGTCACACACAACACATCACACATATGTGGAGACACACACACACAATGCATTGCGGAAAAATACACACACCTATATGTAGATATAATAACTTACATGTGCAGACATACTCACTGCTACTCACACGCACATATTCAGAGACATACTGACGCCCATATCCATGTATGCTGGCACACACGTGCACAGAGAGATGCTCTCATGGACATACAAATACATTCGAGTGCACACCTATGTAGACATGAATGAAGACATGTCCACGCACACAGATACCTTTATAGAGACATGTCCACACACACCTATATGAAGACACACACCTATATGGAGAGACGCACATACACACATACGTAGACATACCCTATATGGAGACATACAAATACACTTATATGGAGATGTCGTGGTTGAGTAACGTGTAGAGTATTTGTCGAGTTGGACAATAGTAGTGAAATCGACAAGGGATAGTGGACTGACAGAGTTATAGATTACACACACAGAAAGGTGTAAATAGGAGATGGACTTGAGACAACCTGGAAGAAGATTTATCAAAGTGATCTCTCTCTCCAAGCCTCAACTCACTTTTACTGTCTAAGCCCCTCCTGCTCTCACTCTTTTCTCTTATCAAACATAGAGATTATAGTAAAGAGCTAAAACAAGTATAATTATGGATGGAAGGGTCATGAACAGCGCATTAATAAAGGTGTAAACTTTATTAAATGAAGAAGCATGTATGAAAATAATGCATTTCATCACCAACAACATAAAATTACATCAATAATCAAAATACTGTAATCATCAATAGTCATCAATAATGCAAATACATACCCACAAACACACACACCACCAACACAAGATATTTCCAGAAGTCACGAACAATTTTGCATTGGGCTGAACAAATTTTAACGCATTATATCTGGTCCGTCGCCCTTTGTGAAGGATTTAAGCAATGGTTCTGGCCCGTTAAGCCCCTAGTTGGTGTAATCCAACGAATGCCCTCTTATAAGTAATAGCTCTCTCTCTCTCTCTCTCTCTCTCTCTCTCTCTATATATATATATATATATATATATATATATATATATATATATATATATATATATATATATATATATATATATATATATTCTCGTCAGAAGGCCACTCCTCAGGTCTGTGCTCTCCACGCGCTCGTACCATAGTGCAGACTGTGATACAGATCACTCGTTGGTTTGCTGCAAAATCAGAGCACAACCAAGAAAACTCTATCGTGTCAGACATGAAGGGAAACCACGCATTGATACCAGCAAGATGTCAGACCCTTTCATGATCGCTCAATTCACTGCGACCTTCGAGAAAGTGCTCAGTAGCTCTCAGCATGGTGATACTATTACAGAGAACTGGGAGCATCTACGGAACACCATTCAAAGTACTGCACTTGCTACCTTTGGTAAGAAAACAGCAAAGTCAAATGACTGGTTTGATGCTTCATCAGATGTGATGGCACCTGTCATTGAAGCTAAGCGCAGTGCTATGAATGAATACAAACGTTCACCGAGTGCCAGAACCCTACAGATCCTGAGGGCTACGAGAAGCAAAGTTCAACAAACTGCTCGACGCTGTGCAAATGACTACTGGCTCCAGCTCAGTGAGAGCATCCAGATCGCAGCGCAAAACAGGCAACATTAGACAAATGTATGACGGTATAAAGAAAGCACTTGGCCCCCATAAAAGTAAGACGGCACCGCTAAAAACCATCAGCGGAGAGAAGCTAACCGATAAGGGTAAGCAGATGGAGAGGTGGGTCGAGCACTACTCTGAGCTTTACGCTAGAGACAATACCGTTACGCCTGCAGCCCTTGATGGTGTCAACAGTCTGCCAACTATGGAGGAGCTGGATGCCGAACCAACATTAGAGGAACTCAGCAAGGCCATTGATAGCTTGGCCTCTGGCAAAGCACCAGGCAGTGATGGGATTCCTCCTGATTTAATCAAATGCTGTAAGAGCACGCTATTACATCCCCTGCATAGGATGCTGTGCCAGTGCTGGGAAGAGACAACTATTCCTCAAGACATGCGAGATGCCAAGATTGTAACACTGTATAAAAATAAAGGAGACAGAAGTGATTGCAATAACTACAAAGGCATCTCTCTTCTTAGTATTGTTGGTAAGGTTTTTGCCAAAGTCATCTTAGTGCGACTACACAAGTTAGCTGAGCGCATATATCCAGAGTCACAGTGTGGATTCCGAGCTGGCAGATCAACAACAGACATGATCTTCTCTCTCCGCCAGCTTCAGGAAAAATCAAGAGAGCAGAAAAGACCATTATATATCGCCTTTATAGACCTCACAAAAGCATTCGACCTGGTTAGTAGGGATGGACTCTTTAAAATCCTCCTGAAAATAGGCTGCCCTTCTAAAATGCTGGAAATGATAAAGTCATTCCATGACGGCATGAAGGGAACAGTCCAATATGCTGGAAGCACGTCACAGCCCTTTGATATACGAAGTAGCGTTAAACAAGGCTGTGTTCTGGCTCCGACCCTCTTCGGAATCTTCTTTGCCTTACTCTTGAAACATGCATTCAGAGATGCAACTGAAGGAATATGCCTTCACACTAGGTCAGATGGCCGTCTATTTAATCTTTCAAGACTGAAGGCAAAAACAAAAATCAGAAGAGTCACTATAAGAGACTTGTTGTTCGCTGATGATGCTGCAGTCGTCACTCAAAGCCAACTGGAGCTTCAGAGCTTGATGAATCGCTTCACTAAAGCATGCAAGGACTTTGGCCTCACAATAAGTCTAAAGAAAACGAATGTGCTGAGTCAGGATGTGGGTGCTGCACCAGTTATCACTATCGATAACTATGAATTGGCAGTGGTGCACCACTTCACATACCTAGGGTCTACCATCAATGACAAACTCTCACTGGATACAGAAATCGACAGCCGCATTGGCAAAGCTGCAGCTACCTTTGCCCGCCTCACATCGCGTGTTTGGGGAAACTCTAAACTCACAATGAAGACCAAAGCTGCGGTATATAATGCCTGCGTCACCAGCACACTCCTATATGGCAGCGAGACCTGGACGACCTATGCTAAGCAAGAAAGAAGGCTCAATACCTTCCATTTGCGGTGTCTACGCCGCATCCTCGGCATCTCGTGGAAAGATAAAGTGACAAATGTCGAGGTGTTGTCACGTGCTGGCCTTCAAAGTATGTATACGCTTCTTAGACAGCGCAGACTTCGCTGGCTTGGCCATGTTCGCCGCATGGAAGATGGTCGCATCCCAAAAGATATCTTCTACGGACAATTAGCAGATGGCAAGAGAACAGTTGGGCGACCACAGCTGAGGTTCAGAGATGTGTGCAAGAGAGATATGAGGGCACTGGACATGGATCCAGCAACATGGGAGGATGAAGCTGCCGATCGCAGTAAGTGGCGATGCTATTTACGGCGCCACCTCAGATTGGGCGAAGAGAGGCTCACACAAGAAGCAGAGGTGAGGAGAAAACGTCGAAAGGAGCACCAGGAAAATAAGCAGCTGAGGGCTGTCACCTCAGGGGCGCATTCCCATAGTCAGTTATGACTGAAGGGGCTATTATTATTATTATATATATATATATATATATATATATATATATATATATATATATATATATATATATATATATATATATATATATATATATATATATATATATATATATATATATTTATGTAATTATTAAATAGTCTTGCTCATACGTTTGCTTTCATACTTCTAATGAATGAATAAACAATTATTTGTTTAGTTTAAAATAACATACAACAAATTTAATAGTCAGTTAGTTCAACAAGTTAAAATAAGGATTAATATGGGGGGGGGGGGGGGGGAGGGGGAGCGGGGAGGGTGAAAGGTAAATTAAATTTTTCCTCACAGAGGTTGGATTGGGGCGCTGTCAATGTCGGAGTTTTTCTGTTGCCTGTGACAAAAAACTTAACCCCAGATGAGTCCTGCAGCTGTGGTTCATCAATTCTGTGATGACGGACGCCTTATTCCCACTCTCTTCCACTGTAGGCGGTTAAGGCGGATGCTTTTCCCTCACAATAGTGGCGTGAATACCACAAATCGTCTGATGGCTTGTAACCACGAACTTTAGACAAATAGAAAGAAACAAATGCCTGCTAAGTACATTTGTTAGTGGCAAACTAATAGGCCCATTGTCATGCGCTGCACCCACCAATGTTAACCTCTCAGAAGAATTAAATTCCCGAGCACACAGTATAACTCATGGAATATGATGAAAATTCACCAATATACTTCTGGGTGTTAACTAGGAAATTGCGTCTGGAGTGCGTGAATAATGATTTGCCTGAATTACAATTTAAAAAGGTACAAAAATCTCACAAGATAATATGTTACACCTTAGGTACATGTGATGAAATCATCACTCATTACGCATCATTACTCCCGTCGGAGTCTGGGGTCGCTCTGCAGTCGGGTTTCCCGCACGACTAGTCAGAAACAATCACCAGCTCTTGCAGTAGTGGTTCATGCATATACTATTTTCATATGTTGAGGTTGCCATCCTTGTATATAACCACTTAGCAAGAAACCTGTAGAATTTACATTAGTAAATAAATTGTTTACACTTACCCCAACATTTTGGGAATACACAATGTCCTTACACATATTTAGACTGGACACAGCTCTGTATTAGAAGCTTCGAAGAAATCACTTAGGTCTGGAAATCAGAGTTGACTCCTCTGACGGCGGGTGTTCTGCGAAATCCTGGACTGGAAAACTTCTGTTTAATTCCTCTGTGACTTGGTCTGGGAAATTAGAGTTAATTCCTCTGACGACAGATGTTCTGTGAAATTACCTGGGCCTGGGAAAACTTTTGTTAAATTCCTCTATGATTTGTGATCAAATTCCTAGGATTCCAGTCTTGTTAATTAAAGTCCTGGCTCCTTTAAGTTTCCAGTCTTGTATTAAAAATGCGGGTTTACTTGTGAATTCCAAAGTTGCTTAATACTCGATCTGTTACTTATAGTTGTGGAATTTCTATGTCCAATGTCTCCTTTTTCTTTCTGGCTTTTAGAAGTCGCTGATATGACTTGTGCGCTGCAGTCTCTCCGTGTGAGCTGTGTCTGTGTTTTCATCCCACTATATTCTCAGTTCTTAGTGCAAATCACAGATTGCACTTCCGACTAGTGTGCTAATAAAATACATAGTATATTTCAGCTCCTCAAAATGAACCAATCCAATCGAATTTCGTTCAGCACTACGTGGTTAGGGACTTTTCAAATTCACAAAAAATACCCTCACGTGTTTCACAATATTAAATTTAATGTCCACGCGTGACCTCTTACAGTGATGTCATATCGTTGCGTAAGACTTCCGGCTGCATCTGTCTGCCTTTCACAATATTGTGACCATGTGTTCCTTGCGTAACGTAACGTCTACAAATCTTGAGTTTCGAGACAGATTACCTGAGATAATTACACACAGGGATGGTCTAAGCGGAAACAAATTACGGATAACCACCTTTATTTCGCTAGATGGATCTCCACCAGATTAGCCACACAATATGGGTTCTATTCATAGACCGTGCAGGATACAAGCTTGAATAAACAGGCACAGTTGCTTTGAAAAGATGGTCAGTCTGATAATACGTGATAAAATAGTATCGCTGTCCGGGTCAATAAACCCGGCGTAACACAAACAGGCTGAAAAAGGAGGAGGGCGGCCTGCATGGAGGCCGTGAGGAGGCAGCCCCTCCACCATGCAAAGGCACAACAGGCCAATCACCTGTTTGCTTTAAACTTTTGATTATGAGAACTACAAGAAAGAAAACCGGACTGATTCTAAAGACGACGAACTGGAACGGACTACGGACTACGACTTATGGAACTTGGAACACAAGAAGTATAAATGGGAAAGAAGAGGAGCTGGTGGAAGAGATGAGGAAAGTAAAACTAGAAATTCTGGCTATAACAGAAACAAAGTAAAAAGGACAAGGAGTCATGGATCTCGATGGCAACACGCTGCTCTACAGTGGTGTACCCACATCTAAAAGAGCTAAAGGGGGCGTGGGTTGTATTGTGGCCAAAAACCAAAAAGATAGTATCAAGGGATGGAACTTTGTCTCGAAGCGCATTATGGTTGTACAACTAAAAGAAGGAGAAACCATAGTCAACTTGGTCTTAGTGTATGGGCCAAATGAGGATGAGAGAGCAGAGGTCAGGAGGAATTCTTCGAGCTGCTTCTAAGGACAGTGGATGACTGCCTAGATGAAATTATCATGCTCGGAGATTTCAATGCCAGAGTTGGAAATGACCATGCTAGATGGGGTGGAGTTATCGGAAGATATGGAGAAGATACTCTCAATGACAATGGAAATCGACTCCTTAGATTCTGCAGTGAGCAGAATCTGATCATTACAAATACAAAGTTCCCCCATAAGCGCATACATGCATACACTAGATGTGACCCAACAAAGAATGAGAAGTCAGTGATCGACTATGCCATTGTTAGGAGGAGCTCATTCAAATATGTCCGGGATGCTAGAGTCTGGAGAGGGCCAGAGATTGGAAGTCATCACTACCTGCTTACAATCAAAAGGACAACTGAAAGAGTTGCTCAGCCTAGGAACTGCCCAACATCACGCAAGAAACTAAGTAAACGAACGGAAGAAATGAGCATTAAGACCTACAAGCTGAGAGAGCCAGAAATTAAGACCAGATATCAGGGGCTTATTGCTGCAGGGTGAGCAACACAGAAAAACAACCTGATGACTTGGAAACCCTCTGGCTTAAATTCAAAGACATCATAAAGACAGCTGCTGCAGAAGCATGTGGTGAAGTCAAACTTGGGAACAAGAGAAAGAGGACACCTTGGTGGACAGAGGAAGCCAAAGAGAAAATAAGAGAGAAGAAAATGGCATGGAAACAATACTTGGGAGCTAAAAACACAACAGGACAAATGGAGAAATATAGAGAATATGTGACACTCAGAAGCAAAGAACAAGGTGCTAGCTGCAAAACAGAAGTCGTGGGAAGAATTTGGAGAAAAGCTAGAAAAAGATGCGCAAGAAAACCAGAAATTGTTCTATAAGACCCTAAAGAACACGAGGAAGGAAAAACAATGCCCTCTCAAATTTATAAAGGACAAGCAAGGCAAATTGCTTACTGCCCCGAAGGAAGTAGTGGAAAGATGGAAAGAATATTTCTCAGAACTCCTGGATGGTGAGCATGGTGAAGCATCAGAAATGATAACCACTAGCACGGAAGAGAAAACCAATGATGGTGAAGATGACATAAAGATGGAACAACTGAAGGCAGCACTGGATAAAATCAAGATGGGCAAAGCAGCAGGGCATGATGGTATAACACCAGAAATGGTTAAGTACATGGGAGCATCAGGCGACCTATTACTCTTAAGGGTCCTACAGGCAGCGTAGTGCAACAAGACCATACCAAAGGATTGGGAGATTGCCATCATAACACCAATTTTCCAAAAGGGTGACAATCGACAATGTGGAAACCATAGAGGCATATCCCTTCTCAGTGTCCCTGGTAAAACCTACTCTAGAATCCTAGAGCAGAGACTCCGACGCCCAGCTGAGCCACAATTGGATGAGGTCCAGTGCGGATTCCGAGCAAACCGAAGTACTCAAGACCTAATCTTCACATTCAGACAGCAGAGTGAAAAGGCCCTTGAGTATAAGAATGAGATCCATCTTTGTTTCATAGATCTGGAAAAGGCGTTTGACAGGGTCCCCTGGAGCAAACTTTGGGACTGTTTGGCAAAGAAGAACATTCCAGCAACTCTGATTCATGCTATACAGAGCTCCTACAAGTGAGGACAGCAAACCATAAGTGTGGTGGGTTTTGTTGTTATGAATGTTGGTGTTGTATTTAATTTGTAACTAAGTGAGGTCAAGCTGTGAAGGCCCCTGATTCTAACAATTGGTGGGGTGTTTTCTCAGGGAACCTTTCTGCTACCACCCTAAGATCTCATTCAGAGTTATATTTTAGACTTAGAATAAATGGTGACTACGTCTAAATGTCTAGGGTATTGTAAGTGTGGTGTGATGGTAAACCAATACACAAACACACACACAAATATTAAATGCTATGATCAACTCAACTAACGCAGTGTTTTAAATTCTGGTCTTGAACAATTTTTTTACAATTTATTTAGTCCTGAACCGAATATTATTTTGGTCAGGACTATCAAAATCAAATGAAATCAAATTATTTGTATATATGCAATTCACTTAAACAAAAAGGGACAATCTGTCCAAACACTTAATTTAAAATCTGAGAATAGTGTTAATATATCTCTACTACTGTTTAACTGGTACTAGATGGCGGGTTGGGGGGTTATGCATCATCCCCTGTCTTTTTTCATAAATATTCTGTTCACTTTATTGGATGGAAATGGATTTTATGTTATATAGTTATATTATTATATGGTAGATAGTTGATGAATCGTTCCGTGCCAGGGCATATACACTTATCTGGCACGTGAAGCTAGATGATAGTTGTCTTTCCGGCCAACGGCCACTGTTTCAACTTAATGGGGCAATCTTGGTAGAGAGCTTGTACCAAGACTACAATTCCAGTGGTAGAGAGCTTGTACCACTACAGCAACCTCCACTTTTACACTGTTTCTTATATTCAGGAAGCTGGCACTAGCATAGTGCCAGTAACAAACCCTGCAACATGAAGATTATGGTTTGTCTTAACATAATATCTAATCCACCAAATCTACAATTAATAAGGCATTCAAAATAAAAGAACAGGGTCAGATCTCTCTGACCAACCCAGCTCATCCAATCTAGATTGATGGAACAACTTGTACCAGTTTTCACATTCCTCTCCTCTAATGGCTACAACACCTCTGCCATTATCATTGATCTTTTTCCATAAAATAAGGTAGGTGATATGATCCCTGCTGACAACCTATGTAATCTTTTGGTTCTACATCTCTGGTAGTTTGTTAATATGGTGGAGCAACAAATAGGCCTTGCATAAGTCTAATAGTGACTTACAGTCGTAAAATAATTTTCATATGGCAGTATCTCACACTATATTAATAATATTAATACAATAATAATAATAATACAAAATATTAATAATTTCGTTCTTACCACTAATTCAATGAAATACACACAGGTACGATGATTTGGCACAAATTTAGTTGTGCTGCTGCTAGACTATGACTGCTTTTCTTTAGTTATGTCTTCATTATATGGTGAAGCAAGTCAAACTTCTGGTCTATCAATCGACCTGTTTAAGGGAACGTATTTCTTCGAATGGCGCCCAGCCTTCCAATTTTTTTCTCAACATCCCCTACGCTGGCCAATAGAAATCGGCGTCTATCAAATTTTGAATCGCAATTTAAAAAAAACAAAATTCCAAACAACTATGTGTTACTCTGCAAAAATATATTTAGTTTTGGGCTAACCAATAATCTCTCTCCCTCTTTCTAACTACACCCAATCACATTACATGTACCCTCTTCTGCCTCAATTCAAAAATGCATTCAAAAAATGTTATGGCTAAAATAAGCAGGCATGAGTGTGTTCGTCAGTCTGTCCTAGAATATATAGTATTATTGCATTATCCTGGTCATTAGTTGGACTATCCTGTGATTTAAACGATATTATTGATCGGGAGACCAAATTCCATTTATATATCTAAGTTTTATGGCCATATTCCTTTTAGTTTGTAATTCCATATTTTTTCCATGTTAGTCGTCAATATTATTAAAATCTCGAAAACTACCATCTTTTTCCCTCTCTCTAACGCTTTTTTCAAACTAAAACGACAATGTCTGTGTTTCTCATAAAAATACGCCACTAACAGGAAATGAGAGCTGTGTGTGTGGTTATACACTTTCAACTGCGTGACTATAGAACGAGGCATGTATGTTGGCTTTGGGTCGTATTTTCAAATTTGCCAAAGGCAATATCGCGCGTTCGTTACAATTTTTGATTCCAAACAACGCGTGTCGATGGCATTCTTCTGTCGCTCCTTTCCCCCTCCTTCGTGTCTCTCCTTCCGTCCAGAACAAAAATTACGCCTCGATTTGTTTCAAACATGTTACGTTTATTTTCTCTACAGTAAGGCCTATTGAAAGCGATATGTTTGCAGGCAGGGCGAAGAAGCTAATCGCAACCTAATATTTTATTTCTACCTTATTTTGACCTTATACTCTATAATGTTTTATCTAATTTATCTATTGTATTGAGGATATCACTACAATAAGTCAGAAGAGTTCAGGACCACCACTGGTGTAAGACAAGGTGATATCCTGTCACCTTATCTTTTCATACTCCTCATGGACGATGTCATCAAGGCATGTAAGGAGAGATTAAGAAAATATTCAGTGGGGTACTGGAAGATGAGACATGTCTGTATTTCAAAGCTGGCATTTGCTGATGATGTTGCCCTGATCGCTAAATCA
Source organism: Oreohelix idahoensis (assembly GCA_024509875.1). NCBI lineage: Eukaryota > Metazoa > Mollusca > Gastropoda > Stylommatophora > Oreohelicidae > Oreohelix > Oreohelix idahoensis. The sequence goes on along the minus strand of JAMPIV010011495.1, from coordinate 214,507 downwards.
GAGGCACATCTCCAATCCAACCTGCAAGTCTGGAAGGAAGAGCTGGAGAAGAGAGGGGTGGTCATAAGCAGCTCTAAAACAAAATCCATGGTGATATCATGAGAAGAAAGAAGACATCAGATTAAGCTGGGAGAACAGGTCCTGGAGCAGGTCGACCACTTTAAATACCTCGGAGCTATTATAGACCGAAAGGGAGGCATCAAAGAAGAGTTGGCCACTCGAAAAGCAGCAGCTGGGAGACTTTTTCAGGCCATAAATCGAGGATTCCTCAGCAAGAGAGAGGCTGGTAAGAAAACGAAGATGGCTGTATACCGCTCCACCTATGTCACAGTCTTGACATATGGATGCGAGTCAGGGGCAATGGCTACAACCCACAAAAGCCAGATCCAAACCTCAGAAATGAGGTATCTGAGGAAGGTAGTTGAAGTAACAAGAAGAGACATGGTCCGCAACCAGACGATACTCAAGGCCTAAAATCCCATCCCCTGCAGACCCAAGTAGAACAGTCCCGACTAAGATGGTTTGGCCATGTCTGCAGAATGGGAGAAGATCGGCTACCACGACAAGCATGGGAAACAAAGAGCCAGGGATCCAGACCCCCAGGACGACCCTGAGTCCGCTGGGAGGACAACATTAGACTATCTTTGAAGGACCGAGGACTAGAATGGAACCAGGCCAGGAGGAAGACAGCCGATAGGATAGTCTTGCGCTCTCTCTTCCAAACCTCTACACCTCACGGTAGAAGGGGAACGACTAAGTAAGTAAGTTAGTAAGTAGCACAAACAGTCGAGGAGTGAAGCGTTAGAGACTTAACTCTACTGATCCAACGTAGAGAGCAAAAATGAATAACAAGGCCTAAATTATGCCAAATAAAAACGATGATCAGTGAGAGAAAAATGAAGAAAAAAAAGTGATACTGCCGGAGTGGATTAAAGAGTGAGAGAGCGCACAAAATTACAAGCACAAAGTAAGACGTACCGTCACACAGAGGAAGACTTGAGCAGAAAGAAATACGAGGTAGAGACACATAAATAGTGAATTATAAATAATGAGAATAATGAGAACTGGGAGCATCTACGGAACACCATTCAAAGTACTGCACTTGCCACCTTTGGTAAGAAAACAGCCAAGTCAAATGACTGGTTTGATGCTTCATCAGATGTGATGGCACCTGTCATTGAAGCTAAGCGCAGTGCTGTGAATGAATACAAACGTTCACCGAGTGCCAGAACCCTACAGATCCTGAGGGCTACGAGAAGCAAAGTTCAACAAACTGCTCGACGCTGTGCAAATGACTACTGGCTCCAGCTCAGTGAGAGCATCCAGATCGCAGCGCAAACAGGCAACATTAGACAAATGTATGACGGTATAAAGAAAGCACTTGGCCCCCATAAAAGTAAGACGGCACCGCTAAAAACCATCAGCGGAGAGAAGCTAACCGATAAGGGTAAGCAGATGGAGAGGTGGGTCGAGCACTACTCTGAGCTTTACGCTAGAGACAATACCGTTACGCCTGCAGCCCTTGATGGTGTCAACAGTCTGCCAACTATGGAGGAGCTGGATGCCGAACCAACATTAGAGGAACTCAGCAAGGCCATTGATAGCTTGGCCTCTGGCAAAGCACCAGGCAGTGATGGGATTCCTCCTGATTTAATCAAATGCTGTAAGAGCACGCTATTACATCCCCTGCATAGGATGCTGTGCCAGTGCTGGGAAGAGACAACTATTCCTCAAGACATGCGAGATGCCAAGATTGTAACACTGTATAAAAATAAAGGAGACAGAAGTGATTGCAATAACTACAGAGGCATCTCTCTTCTTAGTATTGTTGGTAAGGTTTTTGCCAAAGTCATCTTAATGCGACTACACAAGTTAGCTGAGCGCATATATCCAGAGTCACAGTGTGGATTCCGAGCTGGCAGATCAAAACAGACATGATCTTCTCTCTCCGCCAGCTTCAGGAAAAATCAAGAGAGCAGAAAAGACCATTATATATCGCCTTTATAGACCTCACAAAAGCATTCGACCTGGTTAGTAGGGATGGACTCTTTAAAATCCTCCTGAAAATAGGCTGCCCTTCTAAAATGCTGGAAATGATAAAGTCATTCCATGACGGCATGAAGGGAACAGTTCAATATGCTGGAAGCACGTCACAGCCCTTTGATATACGAAGTGGCGTACAAGGCTGTGTTCTGGCTCCGACCCTCTTCGGAATCTTCTTTGCCTTACTCTTGAAACATGCATTCAGAGATGCAACTGAAGGAATATGCCTTCACACTAGGTCAGATGGCCGTCTGTTTAATCTTTTCAAGGCTGAAGGCAAAAACAAAAATCAGAAGGGTCACTATAAGAGACTTGTTGTTCGCTGATGATGCTGCAGTCGTCACTCAAAGCCAACAGCAGCTTCAGAGCTTGATGAATCGCTTCACTAAAGCATGCAAGGACTTTGGCCTCACAATAAGTCTAAAGAAAACGAATGTGCTGAGTCAGGATGTGGGTGCTGCACCAGTTATCACTATCGATAACTATGAATTGGCAGTGGTGCACCACTTCACATACCTAGGGTCTACCATCAATGACAAACTCTCACTGGATACAGAAATCGACAGGCGCATTGGCAAAGCTGCAGCTACCTTTGCCCGCCTCACATCGCGTGTTTGGGGAAACTCTAAACTCATAATGAAGACCAAAGCTGCGGTATATAATGCCTGCGTCACCAGCACACTCCTATATGGCAGCGAGACCTGGACGACCTATGCTAAGCAAGAAAGAAGGCTCAATACCTTCCATTTGCGGTGTCTACGCCGCATCCTCGGCATCTCGTGGAAAGATAAAGTGACAAATGTCGAGGTGTTGTCACGTGCTGGCCTTCAAAGTATGTATACGCTTCTTAGACAACGCAGACTTCGCTGGCTTGGCCATGTTCGCCGCATGGAAGATGGTCGCATCCCAAAAAATATCTTCTACGGACAATTAGCAGATGGCAAGAGAACAGTTGGGCGACCACAGCTGAGGTTCAAAGATGTGTGCAAGAGAGATATGAGGGCACTGGACATGGATCCAGCAACATGGGAGGATGAAGCTGCCGATCGCACTAAGTGGCGATGCTATTTACGGCGCCACCTCAGATTGGGCGAAGAGAGGCTCACACAAGAAGCAGAGGTGAGGAGAAAACGTCGAAAGGAGCACGAGGAAAATAAGCAGCTGAGGGCTGTCACCTCAGGGGCGCATTCCCATAGTCAGTTATGACTGAAGGGGCTATTATTATTATTATTATTATAAAATAATGAGACAGGAAGACATGAGCAGAAAGAAATACGAGATAGGGACACATGGAGAATTAGAAATAACGAGACAGGAAGACATGAGCAGAAAGAAATACGAGATAGGGACACATAGAGAATTAGAAATAATGAGACAGGGAGAAATGGACTTAAAGAAATATTGTACAGTTACAAATAGTTCACAATTTGGGCAATAAATAATGAGGAAAAAAAAGAAATAAGCAGTAAAAGAAAATGCTGTGCATGTAGGAAATACAACATGAGATATCAGGAAATACGAAATATAACGAAGTACGAGATATAAGGAAATACGTTATATCAGCAAATACGAAATGTAAGGAAGTACGAGATATAAGGTAATACGTCATATCAGCAAATACGAAATATAAGGAAATATGAGATATCAGGAAATACGTCATTTCAGGAAATACAACATATATGAAAATATGACATATCAAGAACTACGACATATTAGGAAATACGACATGTCAGTAAATACGACATTTAAGAAAATACGACATATAAGGAAATACGACATGTATGGAAATAAGGCATATGAGGAAATACAAATATATCGGGAAATACGACATGTATGGAAATTAGGCATATGAGGAAATACAAATATATCATGAAATACGGCATACAAGAAAATACGACGTATTAGGAAATACCCGGTACGACGAATAAGAAAACACGAGTAAGGGGAAATACGATATATCAGGAAATAGGACACACCAGGAAATACAAACATGTCAGGAAATATGAAATATAAGGAAATACGACATATCTGGAAATATGACATATGAGAAAAACGACATATAAGGAAATATGACATATCAGACAATATTATATATAGGAAAAAATGACATATAAAGAAATACGACATCAGGAAATACGACATATAAAAAACGACTTATAAGGAATACGACATATACGGAAATCTGACACATAAGAAAAAAAACGACATATAAGGAAATACGACATATGAGGAAACATATTGTATAACGTGTCATGAGAAACTTGCTGTAACAGTAATGATAATAATAATAACCCCGTCAGTCATAACTGACTATGGGAATGAGCCCCGAGGTGACAGCCCTTCAGTCATAACTGACTAAGGGAATGAGCCCCGAGGTGACAGCCCTCAGCTGCTTATTTTTCGGGGGTTCCTTTCGACGTTTTCCCAACAATGACAAACTCTCTCTGGACACAGAAATTGACAGCCGCATTGGCAAAGCTGCAGCTACCTTTGCTCGCCTCACATCGCGTGTTTGGGGAAACTCCAAACTCACAATGAAGACCAAAGCTGCGGTATATAATGCCTGCGTCACCAGCACACTTCTGTATGGCAGCGAGACATGGACAACCTATGCTAAGCAAGAAAGAAGACTCAATACCTTCCATCTACGTGTCTGAGCAATATCCTCGGCATTTCGTGGAAAGATAAAGTAACAAATGTCGAGGTATTGTCACGTGCTGGTTTTCAAAGCATGTATACACTGCTTAGACAGCGCTGGCTTGGCCATGTCAGCCACATGGAAGATGGTCGCATCCTGATAGATATCTTCTAAGGACAACTGGCAGATGGCAAAAGAACAGTCGGGCGACCGCAGCTGAGATTCAAGGATGTGTTCAAGAGAGATATGAGGACAGTGGACATAAATCCAGCAACCTGGTAGGATGAAGTTGCCGATCGCACCAAGTGGCGATGCTATCTGCGGCACCACCTACGTTTGGGCGGAAAAAAAAGCTCACACAACAAGCAGAAGTTTGACAGTGTTACATTCTTGGCATCTCGCATGTCTTAAGGAATAATTGTCTCTTCCCATTACAGTAATGATAAATTTCATTTTCCTTTGCGCTCAATACGGAGCACGGAGCCACCACTGTAGTTGGTCCTACACGGAACATGCACCAGTCACATGATCTTGCAACGATGGTTTCTATGGTATTTTGTTATACATGATGAGGTTACGAAACCTCACAGCATTAGTCTTGTACAACATGCCTGATTGTGCAGTAGACCTATTATGTACATCTCCAGAGACCCCGTAACTCCACGGGCGAACAACAAATATAACGACAGCAAAAAAAAAAAAAAAAAAACAGAGAGTGTCAGACATGCAGACAAATGGTTTATTTGAAAGAGACATTGACTTGAACGAGGTGAGGAAAAAACTCGAGGAAAACAATGAGAACATTGAAAAAGAGGAAAGATACAACAGGAAAACATACAGAACAGTCTAGCACACACGCAAACACACACATACGGAGAAAGTAAAGCAGAAAATGAGAGGGAAAGGGGGGAGGGGGGGGGTCCTTGAAGAATGTTGAAGACGTCATGATAGCGTGTGCACATGTATGATGACGTTCCTGACGGATGTTGATATCTTGCAGACGACGGATCTGGGAGAGTCATACACTCTACATTCACGAACACAACCAGGCCTTCGCCAGAGGAGAATTCTCTTTTTATCTTGGAGAAAATCAGTACGCGGATTTGGTATGTTTTATTAATCAATTAATTGGTTTAAAAAACGGTTAGTGTATAAATTTGTTGTTCCTTGTTCTTCCTGAGGTCTCTGAGGATAGAAAGGAGGAATATGTCTACCAGTGACATTTCATAAAGGCAGCTAACATGAGGGAACCTCATCATTTAAAACTAAATACACTCGACACAGCCGCTGGAAGAATAAATGAATGTTTTGTTATAGGCTTGCAGCAAGGTGGCCAGTAACTGTAGGCAGCAAGGTGGCCAGTAACTGTAGGCTGCAAGGTGGCCAGTAACTGTAGGCAGCAAGGTGGCCAGTAACTGTAGGCAGCAAGGTGGCCAGTAACTGTAGGCAGCAAGGTGGCCAGTAACTGTAGGCTGCAAGGTGGCCAGTAACTGTAGGCTGCAAGGTGGCCAGTAACTGTAGGCTGCAAGGTGGCCAGTAACTGTAGGCTGCAAGGTGGCCAGTAACTGTAGGCTGCAAGGTGGCCAGTAACTGTAGGCTGCAAGGTGGCCAGTAACTGTAGGCTGCAAGGTGGCCAGTAACTGTAGGCTGCAAGGTGGCCAGTAACTGTAGGCTGCAAGGTGGCCAGTAACTGTAGGCTGCAAGGTGGCCAGTAACTGTAGGCTGCAAGGTGGCCAGTAACTGTAGGCTGCAAGGTGGCCAGTAACTGTAGGCTGCAAGGTGGCCAGTAACTGTAGGCTGCAAGGTGGCCAGTAACTGTAGGCAGCAAGGTGGCCAGTAACTGTAGGCTGCAAGGTGGCCAGTAACTGTAGGCTGCAAGGTGGCCAGTAACTGTAGGCTGCAAGGTGGCCAGTAACTAGGCTGCAAGGTGGCCAGTAACTGTAGGCTGCAAGGTGGCCAGTAACTGTAGGCTGCAAGGTGGCCAGTAACTGTAGGCTGCAAGGTGGCCAGTAACTGTAGGCTGCAAGGTGGCCAGTAACTGTAGGCTGCAAGGTGGCCAGTAACTGTAGGCTGCAAGGTGGCCAGTAACTGTAGGCTGCAAGGTGGCCAGTAACTGTAGGCTGCAAGGTGGCCAGTAACTGTAGGCTGCAAGGTGGCCAGTAACTGTAGGCTGCAAGGTGGCCAGTAACTGTAGGCTGCAAGGTGGCCAGTAACTGTAGGCTGCAAGGTGGCCAGTAACTGTAGGCTGCAAGGTGGCCAGTAACTGTAGGCTGCAAGGTGGCCAGTAACTGTAGGCAGCAAGGTGGCCAGTAACTGTAGGCAGCAAGGTGGCCAGTAACTGTAGGCTGCAAGGTGGCCAGTAACTGTAGGCAACAAGGTGGCCAGTAACTGTAGGCTGCAAGGTGGCCAGTAACTGTAGGCTGCAAGGTGGCCAGTAACTGTAGGCAGCAAGGTGGCCAGTAACTGTAGGCAGCAAGGTGGCCAGTAACAGTAGGCTGCAAGGTGGCCAGTAACTGTAGGCTGCAAGGTGGCCAGTAACTGTAGGCTGCAAGGTGGCCAGTAACTGTAGGCAGCAAGGTGGCCAGTAACTGTAGGCTGCAAGGTGGCCAGTAACTGTAGGCAGCAAGGTGGCCAGTAACAGTAGGCTGCAAGGTGGCCAGTAACTGTAAGCAGCAAGGTGGCCAGTAACTAGGCTGCAAGGTGGCCAGTAACTGTAGGCTGCAAGGTGGCCAGTAACTGTAGGCTGCAAGGTGGCCAGTAACTGTAGGCTGCAAGGTGGCCAGTAACTGTAGGCAGCAAGGTGGCCAGTAACTGTAGGCAGCAAGGTGGCCAGTAACTGTAGGCTGCAAGGTGGCCAGTAACTGTAGGCTGCAAGGTGGCCAGTAACTGTAGGCTGCAAGGTGGCCAGTAACTGTAGGCTGCAAGGTGGCCAGTAACTGTAGGCAGCAAGGTGGCCAGTAACTGTAGGCAGCAAGGTGGCCAGTAACTGTAGGCTGCAAGGTGGCCAGTAACTGTAGGCTGCAAGGTGGCCAGTAACTGTAGGCTGCAAGGTGGCCAGTAACTGTAGGCTGCAAGGTGGCCAGTAACTGTAGGCTGCAAGGTGGCCAGTAACTGTAGGCTGCAAGGTGGCCAGTAACTGTAGGCTGCAAGGTGGCCAGTAACTGTAGGCAGCAAGATGGCCAGTAACTGTAGGCTGCAAGGTGGCCAGTAACTGTAGGCTGCAAGGTGGCCAGTAACTGTAGGCTGCAAGGTGGCCAGTAACTGTAGGCAGCAAGGTGGTCAGTAACTAGGCTGCAAGGTGGCCAGTAACTAGGCTGCAAGGTGGCCAGTAACTGTAGGCAGCAAGGTGGCCAGTAACTGTAGGCAGCAAGGTGGCCAGTAACTGTAGGCTGCAAGGTGGCCAGTAACTATAGGCAGCAAGGTGGCCAGTAACTGTAGGCAGCAAGGTGGCCAGTAACTGTAGGCTGCAAGGTGGCCAGTAACTAGGCTGCAAGGTGGCCAGTAACTGTAGGCTGCAAGGTGGCCAGTAACTGTAGGCTGCAAGGTGGCCAGTAACTGTAGGCTGCAAGGTGGCCAGTAACTGTAGGCTGCAAGGTGGCCAGTAACTATAGGCAGCAAGGTGGCCAGTAACTGTAGGCAGCAAGGTGGCCAGTAACTGTAGGCTGCAAGGTGGCCAGTAACTGTAGGCTGCAAGGTGACCAGTAACTGTAGGCTGCAAGGTGGCCAGTAACTGTAGGCTGCAAGGTGGCCAGTAACTGTAGGCAGCAAGGTGGCCAGTAACAGTAGGCTGCAAGGTGGCCAGTAACAGTAGGCTGCAAGGTGGTCAGTAACTGTAGGCAGCAAGGTGGCCAGTAACTGTAGGCAGCAAGGTGGCCAGTAACTGTAGGCAGCAAGGCGGCCAGTAACTGTAGGCTGCAAGGTGGCCAGTAACTGTAGGCAGCAAGGTGGCCAGTAACTGTAGGCAGCAAGGTGGCCAGTAACTGTAGGCAGCAAGGTGGCCAGTAACTGTAGGCTGCAAGATGGCCAGTAACTATAGTGGTTGCGTGCTCCATAAGGAAAAGGAAGTGATGATGACGTAAATTCGTTACAAGTTGTTCTTCACTTAATTTTTGTTACCTCCATGTGTCTCCTCATGTCTCAACATGTTACCTCTATTTATCTCCTCATGTCTCAACATGTTACCTCTATTTATCTCCTCGTCTCAACATGTTACCTCTATTTATCTGCTCATGTCTCAACATGCTATCTCCATCTCCTCATGCCTCAACATGTTAACTTTATCTCCTCATGTCTCAATATGTTACCTCTATTATCTCCTTGTCTCAACATGTTATCTCTATTTATCTGCTCATGTCTCAACATGCTACCTCCATCTCCTCATGTCTCAACATGTTACCTCTATCTCTTCATGTCTCAACATGTTACCTCTATTTATCTCATGTCTCAGCATGTTACCTCTGTTATCTCCTCATGTCTCAAGTTACCTCCATGTATCTCCTCATGTCTCAACATGTTACCTCCATGTATCTCTTCATGTCTCAACATGCTACCTCCATGCATCTCCTCTTGTCTTAACATGTTACCTCATTGTTAGGGGTGGGTTTTTCCATTTTATATTTTTATGAGGAGCTGACACCGAGTTTTTGAAATCAAGATTGTTTTTCTACTTTGGTCATAGTTTTATAATTATGTCTTTTTAATTTGCTCCAACCCCACTGATTCTGTTATTTTGATTATGTATATTCTTCAATAGGTAGCTTGTATAATTTTCTGTTTTATTATGTTTCCACAACCATTATATACTTTTTCATGTGTCTAGGATTACTTCTTAGATATATAGTTAATGCCAAAGCCAACGCAAAACTGTTCCAATAAGATATTTTACAAAAGCCTTAAGTTTTGACGATTATTTTGATTGAACGGTATATTTCTGAACAGTTCAATGATTCATTTCACATATTTTTATATCATCAGTTTCATTATAGGCATCCGCCATTCTAACATGCTGAACGTAGAATACTCAATAGGTCTGAGTAATTATCAATCATTATATAATTCGAGCATTCCTCGCCATATAATACGGTGCTATCAAGTACGCCTTCTTACATCTGCTACCGTTAACGTATACATTTCTTCAAGCCTGAAAAATCTTTATGAACACGAGATTCCCCCACTTTTTTATAATAATAATCATTGCATACTGCACGCAATCAACCTTGGTTGTGAATATCACAATCTCAACACAATTCACACGAAGACACATCTGGAGTGAATAGATTATCTATCACACATAATAAAGTGGCTGTGCCACACTGGGTAAAACACTTCTGTATGCTATAAAAGCGTAACGCAGACTGTCGTGTTTCTACCCATTCGTCATGCTTAGTCACATACACTCTCGTCATAATACTTGCTTACTTTCACATCCTTTCTGCTTGTAGTTGGGTTTCGAAATGGTGTGAAAAATTCCGATAAAATAACTTCATCAAAATTGTTTCACACCATGAAGTGAACCCCAACACTCATGCCTCAACATGTTACCTCTATCTCCTCATGTCTCAACATGTTACCTCTATTTATCTCCTAATGTCTCAACATGTTACCTCTATTTATCTGATTATGTCTCAAAATGATACCTCTATTTATCTCCTTATGTCTCAACATGTTACATCTATTTATCTCCTTATGTCTCAACATGTTACCTCTATCTCCTTATGTCTCAACATGTTACCTCTATCTCCTTATGTCTCAACATGTTACCTCTATCTCCTCATGTCTCAACATGTTACCTCTATCTCCTCATGTCTCAACATGTTACCTCCATGTATCTGTCTCAACATGTTACCTCTATCTCCTTATGTCTCAACATGTTACCTCTATTTATCTCCTCATGTTTCAACATTGTTACCTCCATGTATCTCATGTCTCAACATGTTACCTCTATCTCCTTATGTATCAACATGTTACCTCTATCTCCTTATGTCTCAACATGTTACCTCTATCTCCTTATGTCTCAACATGTTACCTCTATTTATCTCCTTATGTCTCAACATGTTTCCTCTATTCATCTCCTTATATCTCAGCATGTTACCACTACTTATTTCCTTATGTCTCAACATGTTACCTCTATCTCCTTATGTTTCAACATGTTACCTCTATGTATCTCCTCATGTATCAACATGTTACCTCTATTTATCTTATGTTTCAACATGTTACCTCTTTATCTCCTCATGTTTTAACATGTTACTTCTATTTTTCTCCTCATGTTTCAACATTGTTACCTCCATGTATCTAATGTCTCAACATGTTACCTCTATCTCCTTATGTCTCAACATGTTACCTCAGTTTATCTGTTTAAGCCTGCATTAGTAAATAATCTTTCTGGAAAAAGTAGAAGGATGAATCCAAAGCCAATGACAGAAGGAAAGAAAACAATCACTGAAGACCAAAAGAAAGCAGAACACTTCAACCATTACTTTGCCAATGTGAATAGAGCAGGAAAACTCACAAGACAAGAAACAACTATGTCAGTTAAAGAAACAAGAGCAAGCCTCATCAGTCAATGCCTCCCTATTCAAAGAAGAATTTAGCATGAAAGAGTTAGAGCAAGCCTTGAAGAAATTAAAACCTAGAAAGTCTCCAGGTCCTGACAAGATCCATAATGAAATGCTACTCCAGTTGGGCTCATCTGGGAGAGAAGCAGTCCTTGCGCTAATAAATAAGACATGGAGATCAAGCAAACCCCAGAAAACCTGGAGGAATGCACATATTGTCTCCATTTTAAAAACCAACAAACCCCCAGATGAACCCAAAAGCTATCGCCCGGTTTCTCTAACATCGTGCTTGGGCAAAATTGCTGAAAGAGTGATAAACAAACATCTCTATTGGTTCCTTGAGAGTTCCAGTAATCTGTGTCATGAACAGGCAGGCTTCAGAACCAGCAGCTCCACAGAAGACCAGCTTTTTCGGTTGACACAAAGAATTCATGATGGCTTTCAGAATAAGAAACATACTGTGGCCATCTTCTTTGACCTCCAGCAGGCCTATGATCGTGTATGGAGAAAAGGCCTCCTAATTAAGATGATTGGCATAGGAATACATGGCAAGTTATTCAACTGGATAAAGTATTTTTTGATTGATCGAACATTCCAGACAAAGATAAACGATGCAATCTCATCTAAAGAAGTCTTAGAGGAGGGCTTACCGCAAGGCTCATCATTAAGCTGCACTCTATTTCTCATCTATATCAATGACTTAGCTGACCAAATCAAAGCTGAAAATGCTCTTTACGCTGATGACCTGGCAATATGGCAGAGTAATGAGAATGTTGAAAGTGGAGCTCAGAGACTAAACGGAGACCTTAGAAGACTGCATGAGTATGTAGTAGGGAATGCAGTTTAAGGGAAGAGTTAAAAGGAATGGAACAGTAAAATATGAACCTTCGCAAAACATTTAAGTAAGGGGTAGGGGTTAAAAGGTTAGGTGGTAAACAGTTTGGCGTGATTGTCGCCGTGGGCTCAATACAAAATAGATGATTAAGGATAGAACGAGATAAGTGATTGGGCTTAGGTCAGATAGCCAGACCAATCAGGGGAAAAGGACACTTAGCGGTCAATGGGGAATAGGAAAATAGGTTTTGCACTGGCAGATGGTGCAGAGCCGTTAGACAGAGTGGTTGGCTCATGAATAGCAGTTAGAGAAAAAGTCAAGAACAAGTTTTCCAAGAGAAAGGTTTTGGCTGTAACGAGGGTTCGTTATTGCAGTAAGTTACTGCTGCAAACCAATTCTTAGTTCATGAAGAAATCTAGAGAACCAACCAAGTATTGCAACTAGAAGTGAGTAAAATCGAAGTCAAAAACCAGTAACTTAGTATTGAAGAAAGCGTCCTAGCTAACAGAGGACAGAATATCGATTTTAGTAGAGGACATAGTGATCTGTCATAGAGTTTAAACTGAAGTCTGCCAAGAGCGCACTGGTCACAAGAAGTAACCAAAGAAATTGCTGATGTCATGTTACATTGATACCAATGTGCAAGAAATGCCAATTTTGTTAGACTGCCACTTGTATCATCTATTGTGGAGATCAGCTCGAGTGACCCAAATAAACGTTCATTATCATTGTTTTCAGAACTGAGTCCTGTGCAAGTATCTAACAACTTAGTCGTTGATGTCGTATCTTGCGTAAACCAGAATGTTCATCTGTCTTGATGTGAAGAGTCAAAAAGTAATACCATCAATTACCAGCAGCCATTGTCCGAGAACCTGGTGTTGAGAAAGTACCCCCACTAGATCACGTGCTTGCTAATTGCCCTTCAAATGTGTCATCTTGAGCGGAAGCTTGTCTCACGAAGTGGCCTACAATATGTAAACTGTAACCTCAAAAAATTCAAGAAACAAGTTTTGTAAGCCTGGCACTGTCACAAGTACTGCCAAACATGGAAACTAAAGGTCAACTATACAAAGACTGTGTACACTATTTTTACCAAAAGCCATAAAGTAGCCAAGAAGAATATCAACCTGTGGCTAGACAAACACCAAGTGACAAAAGAAGAACATCCCACATATATTGGAGTCACACTTGATCAGCAGCTCAACCTCAAGAACCATATTGAGAATACAAAGAACAAAGCACTGAGGTGATTACAACTATTGAAGAGGCTTGCTGGCACTACATGGGGATCAGACAAGGATACTTTGAGAGGCTTGTACCTTGGCTATGTCCATTCTGCGATAGAATACAACAACTCACTGCTTACAACCTGCTCCAAGACAAACCTAGACTCTCTGGACAGAGTGCAAAACAATGCCCTTCGATTAATTAGTGAAGCTATGAGATCAACTCCAACTGCTGCATGTGAAATACACTTACTTACTTACTTACTTAGTCGTTCCCCTTCTACCGTGAGGTGTAGAGGTTGTGAAATACACACAAATGTGAAACCCGCCAAGTTGCGGAGGGATAAAGCTGCTTTAGAAGTCTATGAATGATGTAAGAGAATGAACCGAAACCACCCCAATAGACACTGTTACATCGGAGTTTTCTTTCTGGTTGGTTTGTGGTTTAGTACTTGTAGTGTAATATATTATGACTTTCATGCATCATGCTGAAAAACACGAATGGACACGGGTATGGTCATCACAGGACATCACTGGCTGAAGAACACAAGACATCTTGTAGAGGGTCCACAATAACTTCTTTAACATTTATTTACTTCAGGAACATTGGCGTGGTTGGAGCATCGTTAATGAGATCTCTGCAAAAATACATAGGCGTGATCAATGCATATACAAGGCATATGTAGTAGTCAGTCTTCAATACATCTGGTCTCATTTATTCAGTTTTGGCCGTTGTACTAGAGGTGCACGCAGAACGACAACACCCAAGTAATATGGACCAGACGACGTGAATATAAAAAATACTTGAGTTATACTTCTTTATAAGAGGTGGAACTTCTGTATAAGTTCAGGACCATCTTAGAAAACATAGTGGCGGTCTTTGAAGTTAGTTATGCCAATTAAATATATAATATTCCTCCACAATTCTTGGAGCTTGAAAAACACGTCTGACTAGGACGACTTGAAGTAACAAAAGGCCACAAATATGAGCCGCTAGAATAAATTAGCGCAAATGCGTTACGTCATTGACAGCAGGTGACGTATTAAATATGCAGCTTCAATATAAGTTAAAAAACGTGAGTTACCACAAAGAGACATATTTCCTCAAAAGTAATGGCTATAAGCCTATGTGTGGCAACAATACACAACATATCAATATATGTTCTTTAACAGACACCTTGTAGAAAACTGGGAACACAAGCAAAGAATAAAACACAAGTCAGTCTTACAACATGTCCATGAAATTCAGGAAAAATACCACCTCCCAGAAAGAAGACAAAATATACAGAAAGTAGTACAGAATTTACCACCACATACTCACTTAAAAACACCAGAAGTACAAATAAAATGTGTAGATGGAACAACCAAATACTCCGACCCAGTCAGTCTTATGAGTGCATCACAACGAACCATTGATGCCTACCCTGAAGAATGGTTGCATGTCTATACTGACGGATCTGCATTTAAGGCCACCGTCAAAGCAGGTTATGGAGTCTACATATGTTACCCAGATGGATCCTCTGACACGCTGTTTGATGCATGCAGGGAATTTTGCTCCAACTGCGAAGCTGAAATCATTGCACTGGAAACAGCCGTATACCATCTGAAGACTGTAGTCAATGCCTTTCCCTCAAAGGCTCAAAACATCATCATCTTTACTGACTCAAGCTTTGGAAGGCAGTGGACAATGTAGAACTGAATTAGCCAAATTAATCCTGGATGCTGATCAGCTTATCACTTCCTATGGCATCAGAATAGTTATGCAGTGGATCCCTAGTCACTCAAATACACCAGGTAATGACAGCAGACAGATTAGCAAAGAAAGGAACATGACAAGAACAACTACTCACAGCAGCAACTCTCCAAACAGCCAAATCACTCATTCAAACAACAAACAAAGAAACTTGGCTGAACAGATGGGCCATGGGAAACACCGGGAGAGAGGTTCACAGACATATGGCCGGTCCTGATCCTAATGACAACATTGGTCATCTTACAAGGAGGGATCAGAGCACCATTTTTCGGCTCAGAACACAACACATACCACTCAACAGTCACTAGAACAGAATCCAACCACAACACTCTCCAGAGTACCAGCTGTGTAACTACCCCTACGAAACTGTTGACCACCATCTCTTTGAGTGCCTAGCACTAGATGATGTTAGTAAAATGCTCCTTCCTCCCAGACCAGATAAGTGGAACACCTTGTACGGAGAAAAAAAACAACTTGTGAAAACATGCAGATATCACTACATGGTATTGGGCCAAAGGGCAAGAAGCCAAGCGCCGCTGGATCAGTAACAACAACAACAATCTGTTTAAGCCACAACATGTTACTATTTATCTCCGTATGTCTCAACATGTTACCTCCATGACTCTCCTTATGTCTCAACATGTTACCTCTATTTATCTCATCAAATCTCATCATGTTACCTGTTTTTATCTCTCATGTCTCAGCATGTTACCTCTGTTTATCTCCTCATGTCTCAACATGTTACCTCCATTTATCTCTTTGTTCCTCAACATGTTACCTCTATTTATCTCCTTATGTCTCATCTTGTTACCTTTATTTATCACCTTATATCTCAACTTGTTACCGCCATTATCTCCTCTTGCCTCAACATGTTACCTCTGTTTCATCATGTCTCAACATATAACCTCTATTTATCTCCTAATGTCTCAGCATGTTACCTCTATCTGCTTATGAATCAACATATTACCTCCATTTATCTCTTTACGTCTCAACAGGTTACCTCCAATTATCTCCTTATGTCTCAACATGTTGCATTCATTTATCTCCTTATTTCTCAACTTGTTACCTCCATTTATCTCTTTATGTCTTAACTTGTTACCTCAGTTTATCTCTTTATATCTCAGCATGTTACCTCCATTTATCTCTTTATGCCTCAGCGTGTTAAATTTATTAATTTTGTTATGTCTACTTCGTACACTCTCAGATGTCTACTTGAATATTTTCACTAACAAGCAGCGGTCAACTTGAGACGATTTGTATCTCAATAGCGTTTTTGCAGGAATGGTACTTGTGATGGCCTTATATGCTTTCTCTTTAGCTCATATGTTGGACATCTTTGAAGCAGATGTTCAGCAGTCATTTTATCCATGCCACTGTTACACTCATTGGTAGTTCCTATCTTTAGCATGTTGAATAGATGGTATCCCAATCTGTTGTGGGATCCACTATGCTACAACTCGTTTGAACTGGTGGCTCAGTTTGTGGAGTACTACTCTTAGGTCATCCAGATCTGCATTGTTCTGGATCTTCAGTGTTGTAATTACTGACAGCACATCTGTGAAGAAACCAACTTGTCTCTCGGTACTTTCCTCTGTCATTAGCACCTCTGCTGCAGTTTTCAAGACCTCTGCCTCAGCTTTGAAATTACTTGAGAATTTACCTGTTGCCACTGACAACCTTTTTTGTGTACTAGTGGTTACGCTTAAAAGAACACCTCCACCTCCACCATTTGCTGTTGATCCGTCCGTGAATGCATTGGTCCAGGTGTTGCTTGGGTAATGTTTCTCTTTGTATATTGTCATTATAACATTTCTGTCAGTTGCAGTCTGATTCTTTTTTCTCTCAGTTCTTGTCACTTCCATTTGACTCAACATGTTACCTCCATTTATCTTTTTATGTCTCAACATGTTACCTCCATTTATCTCTTTATGTCTCAACTTGTTACCTCAGCTTATCTCTTTATGTCTCAACTTGTTACATCAGCTAATCTCTTTATGTCTCAACTTGTTACCTCCATTTATCTCTTTATTCTCAACATGCTACCTCCATTTATCTCTTTATACCTCAACATGTTACCTCCATTTATCTCTTTATGTCAACATGTTACCTCCATTTATCTCTTTATGCCTCAACATGTTACCTCCATTTATCTCTTTATGTCAACATGTTACCTCCATTTATCTCTTTATGCCTCAACATGTTACCTCCATTTATCTCTTTATGTCTCAACATGTTACCTCCTTTATCTCTTTATATCTATACATGTTCTTTATTATATTTCAGCTCGTTGTTAACAGTATTGAAGTTGTCTACTAATATAATAATTTCCTCTATTTTACTTTGTCAAATACATCAGTGCAATCTCTAAAGCACAAGGACAGATCTGGTTTTACTTCTAGCTCTTAGTTGTCATTTCAGTTCTTTCACTTGTTTGCAATCGTTAAATATTGTCCTCTGTTCATAAATTATGTTTTCTTTGATTTCTATTGTTCTGTTATTTCATTTGCCAAATGGTGTGTTTAAATTACTAAACTGCATTACTACTGGGCAGAAATTCAAAAAAATTCAGGTATGATTATTTTGTCATCCTGATGACATAAATGTTTTCATTGGCTTACTTCTGCTTATAATTGCATGTTCTATTTTGCTCTCTTTTGGTTTGCCTGTGACCAATCATTGAACAATTTTTGTAAACTGCTGTATTTTTTCCCTCAGAGTAACCAAGAGTTTACGAAAATAATGAATGGGTATAAGATGAGAACTGGTCCAGGCAGTAATCTTGTTTATAAGGCCAGTGACGTGAAGGACTTGCCCCCAGAAGTCGATTGGAGGGACAAAGGCTATGTAACACCCATTAAAGATCAGGTGACTAGACAAGTCAAAGAAAGATTACTTTGTTTTCTTATTACTTTTTAAATATTCAGAATTATTAAGTGGTACGAATACAAATCAGTTAGTTACCAATACATTATAATCACACACACACACATTAGCCTACAGGTCCCTTACCTTGTTTTGTAACATATACTTTTGTACCTTTTGTAAGAAGCTGGCATATCTTTCAACATTTGCCTTGTTCCCTTTGTAACAGCTGCCTTTTTGTTTCTCAGAGTTTTTCCTATACGGTTAGGGTTCGTAGTTCTCTGTCAATAATTGCCTCACAGGGAGCTCACTTATATCGGTCAACATTTTTCATGTTTGAGACTAGTTATGCCTGTCAATATATTTCCATGTATGAGACTGTTTTTGTCTGTCAACATTTCCATGTATGAGACTAGTTTTGTCTGTCAACTTTTCCACATTTGAAACTAGTTGTGTCTGTCAACATATTACCTGCATGAGACTAGTTGTGCCTGTCAATATATTTCCATGTATGAGACTAGTTTTGTCTGTCAACTTTTCCACATTTGAGACTAGTTGTGTCTGTCAAAATATTACCTGCATGAGACTAGTTTTGTCTGTCAACGTTTCCACATTTGAGACCAGTTGTGCCTGTCAACATATTACATGCATGAGACTAGTTTTGTCTGTCAACTTTTCCACATTTGAGACTAATTGTGTCTGTCAACATATTATCTGCATGAGACTAGTTGTGCCTGTCAACATGTTACCTGCATGAGACTAATTATTCTGTCAACATATTACCTGCATGAGACTAGTTGTGTCTGTCAACATAATACCTGCATGAGACTAGTTGTGTCTGTCAATATTTTACCTGTATTAAAAAAAATAAAGGTAAAGGATCCCGTTACACGTCCATTGAGGCATATTGGGAATATGGTGTTAGGCCCATATTTTCTTGACCATCGACACACAAGGGGTGATGTGATCAGCATCATACCAGCCGCCTTAACCTTCCCAGAAGTTGCTCTGGTACCCAGTTCATGAGGCTGGGTCAACCCCAGAGCCGTTGGCGGTCTAAAAAGTCCCACCTCAACTGGGGACCGATCCATGGACCACTGAGCTAGGAAGCCAGTGCACTAACCACTGTGCAACCGCAGCTCCCACATTTAACCTGTAAGAAAGTAGTTTATTCCTGTAAACATTTAACCTGTGAGAAAGTAGTTTATTCCTGTAAACATTTAACCTGTAAGAAAGTAGTTTATTCCTGTAAACATTTAACCTGTAAGAAAGTAGTTTATTCCTGTAAACATTTAACCTGTATAAAAGTTGTTTATTTTTGTCAACATTTTACCTGCATGGAAGTTGTTTATTTTATTTCTTTTAGGGGAGCTGTGGGTCATGCTGGGCTTTCTCCTCAACTGGGTCACTTGAAGGTCAAACTTTTAAGAAATATGGCCGCTTGACCTCACTGTCAGAGCAGAACCTAGTTGACTGCTCACAGAAACAAGGTCAGTCTGTGTTTATCTATGAGTTTATTAGTAACCTTATATCTTGAAGTATCTTTTATTTTGGTTCTGCCTGTGACCATTTACTTATATACAAGGTGCTAGTATCCACCACTGCATTTGCATTCTGTATGGGTATGTCAGTATTTTCAAAGTTTGTGTTTCTCTCATTAATCACACCAGCTCTGTTTGATTGTTTCAATTCTTATCTGTCATTGGACATATGATCTTACACTGTTTTAACACATATAGGTTTATTTCCCAGATGTGAAGCCTTTAGTGACATGCAGCAATTATTATTTAGATTTGTATTAAATTGCAATATTTTCTCTGCTGTATTTGGTTGGCTTCATTCATGAACATTTTCAAGAGCTTGGATAGCTATGAATGAGACAGTTAAACTTTGTATTTATTTATTTTTTTTAAAGTGGAGTTGGGGAATCACCAGTTATTATTTCTAGTGCTTTTTGCTACTACCACTATGAAGATAGATGTGGATTCACTCATGTTAAAACTTTTCTTTTGGCACTGAAACATGGCTGTACTAGTCTTAATTTTTTTTATTGTAGAATCATCAGTTTATACTGTGAATCTGTCTTTAGTGTTTTGCTGTATAGATTTATTGCTTATGTTTCTCCTGCCTTTTTTTATTATTTGTATCTGCAAGAAGATGAAGATGGTTGTATACCATTGTCGTACGGAAGGTTAATTGTTTTATTTTGCCCATCTGAGTATATAGAGTGGATGTCGACAGATACGCGAGAAGGTATAGAAATATTTTTCACAGGTGGTAGAATTGAGAAAAAAAAGATCTGTCTCTGTAGTGATTAGGTAATCTCTTCCAGCCTATCCGTACAACAGTACTTTATTGCAAGACAGCTTTTATCTCCATATCACGAATAGATAAGTTTCTCTACACACACACACACAGCTATGTGACACAAGACACACAAACGTGAAAAACTAAGGATAAATGGGTATGGGTCTGACCAACACACAAAGGTAAGTTTCTTTCTAGTTTATTATCATTTAAACTTGACAACACCAAATATCTAAAGAAAAGATCAAATAAAGTCAGATTTACATACATGTGAAATAGCAGAATAGATGCGCCCTCCCCCTATGGAGAAAAGAACCCAAAGTTAATAACCGAAAAGTCGAACGTTAGCACTGTTAAAGTAAACAAGTTCCTACTATATGCTACCCAGTAAAGTAAACAAGTTTAAGCAAATCCTTACTTACTTACTTAGTCATTCCCCTTCTACCATGAGGTGTAGAGGTTTGGAAGAGAGAGCGCCAGACTATCCTATCAGCTGTCTTCCTCCTAGCCTGGTTCCATTCTAGTCCTCAGCCCTTCAAAGATTGTCTAATGTTGTCCTCCCAGCGGATGCTGGGTCATCCTGGGGGTCTGGATCCCTGGCTCTTTGTTTCCCATGCTTGTCGTGGTAGCCGATCTTCTCCCATTCTGCAGACATGGCCAAAGCATCTTAGTTGGGACTGTTCTACTTGGGTCTGCAGGGGTGGCATTTTAGGCCTTGACGTATCGTCTGTTGCGGACCATGTCTCTTCTTGTTACTTCAACCACCTTCCTCAGATACCCCATCTCTGAAGTTTGGATCTGGCTTTTGTGGGTTGTAGTCATTGCCCATGACTCGCATCCATATGTCAAGACTGGGACATAGGTGGAGCGGTATACAGCCATCTTCGTTTTCTTACCAACCTATTTCTTGCTGAGGAATCCTAGATTTATGGCCTGAAAAAGTCTCCCAGCTGCTGCTTTTCGAGTGGCCAACTCTTCTTTGATGCCTCTCTTTCGGTCTATAATAGCTCCGAGGTATTTAAATTGGTCGACCTGCTCCAGGACCTGTTCTCCCAGCTTAATCTGATGTCTTCTTTCTTCTCGTGATATCACCATGGATTTTGTTTTAGAGCTGCTTCTCCAGCTCTTCCTTCCAGACTTGCAGGTTGGATTGGAGATGTGCCTCTGATTTTTTAAGCAAATCCAGTGTTGGTAAATTCCCTGAAACAAAGAAAAATACTCACACACTCTTTCAAACAGTATCCACTCACTCACTCTTACCTACTCTTGGTGATATCCCTTGGAAATACAATTATCCCTGAATATATATATTATCCGGTTCACTTCCCAAATTGGCCCCAGTTTATCCTCTAACAAACAAAGACTAGTGAGGTGAACGCCGAATGTGGTATTTTTTGTTTGTTTGTTTTTTGTCTGGATGAACAAAATGTCACCGCGAATAGTTGATGTAGGAACATGCTCTTGGGGTTCACAGTTAGAGGTGGAAAATACTTCCAGTATTGGGAAACATCTGGTTGCTAAAAAAATGTTACAAATGATGATGATGATAATCCTATCGGACAACTCTATGTTACAGCTCCTATTCTGCACTGCGTAAAATCTGGATAAATCCGCTTGAATACGACTGTCAGAAGTCGGGAACAATAATGTTATTTTGTACACCCCAGTGGGCTGGTAAAAATTGGAAAAATATCTGGATTTTGTAACTTATAAGTTAAAATGTTTCTCATGTATCTTTGGCGAGTACACGTTTATAAATGAAAAATCTGTACCGCTCAAACCAAGTAGAGGAACAAGTAACAGGTCACGAAAGTTTGTAAACACTTCGTTTGCTTGTGTTCAAAGAAAAGAGGCGGTGACGAAAAAGTAAGCTTGTGTGAGTAAAGACAGGCAGTAAATGCATGGTTTTAGCTAGCAAATCATAGAGTGCTACAAGGTTACAAAGACTGTCAGATTACTATAGGCTCTTTTTCCATTATACATCACAACCATTCCACCAATGTCTCAGTCTTGACTTATGGATGCTAGTCATGGGCAATGACTACGACCCACTAAAGCCATCTCCAAACCTCAGGAATGAGGTATCTGAGGGAGGTAGTTGAAGTAACAAGAAGAGACATGGTCCACAACCAGACGATACGTCATGGCCTAAAAACTAGCCCCTACAGACACAAGTGGAACAGTCTCAATTATAATGGTTTGGCCTTGCCTGCAGAATGTCAGAAGATTGGCTACCACGAGATATATGAGAAACCAAGAGCCAGGGATCCAGACCTCCAGGATGACCCAGAGTCCGCTGGGAGGACAACGTAGACAATTTCTAAAGGCCCAAGGACTAGATTGGAACCAGGCCAGAAGAAAAACAGCCAATAGGACAGTATGGCGCTCTCTCTGGCAAACCTCTATAACCCAGGGTAGAAGACAAACGACTAAGTAAGTAAGTATCTGCATGATGATAGTCGACGTTTTAGTATCTTGAGTTCTCAGGGTGCTATCACTGGTGTGTTTTGCCTATTACAGTTTATTGCGTTATTGTTCCATACACCACAAATCAACGGATATCTAGTAGTGTGTCCCAGACCGTGGGTTATTCTTTATAAACTAGCAACAACCCGCCAAAATTGGGAGGTTTTTAATTATAGTGTGTTGTTTCTGTTACACGTATTACATTGCTGCTTCTTCTATAGTCTCGCTTGCTCGCTGTGAATGATGCGATCGTCTCTTCCTTTTTTATTTTGATCCAAAATAATAAGTCTGCAACACTTTAAAATTGTGTCTTGAAGAAACAATAAAAAAAACTTACATTTTTAAGAAAAATGATGAGTTAAATCCATTTCCCGAATGAAACTGGACAGAAGAGTATCTTGATTGTCTGTTGATTTAATCTGCATCTCCACACCTTCCTGTCTCCAGTTCAAGTTGTTGGCTTTTTTCCATAATCAAACTGTTTGCTCGCTGTGAATGACGCGATCGTCTCTTCCTTTTAGCTATCTTATCATTTTGATCCATAATAATAAATCTGCAATACTTTAAATTAAAATTTTGTCTTCAAGAAACAATCAGAAACTTACATTTTAAGGCTATTTTGTATAAAAATGATGAGTTAAATCCGTTTCCCGAATGAAACTGGACAGAAGAGTATCTTGATTGTCTGTTGATTTAATGCACACCGTCACACTTTTCTATTTTCGCCAGAGTACATATAAGGGGAAACAATAAAATTATTGTCTAACTTTTTTCTTGTTACTGGGTGATGCAGTGTCATACAAATTATCTGTAATATGCATTACCTTTATCCTTGCTCAATATACGAGTACATTACCTTTTATGCATCTCATCATATTGGTGGCGCCTCTGCAACCCTTCATATTTTCTATATGTTTATTCCACTTAAGTTGTTATCTCATGTTAGGCTTTAATTTTAGGTGGTTATTAAAATGTTTAATGTATGTTCGTGAATTGTAGTCAATTCTGTTATTTGCAATTACCCAACCTTTACTAATTATCTGATTTAATTTGTTTTAGGCATCTAATTGGAAACTTTAATTTGTCATCCTTTCTGAGACCTTATTTATTTTACATTTGAAGATCTTTATAAAGTTTGAGAAGCTCCAGCAAATCAAGTCAGTTTTTTCTTCCGTCTCGCTTAGGTCATTAAATGTAATGGCAACTTTATTTGGTGACAGTACTGATCTATAAGGAATTCCATTTTGATGTTCAAATAGCTCAGATTTATCATTATTTACTTATGCTGTAAAGTAGCTGTCTTGTAAGACCTTTTTCTTTATAGTTACATCTTTCCTGATATCATCATCATCATTTCCTTTTTCACTCACTACAGAGCATGGAGCCACCACTGCGGCTGGCCTCTAACACAGAAAACCTGCACCAAGCATTCACGTGCTGTAGCAACAAACATTCACGTGCTGTAGCACCAAACATTCATGTGCTGTAGCACTAAGCATTCACGTGTTGTAGCACCAAGCATTCACATGCTGTAGCACCAAAAATTCATGTGCTGTAGCACCAAACATTCACATGCTGCAGCACCAACCATTCACATGCTGCAGCACCAAACATTCACATGCTGCAGCACCAAACATTCATGTGGTGCAGCACCAAACATTCATGTGCTGCAGCACCAAACATTTATGTGCTGCAGCACCAAATATTCACGTACTGCAGCACCAAATATTCACGTGCTGCAGCTCCAAACATTCACGTGCTGTAGCTCCAAACATTCACATGTTGTAGCACCAAACATTCACATGCTGTAGCACCAAATATTCGCATGCTGCTGCTCCAAACATTCATGTGCTGTAGCTCCAAACATTCACGTGCTGTAGCTCCAAACATTCACGTGCTGCAGCACCAAACATTCATGTGCTGCAGCACCAATTATTCACGTGCTGCAGCTCCAAACATTCACGTGCTATAGCTCCAAACATTCATGTGCCAAAGCACCAAACATTCACGTGCCAAAGCACCAAACATTCACGTGCTGTAGCACCAAACATTCACGTGCCATAGCACCAAACATTCACGTGCCGTAGCATCAAACATTCACGTGCAGTAGCTCCAAACATTCACATGCTGTAACACCAAACATTCACGTGCCGTAGCACCAAACATTCACGTGCCATAGCACAAAACATTCATGTGCCATAGCACCAAACATTCACGTGCCGTAGCTCCAAACATTCACATGCTGTAGCACCAAACATTCACGTGCCGTAGCACCAAACACTCATGTGCCGTAGCACCAAACATTCACATGTCATAGCACCAAACATTCACATGCCGTAGCACCAAACATTCACGTGCCATAGCACCAAACATTCACGTGCCGTAGCACCAAACATTGACGTGCTGTAGCACCAAACATTCATGTTTTTTTTTTGTATCGGTGGTGCTTTCTGTAACAATTTATTTGACATGATGAGGTTGCCAACCTCATGCACAACCTCTTCTACCTGTCTTGTTAATCTGATAAGATATTATCTTACCTGCAGCATTGTGTCATTGTCAGTGTATGTGATAGATATTATCTTACCTGCAGCATTGTGTCATTGTCAGTGTATCTGATAGATATTATCTTACCTGCAGCATTGTGTCATTGTCAGTGTATCTGATAGATATTATCTTACCTGCAGCATTGTGTCATTGTCAGTGTATCTGATAGATATTATCTTACCTGCAGCATTGTGTCATTGTCAGTGTATGTGATAGATATTATCTTACCTGCAGCATTGTGTCATTGTCAGTGTATGTGATAGATATTATCTTACCTGCAGCATTGTGTCATTGTCAGTGTATGTGATAGATATTATCTTACCTGCAGCATTGTGTCATTGTCAGTGTATCTGATAGATATTATCTTACCTGCAGCATTGTGTCATTGTCAGTGTATGTGATAGATATTATCTTACCTGCAGCATTGTGTCATTGTCAGTGTATGTGATAGATATTATCTTACCTGCAGCATTGTGTCATTGTCAGTGTATCTGATAGATATTATCTTACCTGCAGCATTGTGTCATTGTCAGTGTATCTGATAGATATTATCTTACCTGCAGCATTGTGTCATTGTCAGTGTATCTGATAGATATTATCTTACCTGCAGCATTGTGTCATTGTCAGTGTATGTGATAGATATTATCTTACCTGCAGCATTGTGTCATTGTCAGTGTATCTGATAGATATTATCTTACCTGCAGCATTGTGTCAGTGTATGTGATAGATATTATCTTACCTGCAGCATTGTGTCATTGTCAGTGTATGTGATAGATATTATCTTACCTGCAGCATTGTGTCATTGTCAGTGTATGTGATAGATATTATCTTACCTGCAGCATTGTGTCATTGTCAGTGTATTTGATAGATATTATCTTACCTGCAGCATTGTGTCATTGTCAGTGTATGTGATAGATATTATCTTACCTGCAGCATTGTGTCATTGTCAGTGTATCTGATAGATATTATCTTACCTGCAGCATTGTGTCATTGTTAGTGTATGTGATAGATATTATCTTACCTGCAGCATTGTGTCATTGTCAATGTATGTGATAGATATTATCTTACCTGCAGCATTGTGTCATTGTCAGTGTATGTGATAGATATTATTTTACCTGCAGCATTGTGTCATTGTCAGTGTATGTGATAGATATTATCTTACCTGCAGCATTGTGTCATTGTCAGTGTATCTGATAGATATTATCCTACCTGCAGCATTGTGTCATTGTCAGTGTATGTGATAGATATTATCTTACTTGCAGCATTGTGTCATTGTTGGTGTATGTGATAGATATTATCTTACCTGCAGCATTGTGTCATTGTCAGTGTATCTATTATCTTACCTGCAGCACTGTGTCATTGTCAGTGTATGTGATAGGTATTATCTTACCTGCAGCATTGTGTCATTGTCAGTGTATCTGATAGATATTATCTTACCTGCAGCATTGTGTCATTGTCAGTGTATGTGATAGATATTATCTTACCTGCAGCATTGTGTCATTGTCAGTGTATGTGATAGATATTATCTTACCTGCAGCATTGTGTCATTGTCAGTGTATCTGATAGATATTATCTTACCTGCAGCATTTTGTCATTGTCAGTGTATGTGATAGATATTACCTTACCTGCAGCATTGTGTCATTGTCAGTGTATCTGATAGATATTATCTTACCTGCAGCATTGTGTCATTGTCAGTGTATCTGATAGATATTATCTTACCTGCAGCATTGTGTCATTGTCAGTGTATCTGATAGATATTATCTTACCTGCAGCATTGTGTCATTGTCAGTGTATCTGATCGATATTATCTTACCTGCAGCATTGTGTCATTGTCAGTGTATCTGATAGATATTATCTTACCTGCAGCATTGTGTCATTGTCAGTGTATGTGATAGATATTATCTTACCAGCAGCATTGTGTCAGTGTATGTGATAGATATTATCTTACCAGCAGCATTGTGTCATTGTCAGTGTATGTGATAGATATTATCTTACCTGCAGCATTGTGTCATTGTCAGTGTATGTGATAGATATTATCTTACCTGCAGCATTGTGTCATTGTCAGTGTATGTGATAGATATTATCTTGCCTGCAGCATTGTGTCATTGTCAGTGTATGTGATAGATATTATCTTACCTGCAGCATTGTGTCATTGTCAGTGTATGTGATAGATATTATCTTACCTGCAGCATTGTGTCATTGTCAGTGTATGTGATAGATATTATCTTACCTGCAGCATTGTGTCATTGTCAGTGTATCTGATAGATATTATCTTACCTGCAGCATTGTGTCATTGTCAGTGTATGTGATAGATATTATCTTACCTGCAGCATTGTGTCATTGTCAGTGTATGTGATAGATATTATCTTACCTGCAGCATTGTGTCATTGTCAGTGTATGTGATAGATATTATCTTACCTGCAGCATTGTGTCATTGTCAGTGTACGTGATAGATATTATCTTACCTGCAGCATTGTGTCATTGTCAATGTACGGGATAGATATTATCTTACCTGCAGCATTGTGTCATTGTCAATGTATGTGATAGATATTATCTTACCTGCAGCATTGTGTCATTGTCAGTGTATGTGATAGATATTATCTTACCTGCAGCATTGTGTCATTGTCAGTGTATCTGATAGATATTATCTTACCTGCAGCATTGTGTCATTGTCAGTGTATGTGATAGATATTATCTTACCTGCAGCATTGTGTCATTGTCAGTGTATGTGCTAGATATTATCTTACCTGCAGCATTGTGTCATTGTCAGTGTATGTGATAGATATTATCTTACCTGCAGCATTGTGTCATTGTCAGTGTATGTGATAGATATTATCTTACCAGCAGCATTGTGTCATTGTCAGTGTATGTGATAGATATTATCTTACCTGCAGCATTGTGTCATTGTCAGTGTATGTGATAGATATTATCTTACCTGCAGCATTGTGTCATTGTCAGTGTATGTGATAGATATTATCTTACCTGCAGCATTGTGTCATTGTCAGTGTATGTGATAGATATTATCTTACCTGCAGCATTGTGTCATTGTCAGTGTATCTGATAGATATTATCTTACCTGCAGCATTGTGTCATTGTCAGTGTATCTGATAGATATTATCTTACCTGCAGCATTGTGTCATTGTCAGTGTATGTGATAGATATTATCATACCTGCAGCATTGTGTCATTGTCAGTGTATGTGATAGATATTATCTTACCTGCAGCATTGTGTCATTGTCAGTGTATCTGATAGATATTATCTTACCTGCAGCATTGTGTCATTGTCAGTGTATGTGATAGATATTATCTTACCTGCAGCATTGTGTCATTGTCAGTGTATGTGATAGATATTATCTTACCTGCAGCATTGTGTCATTGTCAGTGTATCTGATAGATATTATCTTACCTGCAGCATTGTGTCATTGTCAGTGTATCTGATAGATATTATCTTACCTGCAGCATTGTGTCATTGTCAGTGTATCTGATAGATATTATCTTACCTGCAGCATTGTGTCATTGTCAGTGTATCTGATAGATATTATCTTACCTGCAGCATTGTGTCATTGTCAGTGTATCTGATAGATATTATCTTACCTGCAGCATTGTGTCATTGTCAGTGTATGTGATAGATATTATCTTACCTGCAGCATTGTGTCATTGTCAGTGTATGTGATAGATATTATCTTACCTGCAGCATTGTGTCATTGTCAGTGTATGTGATAGATATTATCTTACCTGCAGCATTGTGTCATTGTCAGTGTATCTGATAGATATTATCTTACCTGCAACATTGTGTCATTGTCAGTGTATTTGATAGATATTATCTTACCTGCAGCATTGTGTCATTGTCAGTGTATGTGATAGATATTATCTTACCTGCAGCATTGTGTCATTGTCAGTGTATGTGATAGATATTATCTTACCTGCAGCATTGTGTCATTGTCAGTGTATGTGATAGATATTATCTTACCTGCAGCATTGTGTCATTGTCAGTGTATGTGATAGATATTATCTTACCTGCAGCATTGTGTCATTGTCAGTGTATGTGATAGATATTATCTTACCTGCAGCATTGTGTCATTGTCAGTGTATGTGATAGATATTATCTTACCTGCAGCATTGTGTCATTGTCAGTGTATCTGATAGATATTATCTTACCTGCAGCATTGTGTCATTGTCAGTGTATGTGATAGATATTATCTTACCAGCAGCATTGTGTCATTGTCAGTGTATGTGATAGATATTATCTTACCAGCAGCATTGTGTCATTGTCAGTGTATGTGATAGATATTATCTTACCTGCAGCATTGTGTCATTGTCAGTGTATGTGATAGATATTATCTTAGCTGCAGCATTGTGTCATTGTCAGTGTATGTGATAGATATTATCTTGCCTGCAGCATTGTGTCATTGTCAGTGTATGTGATAGATATTATCTTACCTGCAGCATTGTGTCATTGTCAGTGTATGTGATAGATATTATCTTACCTGCAGCATTGTGTTATTCTCAGTGTATGTGATAGATATTATCTTACCTGCAGCATTGTGTCATTGTCAGTGTATCTGATAGATATTATCTTACCTGCAGCATTGTGTCATTGTCAGTGTATGTGATAGATATTATCTTACCTGCAGCATTGTGTCATTGTCAGTGTATGTGATAGATATTATCTTACCTGCAGCATTGTGTCATTGTCAGTGTATGTGATAGATATTATCTTACCTGCAGCATTGTGTCATTGTCAGTGTATGTGATAGATATTATCTTACCTGCAGCATTGTGTCATTGTCAGTGTACGGGATAGATATTATCTTACCTGCAGCATTGTGTCATTGTCAATGTACGGGATAGATATTATCTTACCTGCAGCATTGTGTCATTGTCAGTGTATGTGATAGATATTATCTTACCTGCAGCATTGTGTCATTGTCAGTGTATGTGATAGATATTATCTTACCTGCAGCATTGTGTCATTGTCAGTGTATCTGATAGATATTATCTTACCTGCAGCATTGTGTCATTGTCAGTGTATGTGATAGATATTATCTTACCTGCAGCATTGTGTCATTGTCAGTGTATGTGATAGATATTATCTTACCTGCAGCATTGTGTCATTGTCAGTGTACGTGATAGATATTATCTTACCTGCAGCATTGTGTCATTGTCAGTGTATGTGATAGATATTATCTTACCTGCAGCATTGTGTCATTGTCAGTGTACGTGATAGATATTATCTTACCTGCAGCATTGTGTCATTGTCAGTGTATGTGATAGATATTATCTTACCTGCAGCATTGTGTCATTGTCAGTGTACGTGATAGATATTATCTTACCTGCAGCATTGTGTCATTGTCAGTGTATGTGATAGATATTATCTTACCTGCAGCATTGTGTCATTGTCAGTGTATGTGATAGATATTATCTTACCTGCAGCATTGTGTCATTGTCAGTGTATGTGATAGATATTATCTTACCTGCAGCATTGTGTCATTGTCAGTGTATCTGATAGATATTATCTTACCAGCAGCATTGTGTCATTGTCAGTGTATGTGATAGATATTATCTTACCTGCAGCATTGTGTCATTGTCAGTGTATGTGATAGATATTATCTTACCTGCAGCATTGTGTCATTGTCAGTGTATGTGATAGATATTATCTTACCTGCAGCATTGTGTCATTGTCAGTGTATGTGATAGATATTATCTTACCTGCAGCATTGTGTCATTGTCAGTGTATCTGATAGATATTATCTTACCTGCAGCATTGTGTCATTGTCAGTGTATCTGATAGATATTATCTTACCTGCAGCATTGTGTCATTGTCAGTGTATGTGATAGATATTATCATACCTGCAGCATTGTGTCATTGTCAGTGTATCTGATAGATATTATCTTACCTGCAGCATTGTGTCATTGTCAGTGTATCTGATAGATATTATCTTACCTGCAGCATTGTGTCATTGTCAGTGTATGTGATAGATATTATCTTACCTGCAGCATTGTGTCATTGTCAGTGTATCTGATAGATATTATCTTACCTGCAGCATTGTGTCATTGTCAGTGTATGTGATAGATATTATCTTACCTGCAGCATTGTGTCATTGTCAGTGTATCTGATAGATATTATCTTACCTGCAGCATTGTGTCATTGTCAGTGTATCTGATAGATATTATCTTACCTGCAGCATTGTGTCATTGTCAGTGTATGTGATAGATATTATCTTACCTGCAGCATTGTGTCATTGTCAGTGTATGTGATAGATATTATCTTACCTGCAGCATTGTGTCATTGTCAGTGTATGTGATAGATATTATCTTACCTGCAGCATTGTGTCATTGTCAGTGTATGTGATAGATATTATCTTACCTGCAGCATTGTGTCATTGTCAGTGTATGTGATAGATATTATCTTACCTGCAGCATTGTGTCATTGTCAGTGTATGTGATAGATATTATCTTACCTGCAGCATTGTGTCATTGTCAGTGTATGTGATAGATATTATCTTACCTGCAGCATTGTGTCATTGTCAGTGTATGTGATAGATATTATCTTACCTGCAGCATTGTGTCATTGTCAGTGTATCTGATAGATATTATCTTACCTGCAGCATTGTGTCATTGTGTATGTGATAGATATTATCTTACCTGCAGCATTGTGTCATTGTCAGTGTATCTGATAGATATTATCTTACCTGCAGCATTGTGTCATTGTCAGTGTATGTGATAGATATTATCTTACCAGCAGCATTGTGTCATTGTCAGTGTATCTGATAGATATTATCTTACCTGCAGCATTGTGTCATTGTCAGTGTATGTGATAGATATTATCTTACCTGCAGCATTGTGTCATTGTCAGTGTATGTGATAGATATTATCTTACCTGCAGCATTGTGTCATTGTCAGTGTATGTGATAGATATTATCTTACCTGCAGCATTGTGTCATTGTCAGTGTATGTGATAGATATTATCTTACCTGCAGCATTGTCATTGTCAGTGTATGTGCTAGATATTATCTTACCTGCAGCATTGTGTCATTGTCAGTGTATGTGATAGATATTATCTTACCTGCAGCATTGTCAGTGTATGTGATAGATATTACCTTACCTGCAGCATTGTGTCATTGTCAATGTATTTCACAGTTTTTTGAGCTGTCAGCAATAATCTCCTTGTCATCTTGTATTATATCTGTCATCTGTCAGTGTCAACTATAACTTCCTTGTCATCTGTATTACATCTGCCATTCATGTTGCCATATGTTCCAAGTTATCTGATGTAGAACTTTTGGTTACTTGCAGGTAACCAAGGATGTTCTGGTGGTTTGATGGACTACGCCTTCACGTATATCAAAGTCAACAATGGTATCGATACCGAAGTTTCTTATCCTTATGAGGGAGTGGTTAGTCCAGATTATTTGCTTTTTAAATTCTGAGCTACTTCCTATCATTGTAAACTTTGCTACTTAGTGTAAAATTCTGACATACTTAGTGCTGCCAGTGTCGGAGCTAATGATACTGGTTATGTGGACATCACATCCAAGGATGAAAATGCACTGCAGTCAGCAGTGGCTAATGTTGGACCTATCTCTGTGGCTATTGATGCCAATCACTTGACCTTTCAGGTAAGAATAGGAGTCGAGATCAAATGGAAGAAGAACATCTTGTTTTATTTTCTGAAAGAAGTGTATGCATCATTTTACATTTTTTTAAATTTTATTTTGCATCCGCAAGTGGAGGTGTGAAAGTTGTTGTTGTCAGCCCCATGTATAAATAATTAATGAAATTAGGTAAATCATATTCTTTTGTAAGACGGAAAGAAGAACTCAAAACAAAAAAAGAAGTAACAGAAGTGATAAGCCCACCAGAGATTCAAACCAGGGACCATCAGAAAGGCATCATAAGTTCACCGTGAGAGTGAATTGTGACAGGATAATTGTGACAGTAGTGCCTACCATTTATCTACCACATTTACGTGTGACTACAGTAGTGCCTACCATTTACCTACTACATTTACATGTGACTACAGTAGTGCCTACCATTTACCTACCACATTTACATGTGACTACAGTAGTGCCTACCATTTATCTACCACATTTACATGTGACTACAGTAGTGCCTACCATTTATCTACCACATTTACATGTGACTACAGTAGTGCCTATCTTCTTCTTCTTCTTTCGTTCGCTTGAACTATATTGTCTATATCTGCAATGTTGTTTCTTGTATAAACTTCACTGTCTTTTGTAGTTCATACAGAGGTCCATATAGCTTTGCTTAAAGTGTTGTTTCTCTGGGCCAGTAGGTTTGCCTCAATATATCATATTCGGGGCAATCTTGAAGTACGTGCTCCGCAGTCTGGGGTGCCTGTCCACATGTACACATGGCTGAATTGCCAATCTTGAATTTTGTATACATGTGGCTGCGGAGGCGGTTGTGTCCTGTTCTGAGGCGCAGAATGACTATTTGTTCTGATCTGTTCATAGCTTGGTAGTCATCCTGCGTTGGTGTTGGTGGCTTTCTGATAGATTTGATCATCTTTTTCTTCTGATGGTATGTAACTGGTACATTCGGTTGCTCGTCTGCAGCACCTTCTTTAGCCAGTCCATCTGCTCTCTCGTTTCCTGGTATTCCACAATGAGACGGTATCCACTGCATGGTGACCCTGCGCTGGTTGCACAGTTCAGAAAGTAGGGCTTGTATGCCTGGCAATTTTCTGGACTGAAGTGCTTGGAGTGCTGATCTTGCATCTGTCAGGAATACTACAGGCTGTGGACCGAGATTGGTGTTCAATAGTTTCTCAGTTGCCACCTTGATTGCCTGGATTTCTGCATCATAGTTGTTACATAATTTCCCCGTTGGTACTCTGACCGTATCCCTAGTGTTGTTTGGGTATTCTATGTACACTCCTGCTCCTCCATTCTTTACTGCATTCTGTGCTGACCCATCCGTGTATACTCGGACCCAGAGGTCCTGTGGGTATTCATCATCCAGGAAACTGAGAGTGACTGTCCTACGTTGCACGCTGCTCTGTTCATCCCTGTCGAATATTCCTTTAACTTTTGTGTGGATGTGTACTGGTAGCCCATGCTCCTCTCTCCAAGGGGTTTGTTCTGGCACAGACTTTAGGGGGCTGTTAACTTCAGGCAGGTCTGAGGTTTGTCTACGTAATCGTTTGGCCTGGTGGATAAAGCTGCTTCTTTTCAGTCGCCCCATTGCTAGGTTTTGGAATCTGTCCTTCATTGGATGGCTCGGCATACAGAGGAACTTTTCTGCCTGTGTTAGCACTTTCGTGTCTCTGCGTTCTCTCAGTGCTTGTATCCTCCCCATTTTCTCCATCTTCACTATAGGCGTTGATTTCATTGCCCCCGTGATGACCCTAAGCGCCTGGTTTTGCACCTTATCTAGCTCTTGTAATGTGGTGTTTGATGCTGGGCACCACGCAGCTGACCCATATTCCAGGTGTGGTCGTATGCCCTGCTGGTAAACTTTACTAAGTATTTTCCCGCTGGCTCCCCATGTGGTTCCACTTAGTTTTCTCAGGATGGCTAACTTCCTCCTGGCCTTTGTTGCTGCTTTGTTGATGTGCTGCTTCCATGTCAGCCTATCATCGAATGTAACTCCGAGATAGGTGGGTTGTTTATCTTCTCTCAGGAGCTCTTCGTTTATCTTGATGACACCAGCTTTTTTTTTGGGAGAGAGGGTGAAGAGCGTAGTGCTGCACTTGTCTGTATTGATGCTGACACACCATCTATTTGCCCATGAGGTTAAGGCATCTATAGCTCTTTGTAGCAGTTTGGTGGCCACTGTTGCATGCTCATCTGTGCACCATATTACCAGGTCATCAGCGTACATTGCCACTTTCATTCCATGTGGTAGTTCAGCAACCAGGTCGTTGATGTAGACTAGGAAAAGTGTGGGGGACAGAACCCCTCCCTGAGGGATGCCATGACGCAGTAGAATTTTCTTACTCTTGAGGCCATCTAGTTGTACTCGGGCTCTTCTGTTATGCAGGTATGCTTTCACCCATTTGTACATCTTACCATTCACTCTACAATTTCTCAGTTTCTTCAGAAGCCCTTCTTTCCAAACCTTGTCAAATGCTTTCCTTAGATCTATCCATGCTGCTAGTACCAGTTTCTTATCTTGGAACGCATCCTCAATCTCTTGGGAAAGGTAAGTTGCCTGATCTTCGGTGGAATAACACTGCCTAAAGACCGCCTGCTGTGGTACAAGAAGGTTTTCACTTTCAAGGTACCACTGTAGCCTGAGGTTGATGATACGTTCCATTGTTTTGCAGAGGCAGCTTGTAAGGCTGATTGGTCTGTAGCTGGAGGCAGTGGAACTGTCTTTTCCTGGTTTTAGGAGTGGTATCATGATTGCTTCCCTCCAGGTCTGTGGAACTCTGCCTGAGTTCCAACAGATATTGAAGATCTGCAGCAGCTTTGTTTTTGCTGCGGTTCCCAAGTTCTTAATCATTTCGTTGGACACTCCATCAACTCCTGGCGACTTTCTCATTTTCAATTTGGATATTGCAAGCTCCAGTTCTCTGAATGTGATTGGTGCCTCCATAACTTCAGGTATGGTTCCATCTCGTCCTGCGTATTGTTGTTTCTCACGAGTCTCCTGTTGCTTCTCTGGGCTAACTTCGATGTTGTTGTCTTTAGCAAAGGAGTCTGCAAAGTGATCAGCTGCCTGTTTTCCCATGAGGATGTTTCCATCTTTGTACAGAACAATCCTTGAGTTTCTCTCTGTACCTTCATCGTTAAGTTGTTTTACCAGCTTCCACAGTTTCCTCGTATCTCTTTCGAAGTTCAAGGACTCTGTTTTCTCCTTCCAGCTTCTTCGCCTGGCCTGCAACTTGGCCCTTTGAAATTTGGCCTTAGCTTGCTGGTAGTTATTGTGGTGTTCTTGGCATGGACTGGTCTCTGCCTGCTTTCGAGATGTTTCCACGTCGTTGTGCAGCTGCTCTAGTTCACTATTCCAATATAGTTTGTAGTGCTTACGAGCCTCTCTAGGTATTGTTTCACGAGCAGCCTGTAATATGCATCTGCTGAATTCATCGACTAGCTTATAGATGTCTTTGTCTACAGTCAGATCTCTAGCCAGTATACTAGTACGGTGCTGGTACATTGTCCAGTCTGCCTTCTTGTAGTTCCACCTAGAGAGAGTGCTGCTCTCCTTGACAAGTTCATTTTCCACAATTAGGAAGACTGGCCGGTGGTCGCTGCCTCCAAGTTGTTTCCCTACAACGCGTGTGGTGTTCCACTCCAGGCTGGGTGAGTGGAATGCCAGGTCTGGTGTAGAGGTGGTGTGCCATGATCTCAAGTAGAAGGTTGGTGGGTCGATTGGCTGGTTAATCAGGATAAGCCCATTGTCATCCTGCCAGTTTTCAAGCTCCTCACCTCTCCTGTCCATGTGATCATAGCCCCAGCTCTGTGAGTGGCTGTTGAAGTCTCCGCATACAATCAGTCTTTCTTTTGCTGGGATTGTATCTAGTGCCAGTGGGCGGTCGCTCGGACAGTAGTAGTTGAGCAGGTGGAATTCTGAACTTTCTGTCCTGAGATGAAGCATCTGGTATTCCGCCCCCTCCATATATGTTTCAAGCTGACATGCACTGATGTTATTCCTCACGAGTGTCAGTATTCCACCCTTTCGCCTGTCTATTTGGTCAGATCGGTAGTACTGGTAGCCTCTGATTTTGAAGGCTATGTCCTTGTTGAGGTGGGTTTCTTGCAAGCAACATACATTTACTTGCTCTTCATTCAAGATATTTTCGAGCTCTAATTTTTTGCTGTAGCCGTCTTTTTTACTATTGACGCATTCAGCATTCCAGTGCATTATTTTAAATGGTCTTTTCTTTGCTTGGCCAGTAGCTCTATTCTCATGCCTCCTGGCTCCACGGGGCAATTGAGAAGGACCCCCAGTAGTAGGGGTTGGGCCCTTCCGAGACAGAGGGCCCGGCACTGCGCCTGCCTGGGTGTCCGTCACAGGGCGAGTGCCATAACGTTTTGCAGATATAGGCATACTTCCATAGCGCATGTGCGTGGCATCCTGATTGCTGTGGTGCGCCTCTTGGCTGGTTGCCTCCGTCTTCAGCACCTTGACTTGCTAGGGCAGACTGTGGTCTTGCTCGAGTGTAGAAGGGCCTGGCCAATCTTGGTTTTTCAGCCGCTGATGGCTGTACTTGAGCCCCATCTCCACGTCAAGGAGCTGGCCTCGATGGGGTAGTGCCTATCATTTATCTACCACATTTACATGTGACTACAGTAGTGCCTACCATTTACCTACCACATTTACATGTGACTACAATAGTGCCTACCATTTACCTACCACATTTACATATGACTACAGTAGTGCCTACCATTTACCTACCAGATTTACATGTGACTACAGTAGTGCCTACCATTTACCTACCAGATTTACATGTGACTACAATAGTGCCTACCATTTATCTACCACATTTACATATGACTACAGTAGTGCCTACCATTTATCTACCACATTTACATGTGACTACAGTAGTGCCTACCATTTATCTACCACATTTACATGTGACTACAGTAGTGCCTACCATTTATCTACCACATTTACATGTGACTACAGTAGTGCCTACCATTTATCTACCACATTTACATGTGACTACAGTAGTGCCTACCATTTATCTACCACATTTACATGTGACTACAGTAGTGCCTACCATTTATCTACCACATTTACATGTGACTACAGTAGTGCCTACCATTTACCTGCCACATTTACATGTGACTACAGTAGTGCCTACCATTTACCTACCACATTTACATGTGACTACAGTAGTGCCAGAGAGCCACGGTAGCATAGTGGTTAGTGCACTGGCTTCCTAGCGCAGTGGTCTATGGTTCGATCCCCAGATGAGGTGGGAATTGTTTAGGCCACAAACAGCTCCTGGGTCGACCCAGCCCCAAATGGGTACCAGAGCAACTCTGGGAAGGTTAAGGCGGCCGGCGTGATGCCGACATCACCCCTAGTGTGCCGACGGTCAAGATAATATGGGCCTAACACCATATTCCCAATATGCCTCAATGGGCGTGTAACGGGTTCCTTTTTTTTTAAACAGTAGTGCCTACCATTTATCTACCACATTTACATGTGACTACAGTAGTACATAAATGATTTTTTTTGGGGTCTAAAGCTCTGTAGTAAAGGTGAGTATCTCATCTATACACAAACTTGACTAAGTTGTTGTTCTCACCAGCTGTACAGGGGAGGTGTATACCACAACATCTTGTGCAGTGAGACAAACCTTGATCATGGAGTCCTGGCTGTTGGCTACGGAACTTACGAAGGGAAAGACTTTTGGCAAGTTAAAAACAGGTACAGTTTGCTAGCACCACTGAGGTAGCTAGCTGCCATATTTACAATAAATCTGAATATTTAAATTTTTACTGTAGCCAGTTTAGAAAACAGCAAGGTCTACACATCAGTTAAGTCAATATTTGTCAGTGAGTAAAAACACAGTGGGTCTAGTGAGTAAACAAGCAGAATGTTTATACAGTCTTTAGATAAAGTTTTTATTGTGACTTAAAATTAGGATCTGTAGCACTAGTTATGCACTAAAGTAAATTTCCCTTCTTAGGCAACTTAACCAGATATCCTTCCAAGAGTGCACAAATTATAGAGGAATAATGTTACTATTAGTGCCAGGAAAAGTATTAAACAGGATTATCCTCTAGAGATTAAAAGAGTCCATAGACAAGAAACTGAGAGATGAACAAGCAGGTTTTCGACAAAACAGATCCTGTACAGACCAGATAGCCACTTTGAGAATAATAGTTGAACAAAGTCTAGAATGGAATTCACCACTATACATTGGATTTGTGGACTACTGTGGCGCCCCCTTGGTAGTGGAGGTGTCCTTGAAGTGATGGAATGCGAGAGGATAAATATTCTAAAGTAACTCTTATTTAGGCACTGACGAAAACCACAGGCTACAGGCATATAAATATTTATTGGGTGATAACAAGCTCCATCGTGCATAGCACATTCAGAGGATCCATTAACAAATAGTACATAGTGTTCAGTACAACTACAGATAGAGCGATCCTGTCACGTTCTGTCTTACACTCTCACGCTCGTCACCACTTCAATTATCAAAGTAAACAATTAATTATTATTATCTTATCTTCATGTGTCCATGAAATACTTAGAGCACACACCAACGAGCTGACACCTCCTCAGAACACATAACGGATGCCCCCCGATTTTTTATATTCCAGTGCATGACCAAATTGGGGTCCGCTATGCAAATGAGTTAATGACGTCATATTGTCTGTACCCACAATCGCTCGTAGTTGACCCATATCGGGGTAAACACTGTGGCGAAATACATGG
The DNA here is from genome assembly GCA_024509875.1 of Oreohelix idahoensis. NCBI lineage: Eukaryota > Metazoa > Mollusca > Gastropoda > Stylommatophora > Oreohelicidae > Oreohelix > Oreohelix idahoensis. The sequence goes on along the minus strand of JAMPIV010011495.1, from coordinate 174,910 downwards.
CCCTACTTAATTATATATTTTATATGCCACAACTACGAAAAGGCATTTGACAGTGTAGACAGAGAATCACTTTGGAAATTGATGAGGCATTATGGAGTTCCCCTGAAGATCATTAATTTAATAAAGAAAACATATGAAGACATGACATGCAGAGTTCTTCATGAAGGACAGCTTACAGAACCGTTTGGGATAAGAACGGGAGTGCGACAGGGATGCCTCTTGTCTCTATTTCTTTTTTTACTAGCAATAGACTGGGTTATGAGAACATCGACAACACACAACAGAAATGGAATCCAGTGTACTCTGACTAAGCAGTTGGATGATCTGGATTTTGCTGATGACTTGGCTCTTTTGTCCCATAACTGTAATCAGATGCAGGACAAATTGAAAACACTCAATGAGAGGTCACAGCAATTGGGTCTGAAAATACACAGGGAAAAGACAAAAATAATGAGAATAAATGCAGGTAATGATAACAGGGTTGAACTTGAAGAAACACCACTACAATACCGTACACATTTCTTGGCAGCAATATAGACAACGTTGGAGGGACAGACAGTGATATCAAAATAAGAATACAAAAAGCAAGAGGAACTTTCATTGCATTGGGAAATATATGGAGATCAAGAGAAATCGAATCCAACACGAAAATAAGAATCTTCAACTCAAATGTGAAGTCAGTCCTATTGTATGGTTCTGAAACATGGAGAACAACAAAGACAACAACCAAAAAGCTACAGACTTTCATAAATGGGTGCTTGCATAGAATTCTCTCTTCTTCTTCCGTCCTTAGCCACCGACCGTCAAAGCAGTCAGTGGCCATTACGCCTAGTGGCGTCTTAGGGCAACAGCAGATAGGTTTTCTTTGCCATTGTTTCCCATCACGCCTATTGGCGTCTTTAGGGCAACGGCAAATCAATCCATTTGCTGTTGTTTCCGTAATCGAAGTGACTGGCAAACGGGTGATCAGCCCGTTGGTTTGCGTAGAATAGAAGGATTAAAATGGTATGACAAGGTTACCAACGTGGAACTGATGACAAGAACCAGACAAGTGCCAGTGGAACAAGAGAGGAGAGGAAGATGATGGCGGTGGATAGGACACACACTGAAGAAACCTGTTGATAGCATTACAAGGCATTCCTTGTTCTGGAACCCCCAGGGCAAGAGAGGCAGAGGTAGACCAAGAAGCACATGGAGAAGAGAGCTGGAAACAGAGGTGAAAATAATGAGGAGAACGTGGAAAGAACTTGAGATGATGGCACGTGACAGGAGGACTTGGCATGTGTTTGTTGAAGGCCTATGCTCCTTTGGCTGTGGAGGGTTATGATGATGATGTAGCATTAGTAAACCCAATCTTTTCAGAAAATTAGCAGTGGCATTTCAGTAACTCAACATCCAGATCTCACTACCACACTTTGATCTCTACAACTACTTCAACAACCACAGTCACAACAAAAGACACAACATTGTGATCTCTACTACCAGTACCACAGTCACAACAATAGACACAACATTGTGATCTCTACTACCAGTACCACAGTCACAACAACTGACACAGCATCGTGATCTCTACTACCAGTACCACAATCACAACAACTGACACAGCATCGTGATCTCTACTACCACTACCAGTCACAATAACTGACACAACATCATGATCTCTACTACAACTCCCACAGTCAAAACAACTATGACAACAGTGTGATCTCTACTACCACTACCACAGTCACAACAACAGACACAACATCTTAATCTCTACTACCACTACCACCGTCACAACAAAGACACAACATCATGATCTCTACTTGTACTACCACAGTCACACAGCAACCTACAAAATATCTACTACCACTACTAGTCACAACAACAGACACAACATCATGATCTCTATTTGTACTACCACTACCACAGTCACAACAGCAGACACAACATCTTAATCTCTACTACCACTACCACAGTCACAACAACAGACACAACATCTTTATCTCTACTACCACTACCACAGTAAAAACAATACACAACATCATGATCTTTACTACCACTACCACAGGCATAACAACAGACACAACATCTTGATCTCTACTACCACTACCACAGTCACAACAACTGACACAACATCATGATCTCTACTACCACTACCAGTCACAACAACTGACACAACATCATGATCTCTACTACCACAGTCACAACAACTGGCACAACATCATGATCTCTACTACCACTACCAGTCACAACAACTGACACAACATCATGATCTCTACTACCACTACAACAGTCACAACAACTGACACAACATCATAATCTCTACTACCACTACCAGTCACAACAACTGACACATCATCATGATTTCTGCTACCACTACCACAGTCACAACAACTGACACAACATCATGATTTCTGCTACCACTACCACAGTCACAACAACTGACACAACATCATAATCTCTACTACCACCATCATAACAGCTGACACATCAACGTGATCTCTACTACCACTACCATCAATAAAACACAAACAAGCCACCTGGACCATCAACAAAACACACAAACAAGCCACATGGACCATCAACAAAACACAGACACAAGCTACATGGACCATCAACATAACACACAAGCTACATGGACCATTAACATAACACTTACACAAGCTACATAGACAATCAACATAACACTTACACAAGCTACATAGACCATCAACATAAGACATGCACAAGCTACATGGACTATTAACAAAACACTTACACAAGCTACATGGACTATTAACATAACACTTACACAAGCTACATGGACTATTAACATAACACTTACACAAGCTACATGGACTATTAACATAACACTTACACAAGCTACATGGACTATTGTCAGAACACTTACACAAGCTATGTGGACTATTAACATAACACTTACACAAGCTACATGGACTATTAACATAAGACAAACACAACCTATATGGACCATTAACACAAGACATACACAAATTACATGAATCATTAACATAAGACATACAGAAGCTATATAGACCATTAACATAAGACATACACAAGCTACATGGACTATCAACATAACACTTACACGAGCTACATGGACTAATAACATAACACTTACACGGGCTACATGGACTATTAGCATAACGTACACAAGCTACATTGACTATTAACATAAGACATACACAAGCTACATTGACTATTACCATAACACACAAGCTACATTGACTATTAACATAAGACATACACAAGCTACATTGACTATTAGCATAACACTTACACAAGCAACAAGCTAAATGGACCATTAACATAACACTTACACAAGCTACATGGACCCTTAACACAACACTTACACAAGCTACATGGACAATTAACATAACACAGACACAAGCCACATGGACAATCAACATAACACTTACACAAGCTACATAGACCATCAACATAAGACATGCACAAGCTACATGGACTATTAACAAAACACTTACACAAGCTACATGGACTATTAACATAACACTTACACAAGCTACATGGACTATTAACATAACACTTACACAAGCTACATGGACTATTAACATAACACTTACACAAGCTACATGGACTATTGTCAGAACACTTACACAAGCTATGTGGACTATTAACATAACACTTACACAAGCTACATGGACTATTAACATAAGACAAACACAACCTATATGGACCATTAACACAAGACATACACAAATTACATGAATCATTAACATAAGACATACAGAAGCTATATAGACCATTAACATAAGACATACACAAGCTACATGGACTATCAACATAACACTTACACGAGCTACATGGACTAATAACATAACACTTACACGGGCTACATGGACTATTAGCATAACGTACACAAGCTACATTGACTATTAACATAAGACATACACAAGCTACATTGACTATTACCATAACACACAAGCTACATTGACTATTAACATAAGACATACACAAGCTACATTGACTATTAGCATAACACTTACACAAGCAACAAGCTAAATGGACCATTAACATAACACTTACACAAGCTACATGGACCCTTAACACAACACTTACACAAGCTACATGGACAATTAACATAACACAGACACAAGCCACATGGACCATCAACAAAACACCGACACAAGCTACATGGACCATCAACAAAACCGACAAAAGCTACATGAACCCTTAACATACAACATACACAGGCTACATGGACTATTAACATAAGACTTACACAAGCTACATGGACCATTAACACATTAACTACCGCAAGCCGCTGTCAGCGGCTCACAAAATAATCACATTTGGACCGCAAGCCGCTCAGAGTGCCAATCTAATTTTAGTAATAAAACAAATGAAAAATGTACTGAAACACTCTGATCTGGTTCGAGATTTTAAGTTGCCACCGGAAAACAAATTCCCAAAGCATGGTTTGTTGTAGAACACTGGAAAATTGATATTATGTTCATATTTTTCAACGTTTTGGGTTAGTTACCAAATCGTGTAAAACTGTTTACCATGGCAACTAGTGATAGGACTACAAAAAATGCGTGTACATCTCGTCTAATGGCTGAATAGGATAGAAACGTGTTTTAACAATTGACTGATAGATCTAGCGATGAGGACGAGTGAAAACGGTGTGCACATTGATTGAAATTGTGATTTTGATAGAGATGGGGCGCAGACAGTTATAATTGTGAAAATATTGCAAGTCCTCAGCCATCGGAGGGCCGTTAAATAGCAACAACCTCTATTAGAGTTACAACCAGTATTTATTGTAATAGTACACTCATTTATCTTTAAAATGACGTGTAATTCATAAAAATCTGTAAACAATTATGAAAACTACCGCTTACTTTGTGTAAACACCTACAGGATAAAAATGGGAAAAAAATTTAATTCGGCCACAGTGTGTTTTTCAATTCGGTAGTTAATGTGTTAACATAACATTTACACAAGCTACATGGACAATAAAAACATAACACTTACACAAACTACATGGACCATCAACAAAACACCAACACAAGCTACATGGACCCTTAACATACAAACAAATTAACCAAACAAAACTACATGCCCCCCCAAAATAACAACCCACCAAAAGCTTAACCAAAAAAATAACTCAAAAAAAACATAAAAAAAAACCCAAACATCCAAACACATGGACCCAAACATTAACATAACACCCACACAAAAACATGGACCATTAAACATAAAACCCCCCCCCCCCACAAGCCCCCAACATTTTCCCCCAACAAACCACCCCACAAAAACCCACCAAAAACACCCCCCCCACCAAAAAACAAACACCCACCAACCCCCCACAACCTCCAAAAAAATACCCACCCCCCAAACCCAACCATAACCCCCAACACCCACCCAAACTACCCCCCCCACCAAAACCCCCATCCCCAACAAACACACACCAACACCCACAAAAAACACCACACCCCCACAAAAAACCCCCCCCCACCACCAAAACCAAAAACCCCCCCCCACCAAAAACCCCCCCCCCCCCCCCCCAAAACCCAACCCCCCCCACAACCAAACACCCCCCCAAACACACCCACCCCCCAAGCCCCCCCCCCCCCCCCCCCCCAAAAACCCCCCCCCCCCTACCAACCCCCCCCCCCCCCCCCCACAACATTTAAAAACCAAGCCCCCCCCCCCCCCACTAACACAACAAAACCCCCAAAACCCACACCCCCATAACAAAACCACCAACCCCCCCCCCCCCCCCCCCCAACAAAAACAAAAAACACCCACAAGCTACAATCCAACAACCCACACCACCCCAACCCCCCCAAACAAAACAACAACCACCCCCCCCCCCCAAACCAAACCAACCCCACAAAACATGGACCATAACCCAACCACCCCCCCCACCCCACACCACCCAAACCCCCACAACCCCCCCCCCCCCCCCCCCCCCCAAACCCCCCCCCAAAAACCCCACCCCCCCAACCCCCCCCCCAACCCCCACCCCCACCCCCACACACAAACCCAAACCCCCACCAAAACAAAAACCCCCACCACCCCCCAAAACCCCCCCAACAAACCACACCCCCCCCCACCCCCCACCCAAACACCCAACAAAAAAACCCAAACCACCCCCCCCCCCCCCACCAAAAACACAAAACACCCACCCCCCCCCCCAACCCCCCCAAACAACCCCCAACCAAAACCAACACCCAACCAACCACCCCACCAAACATCCCCCCCCACCACCCCCCACCCAAAAACAACCCCCAACACACCCCCCACACAAAAAACCAACCCACCCCCCCCACCACCCCCCCCCCCCCCAAAAAACCCCCCAACCCCCCCCCAAACCCCCCCACCCAACCCCCCAACCCAAACAACACACCCCAACACACCCCACCCCCCCCCCCCCCCCCACCCCCACCACCCCCCCCCCCCCCCCCCCCCCCACCCCCCCACCCCCCCCCCCCCCCCCCCCCCCCCCCACCCACCACCCACCACCCCCCCCCCCCCCCCCCCCCCCCCCCCCCCCCAACCACACACCCCCACCCCCCCCCCACCCCACCCCAAACCCCCCCCCCCCCCCCAACCCAACAACCCCCCCCCCCCCCCCCCTTCCCCACCCCCAACCCCCCCCCCACCCCCACCCCCCCCCCCCCCCCCCCCCCAACCCCAACCCCACCCCCACCCCCCCACAACCCCAAAAACCCCCCAACCCCCCCCAACCCCCCACAAACCCCCAAACAAACCCCACCCCACACCCCCCAAACCCCACAATTCCCCCCAAAACCCAACACCCATAACCCCCCCCCCCCCCCCCCCCCCAACCCAACCCCCAACACCCAACCCCCCCAAACCCCCCCACCACCCCCCACCCACCCAAAAAACCAAACCACCCCCCCCCCACACACCACCCCACCCACCCCCCCCCACCACCCCCCCCCCCCCCCCCCATGGACTATTAACATAACACTTACACAAGCTACATGGACTATTAACATAACACTTACACAAGCTACATGGACATAATATTAACAAGCTACATGGACATAACACTTACACAAGCTACATGGACCATTAACATAACACTTACACAAGCTACATGGACAATAAAAACATAACACTTACACAAGCTACATGGACCATTAACATAACACTTACACAAGCTACATGGACTATTAACATAACACTTACACAAGCTACATGGACTATTAACATAACGCTTACACAAGCTACATGGACTATTAACATAACACTTACACAAGCTACATGGACCATTAATATAACACTTACACAAGCTACATGGACCATTAACATAACACTTACACAAGCTACATGGACTATTAACATAACACTTACACAAGCTACATGGACCATTAACATAACACTTACACAAGCTACATGGACAATAAAAACATAACACTTACACAAGCTACATGGACCATTAACATAACACTTACACAAGCTACATGGACTATTAACATAACACTTACACAAACTACATGGACCATTAACATAACACACAAGCTACGTGGACCCTTAACATAATACTTACACAAGCTACATGGATTATTAACATAACACTTACACAACCTACATGGACCATTAACATAACACTTACACAAGCTACATGGACCAATAACATAAGACATACACAAGCTACGTGGACCATGAACATAAGACATACACAAGCTACATGCCACAAGTATCATCAACATAATGTTTAAACAAGAACCATCAAGATAATGTGTACACAAGCCACAAGAACCCTCAACATTACGTTTACACAAGCTACCAAAACCCTCAACATAATGTTTACACAAGCTACAAGAACATGCACCTTCTTGTATACACAAGAACCAATAACAAAACACAGAGTACAAAAGCATCATTAGTATTAGCATCAACAAGATTGGTATTTTGAACATGATGACACCTCTAAGGGTATGTGGTATTGTGAACATGATGACACCTCTAAGTGTGTGTGGTATTGTGAACATCATGACACCTCTAAGTGTATGTAGTATTGTGAACATGATGACACCTTTAAGTGTATGTGGTATTTTGAACATGATGACACCTCTAAGTGTATGTGGTATTGTGAACATGATAACACCTCTAAGTGTATGTGGTATTGTAAACATGATGACACCTCTAAGTGTATGTGGTATTGTGAACATCATGACACTTCTAAGTGTATGTGGTATTGTGAACATGATGACACTTCTAAGTGTATGTGGTATTGTGAACATGATGACACCTCTAAGTGTATGTGGCATTGTGAACACGATGACACCTCTAAGTGTATGTGGTATTGTGAACATGATGATACCTCTATGTGTATGTGGTATTGTGAACATCATGACACCTTTAAGTGTATGTGGTATTGTGAACATCATGACACTTCTAAGTGTATGTGGTATTGTGAACATCATGACACTTCTCAGTGTATGTGGTATTGTGAACATCATGACACTTCTAAGTGTATGTGGTATTGTGAACATCATGACACTTCTCAGTGTATGTGGTATTGTGAACATCATGATACCTCTAAGTGTATGTGGTATTGTGAACATCATGACACCTTTAAGTGTAAGTGGTATTGTGAACATCATGACGCCTTTAAGTGTATGTGGTATTGTGAACATCATGACACTTCTAAGTGTATGTGGTATTGTGAACATCATGACACTTCTAAGTGTATGTATTAAATAATTCAATGTTTTATTTCTGTGTGTAGCTGGGGAACTAGCTGGGGCACTCAGGGATACATTATGATGTCAAGAAACCGTAACAACAACTGCGGTATTGCCACCCAGGCCAGCTACCCAACTGTGTGAGATGTATACAACCTTTACAATGCCATCACTAGCATGAAAACTTCATTGAAAGACAAAATGTCTCAACATCAGTGAGAATCCATCATTGACAACAACAAGGATTCCGCCAGCAGCATTTCCTTGTACACATCCCAAAATGAGCGCTTGTATCACCTCAATATTAGCACATGTATCATCCCAGTATTAACAACTGTATCATCTAAGCTAAAATTATAAGTTGGCATCTCAGTATCTGATCTTACATTTGATGTCTGATTTAACCAACTATAAATCCTCTCACACATAAACACGCACACATATTCTGAGACATCTTCACATGCACACATACTGAGACATAATTACACACAGACACACACATACTGGAACAGACTTACTGACACACACAGACATACATATTAACAGACACATCAACATGAGAGTACAATTTTCTGTGTAAGGAATGACATAATAAATACTCAGTTAATGTATAATCTGTGTTTGTGTTTTCTTGCATGGGTACCAGACGGTGACAAAATTTAGTCTGGCCAAAACTGGGGGTGGGTGGGACAAAGTTTGTGTGTACATTTTTATAACACTGTTTTTACCACCAGCACCAATAATCAGTATTAACGCTACGCCTCACAAGAACAATCAGGAGTTAATGACAAAAATCAATCACTAGTGATAAAAACAATCAGTAGTTAATGACAAAAATCAATCACGTGATAAAAACAATCAGTAGTTAATGACAAAAATCAATCACTAGTGATAAAAACAGTCAGAAACTAATGACAAAAATCAATCACTAGTGATAAAAACAATCAGTAGTTAATGACAAAAATCAATCACTAGTGAATGCAGTCAGTGGCCATCACGCCTAGTGGCGTCTTGTAGGGCAACAACAAATTGATTCCACTTTGCTCGGTCGGTGGCCATCCTTCGTACAGTGCCCCAACTCTAGTTCATTCCCTGCATCTCAGCCTCCACAGTCCTCCGCCAGGTTGTTTTTGGTCGGCCTCTCTTTCGTTTTCCTTCACATGGACCATTACTCAAACATTAAAGAAAAACATAGAATCTTTCGAAGCAAAGTGTTACAGAAAAATTCTCAGAGTATCTTGGACCAAGAAGAAGAAAAATATAGACCCCTAGACATCCTACACGACCTGAACATCGAGGAAAACTGGCTCATAAACAATATCATGACCCGGAAACTGAAATATTTTGGCCACATTAAACGTCATAGTGGCTTAGAGAGAACAGTGATGGAGGGTATGGTACCTGGAAGGCGAGGCAGGGGCCGACCAAGACGACGGTGGACACAGGACATTGAAGACACCTTGAACATGACATTGGAGGAGGCAGGAGGGCTGGCTAGAGATCGAGAGTCTTTCAGGCGGGCTGTGATGAGAGCGACGTTCTGCAAAGGACATGCTACATGATGAGTAGTTAACAACAAAATAACAGTAACAGCCATGTATGGAGACAGTAACAGCCATAATGGGGACAATAACAGTCATGTATGGAGACAGTAACAATCATTATGGAGACAATAACAGTCATGTATTGAAACAATAACAGTCACGTATGGAAACAATAACAGTCATGTGTGGAGACAATAACAGTCATGTATAGAGACAATAAGTCAGGCATGGAAACAATGACAGTCATGTATGGAGACAATAACAGTCATGTATTGAAACAATAATGTCATGTATGGGAACAGCAACAGTCAAGTATGGAGACAGTAACAGTCAAATATGGCGACAGTAAACGTCATGTATAGGGACAGTAACAGTCATGTATGAAGACAGTAACAGTTGTGAATGGAAACAATAACAGTCATGTCTGGAGACAATAACAGTCATGTATGGATATAGTAACAGCCAAGTATGGAAACAGTTAAGTATGGAGACATTAACATTTAAGTGTGGAGACAGTATAATAATAGCCCCTCCAGTCATAACTGACTATGAGAATGCGCCCCTGAAGTGACAGCCCTCAGCTGCTCATTTTCCTGATGTTTTCTCTTCTCTTCTGCTTGTCATGTGAGCTTCTTTTCGCCCAAACTGAAGTGGAGCCGCAGGTAGCATCGCCACTTGGTGCGATTGGCAGTTTATCCTCCCAGGTTGCTGAATTTATGTCCAGCACATTCATGTCTCTCTTACACACATCTTTGAATCTCAGCTGCCGTTGCCCAACTGTTCTTTTGCCATCTGCCAGTTGTCCGTAGAAGATATCTTTTGGGATGCGACCATCTTCCATGCAGCGGAAATGGCCAAGCCAGCGTAGTCTGCGCTGTCTAAGCAGTGTATACATGTTTTGAAGGCCAGCACGTGACAATACCTCGACATTTGTCACTTTATCTGGCCACTAAATGCCGAGGATGTGGCGTAGACACCGTAGATGGAAAATATTGAGCCTTCTTTCTTGCTTAAATAGGTTGTCCACGTCTCGATACCATAAAGAAGTGTGCTGGGGACACAGGCGTTATATAATAATGCAGCTTTGGTCTTCATTGGGAGTTTGGAGTTTCCCCAAAGACGCAATGTGAGCTGGGCAAAGGTAACTGCAGCTTTGCCAATGCGGCTGTCAATTTCTGTGTCCAGAGAGAGTTTGTCATTGATGGTAGACCCCAAGTATATGAAGTGGTGCACCACTGCCAATTCATAATTATCGATAGTGATAACTGGTGCAACACCCACATCCTGACTCAGCACATTTGTTTTATTTAGACTTTTGTGAGGCCAAAGTCCTTGCATGCATGGGTGAACCGATTCATCAAGCTCTGAAGCTCCTGCTGGCTTTGAGTGATGACTGCAGCATCATCAGCAAATAACAAGTCTCTAATAGTTACCATTGTGGAGACAATAACAGTCAGGTATGGAGACAACAGTCAAGTATGGAAACAATTACAGTAACAGTTAAGTATGAAGACAATAAGACTAACAGTTAAGTATGGAGACAATAACTGTAACAGTCAAGTATGGAGACAATAACAGTCAAGTATGGAGACAATAAGACTAACAGTCAAATATGGAGACAGTAACAGTCATGTATCGAGGCAATAACAGTCAAATATGGAGACAGTAACAGTCATGCATCAAGACAATAACAGTTAAATACTGAGACAGTAACAGTTAAGTATTGAGACAATAACAGGAACAGTCAAGTATGGAGACAATAACAGTCAAATATGGAGAAAATAACAGCAATAGTCATGGATCGAGACAATAACAGTCAAATATGGAGACAAAAACAGTAACAGCCAAGTATAGAGACAATAACAGTCAAATATGGAGATAATAACAGTAACAGCCAAGTATAGAAATGGTAACAGTCAAATGTGGAGACAAAAGCAGTAATAGTCATGGATCTAGACAATAACAGTCAAATATGGAGACAGTAACAGCAATAGTCATGAATCGAGACAATAACAGTCAAATATGGAGAAAATAACAGCAGTAGTCATGGATCGAGATAATAACAGTCAAATATGGAGACAAAAACAGTAACAGCCAAGTATAGAGACAATAACAGTCAAATATGGAGATAATAACAGTAACAGCCAAGTATAGAAATGGTAACAGTCAAATATGGAGACAAAAGCAGTAATAGTCATGGATCTAGACAATAACAGTCAAATATGGAGAAAATAACAGTAACAGTCAAATATGGAGACAGTAACACTCAAATAACAGTAACAGTCATGTATCGAGACAATAACAGTCAGATATGGAGACAATATTGGTAACAGTCATGTATAGAGACAATAACAATCAAATATGGAGAGGATAACAGTAACAGTCATGCATCAAGACAATAACAGTCAAATTTGGAGATAATAACAGTTAAATATGGAGACAGTAACAGTCAAGTATGGAGACTATTAGTCAAATATGGAGACAATAACAGTAACAGTCATGTATCGAGACAATAACAGTCAGATATGGAGTCAATAACAATCAAATATGGAGACAATAACAGTAACAGCCAAGCATAGAGACAATAACAGTCAAATTTGGAGATAATAACAGTTAAATATGGAGACAGTACCAGTTCAGTATGGAGACAATAACAGTAACAGTCAAGTATGGAGACAATAACAACAGTCAAATATGGAGACAATAACAGTAACAGTCATGCATCAAGACAATAACAGTCAAATATGGAGACAATAACAGTCATATATCAAGACAATAACAGTCAAATATGGAGACAATAACAGTAACAGTCATGCATGGAGACAATAACAGTCAAATATGGAGACAATAACAGTAACAGTCATGCATGGAGACAATAACAGTCAAATATGGAGACAATAACAGTGACAGTCAATTATCGAGACAATAACAGTCAAATATGGAGACAATAACAGTCATATATCAAGACAATAACAGTCAAATATGGAGAACAATATCAGTGACAGTCAATTATCGAGACAATAACAGTCAAATATGGAGACAATAACAGTCAAATATGGAGACAATAGCATTAACAGTCATGTATCGAGACAATAACAGTAAGTCAAATATGGAGACAGTAATAGCCAAATGCAGCAATACTACGGGAAGAAGTGGAAGAGGCTATATGTTCGATGAAAGGAGTGAAGTCACCGAGTGTGGATAATATACCAGCAGAGCTCTTGAAATATGGAGGACCAGATATAGTAAAAATCATGACAACAATTTGCCAGAAGATATGGAGTACAAAAGAATGGACGCAGTCATTAGTAATACCGCTTCCAAAGAAAGAAAATCTAAAAATGTGCAAGAACTACAGAACCATTAGCCTTATTAGTCATCCAAGTAAGGTGATGTTAAGGATACTTTTGAACAGAATAAAACAGAAATCAGAAGAAATCTTGTCAGAGGAACAGGCTGGCTTTAAACCAAAAAGAAGTACCTCAGAACAAATCTTCAATATTAGATTACTGATTGAAAAACATCTCCAGCATCAACATGATTTATACCATAACTTCATCGATTTCACAAAAGCCTTCGATCGAGTCTGGCATGAAGGCTTATGGCAAATAATGAGAAAATTCAATTTTGATACCAACATCATAGATATCATTGAAGCACTATAGAAGGACACAAGCAGTGCTGTTTTTGCAAGCAATGACATTGGATAATTTTTCAAAACAACTGTAGGAGTTCGCCAGGGATGTATCCTGTCACCAGTGCTCTTTAATATATATCTAGAACATATTATGCAGGAGGCTCTCTACGATTATAAATCAACCATATCGATTGGAGGCCGACCTCTGTGTAATCTACGTTTTGCTGATGATATTGATCTGATAGCTGGAACAGAATCAGAACTTCAAGACCTTACCTCTAGACTGGAGAAAGTAACAAAAACGTATGGGATGGAAATTAATATAGAAAAAAGCAAGATATTGGTGAATAGCCATAAGAAACATGTTCCGACCAACATTACGTTAAATGGGCAAACGTTAGAAGAAGTTAACACCTTTAAATATCTCGGGTCTACTATATGTAGTGATGGAAGATCAAGTAAGGAAATCAAGACAAGACTTGAGATGGCCTCAGCTGCCATGACAAGGTTGAATGTGATCTGGAAAAGTAACATCAGTTTTCCTGTGAAGATCAAATTATACAAATCACTTATATTATCTATTCTCTTGTATGGGTGTGAGGGCTGGACACTCACTGCAGATACGGAGCGAAGGATTCAGGCTTTCGAGCATAAATGTTATAGAAGAATTTTGCGCATTTGCTATAAAGAGCACAAAACAAATGTCTATGTTAGAGAGAAGATAAACACCTATGCAGGCCACCAAGAACCACTTTTGTCAATAGTGAAACGTCGAAAGCTTGCCTGGTTTGGGCATGTAACTCATCATGACTCCCTTTCGAAAACGATCCTCCAGGGAACAGTTGAAGGTAAACGGAGAAGAGGAAGGCAAAGAAAATCCTGGGCTGATAACATCAAAGAATTGGCAGGACACGGTTTTTCCACACTTGTACGCATTGCTGAGAATAGAGAGCAGTGGAGGACCATGTCTGCTGATGCTTCCACCATGGCACCCCTACGACCCATGACGGGTTATGGGTTGAGATGATGATGATGAATAGCCAAATATGGAGACAATAGCAGTCAAGTATGTAGACAAAAGTAATAGTCATATATTGAGACAATAACAGTCAAATATGGAGATAATAATAGTAACAGTCAAATATGGAGACAATAGCAGTCAAGTATAACAGAAACAGTCATGTATCAAGACTATAACAGTCAAGTATGGAGACAATAACAGTAGCATCCAAGTATAGAGACGGTAACAGTCAAATATGGAGACAAAAACAGTAAGTCATGGATTGAGACAATAAAAGTTACATATAGAGACAATAACAGTAATAGTCATGTATTGAGACAATAGCAGTCAAGAATGGAGACAATAACAGTAATAGTCATGTATCGAGACAATAACAGTCAAATATGGAGACTATACAACCAGAAATTCAACACCATCATGCTTGGGATTCCAGGAAAGAAAGACAAGATTGGATAACACCAGGAACGTTAAACACCACAGCGGAGAGAAAGGATATGAAAGAAAGAAAACAGAAGCTGTCTCCCAGGTTAAAGGAAATATTTAGCGAACATTACAGTCAGCTGGACAAAGAAGTTAAACGTCAAATCCATGCCAACAAAAGGACATTTCTGGATGACCTTGCAAGACAGGCAGAAGAGGCAGCACTGAGAAATGAACAAAGCACAGTTAATAAAATAACTAAAACTATCAGTGGAAAATGAGGTGCAAACAATATAACGTTAGTGAGAGACAAGCAAGGAAATTTCATCACCACACCACAGGGGCAGGAAACAAGATGGGCAGAGCATTTCAGAGAAACTCTGAACAAGGAACAACCAGAGACACAGTTGAATGTTCCTGAGGCTGAAAATGATCTAGGTGTTAATACAGACATTCCACGTAAGGAAGAAATCATCACGGCAATCAAAGGGTTAAAGAACGGAAAATCTGGCCACGATAACTTAAATGCTGAGGAAATAACAGTCAGATATGGAGACAATAACTGTAAAAGTCATGTTTCAAGACAATAACAGTAACAGTCATGTATGGAGACATTAACAGTCAAATATGGAGACTAAAACGGTAGTAGTCATGGATTGAGACAATGACCATCAAATAAGGAGACAATAACAGCAACAGTCATGTATCAAGACAATAACAGTCAAATATGGAGACAATAGTCAAATGTGGAGACAATAACAGTAATAGTCATGTATCAAGACAATAACAGTCAAGTATGGAGACATTAACAGTAACATATAGAGACAATAACAGTCAAGTATGGAGACAATAACAGTCAAATATGGAGACAATAACAGCAATAGTCATATATCGAGACATTAACAGTCAAATATGGAGACAATAACAGTAACAGTCATGTACCGAGACAATACCAAGTCAAATATGGAGACTATTACAGGCAAGTATAGAGATAATAACAGTCAAATAGGGAGACAGTAACAGTCAAGTATGGAGACAATAACAGTCATGTACCGAGACAATACCAAGTCAAATATGGAGACAATAACAGTCAAATATGGAGACAGTAACAGTCAAATATGGAGACAGTAACAGTCAAATATGGAGACAGTAATTCAGTCCCTCTGGAGACAGTAAATCAGTCAAATATGGAGTTACAAAAAGAGTGGTTGATAGGGGCATCAAATATGGAGACAATAACAGTCAAGTATAGAAACAGTAAAATATGGAGACAATAACAGTCATGTACCGAGACAATACCAAGTCAAATATGGAGACAATAACAGTCATGTATGGAGACATTAACAGTCAAATATGGAGACAGTAACAGTCAAATATGGAGACAGTAACAGTCAAATATGGAGACAGTAACAGTCAAATATGGAGACAATAACAGTCATGTACCGAGACAATACCAAGTCAAATATGGAGACAATAACAGTCAAGTATAGAGATAATACCAAGTCAAATATGGAGACAATAACTATAAAATGGAGACAATATACAGTTGCAAATATGGCAAGCAAAGATGGTGACAGCTTCAATATGGAGTTGAGACAACAGTCTGTGCCTTGATCTCAAGTGGAGACATAAGTCATATTAAGTATTTTGGAGACTACAGGCCCTGGATTGAGACAATACCATCAAATAAGGAGACACACATGTCATGTATAAGACAATAACAGTCGAAATATGGAGACAATAGTCAAATGTGCATAACAGTACCTTTCTTGACAGCACAAGTATGGAGACATTAACAGCCTTATCAGCTAAATTCTGACAATCTGCAGTCAAAATATGGAGACAATGAGTAATGTTTGTCCACCAGGAAGACAATCAAATATGTGCGATATTCTCCCAAGAGAAGACAGCAAATATGGAGACAATAACAGTCACATATAGAGACAATAACAGTCCACCAAGTCATATGGAGACAAAATATAACAGTATAGAAACAGTCAAGTATGGAGACAATAACAGTCATGTACCGAGACAATACCAAGTCAAATATGGAGACAATAACAGTCAAATATGGAGACAGTAACAGTCAAATATGGAGACAGTAACAGTCAAATATGGAGACAGTAACAGTCAAATATGGAGACAATAACAGTCAAATATGGAGACAGTAACAGTCAAATATGGAGACAGTAGCAGTCAAGTATGGAGACAATAACAGTCATGTACCGAGACAATACCAAGTCAAATATGGAGACAATAACAGTCAAATATGGAGACAGTAACAGTCAAATATGGAGACAGTAATAGTCAAGTATAGAGACAATAAAAGTCAAATATGGAGACAGTGACAGTCAAGTATGGAGACAATAACAGTCATGTACCGAGATAATACCAAGTCAAATATGGAGACAATAACAGTCAAGTATAGAGATAATACCAAGTCAAATATGGAGACAATAACTATAAAATTATAGTTGCCCATCGCAAGCAAAGATGGTGACAGCTTCAGATTTGAGTTGAGACACATCTGTGCCGTGATCTCATGTGGCTGATTAGTCCTATTAAGTATTTTGGCCCTACAGGCCCTGCCACATACGGGGCACACATGGTTAGAGTCGATAATAGTGTTGCTGTGCATTCTGACCTTTCTTGCAGCACACTTGCCTTCTGCCTTATCAGCTAAATTCTGTTCTGCAATGCGAGCGCCTTGAGTAATGTTTGTCCACCAGGAAGAGCAATCATGTGCGATATTCTCCCAAGAGAAGACAGCAAATATGGAGACAATAACAGTCACATATAGAGACAATAACAGTCACATATAGAGACACTAACGGTCAAATATGGAGACAATAACAGTCTTGTATCAAGACAGTAACAGAAAAAAACCCAGTAAAAGTAGCATTAATATTAGAAACAATAACAGTACCAGAAATGACAACAGTAACAGAAAAACCTGTACAAATATTTTTATTGTAGTTAAAAATTTCCTGTTCAACCTTTGATGAATTATAAATCCCTCCTGTCTAATTATTGTAAAAAAAACAACAAAAAAGTCAATGAAAATGTCCACAATATGGGTGTATGTGCTTTTGTTTCCTTTGTACTAAACTAATAGACTCTACACTGGTGTCAATGAGGTTGGAGGAGGGTTTGGTGTGAACATTTGGGGTGTTTGGATTAATGCAGTGCAGTCCGGATAAGCGGAAGTCGCTTAAGCTAAATTTCAATTAAGTCGAAGCAATTTTGCAGGCCCCCGGCCGGAAGACTTCTTTAGTAGAAACTCCTGATAAAAAGCAGAATTTCTGATAAGCCGAAGTATTTGAGATGACCCAAGTGGCTTCTGCTTATCCGGACTGCACTCTATTGTAATTTACTCTTTATTTGTTAGTAGCAATATGTATTACTAGAGCCTCACTTTCTTGCCATACTTCCATTATATATGAATATTTGTTCTTATTATATACTGTTGTACTTCCTATATTGTGTAGTTCTCTAGGTCTGTCTATTCTCAACACCTATTCTACAGTTATGAGTGAATTGCATAGCTGTAAATAATCTAATATTGGTTTTCTTTGTTGTTCATACTTATATCATAGTAAGAAATGCTCTGTATTATTGTCTAGTAAAAGGTTCTTCTGTTCTCAAATAACCCATTCCTAGTTGTAGTTGAATTTGTTTCTTATTGCTGGGAATTTTTAGTTGACTAGTTAAGTGACATGTTTTTGTTGAAGGTATCATCATCTTACATGCTTGTCTTATCTTGCGCTAATGTAATTGTCTGTTATTATTCTTGTAAGGTTTTGTTCTCTGTTCCACTCATCTCTATATTTGACTTTTAGCAGATCTACATTCCTTGGCTTCTTCATCCACCTTTTCATTTCCTTCTATGTCGACATGTGATGGTACCCAAGCTATTAAAACTGAAAATCCTCTGGAATACTGTGACGGTATTACCTCCCCTGCTTTGCAGTAGTGGTCCAACAGTGGCCAAAACTCTAGAGTATCTAATGTGGGCTTCAAAGGTATCTACCTTCGCACAAGATTACTCTTGGCAGAGATGTAGATAGAAGGGTGATGACACTTCTATTACAAAGGGAGTGTTCACAAGATATTCAGAATAAGTGAGAACAATACTGCTTTTGCTGAGCACATTAATTCTAGAATCTGCCGACAACTTTTGTGAAAGAATTAAGCACTTATTAATTTCAGCTCTTTTAAGCCCCCACCCATGATTTACTCAGTGGAATTCTTACTATTCTGGTATAGCTCTGTTTAGAGTGTGTGTAGTAAATTGTCTGAGACAAACATGCAGTAACTTTAAAAGGATTAAATCGAAGTTAAATTTGTAACATTACAAATAACAAAATTTAATAATCACTTTAGGTTTTAACAGTTGGAAAATAATTTGAATAGTTATGGATCAAGAAAAGTTATCGTCAGTCTTTAGGGAATGTGAGATGTTACAAAAAGTTCAAAAAAAAAAGGTAAAGGAACCCGTTACACGCCCATTGAGGCATATTGGGAATATGGTGTTAGGCCCATATTATCTTGACCGTCGGCACACGAAGGGTGATGTGGTCGGCATCACGCCGGCCGCCTTAACCTTCCCAGAGTTGCTCTGGTACCCATTTGGGGCTGGGTCGACCCAGGAGCCGTTTGTGGCCTAAAAAATTCCCGCCTCATCTGGGGATCGAACCATAGACCACTGTGCTAGGAAGCCAGTGCACTAACCACTATGCTACCGCGGCTCCCAAAAAGTTCAAGAGGCAGCATATATTTGAACTTAGCTGCCAATGAGGGATCTGCTCCTTCTTATGGGTTGGTTCTTTTCACTCTGCTCACGCTCGTCTCTGATCAAGGTTGTCAGGGTAGCTCGTTTCCCAGAAACGTCAAGGAGAATCTACCACGTGCGTCCTTCATCTTAACACTTAGGCCACGGTTCCCTTCTTGTTCCAGAGATAGTATGTTCTGCTGGTACCACCAATAACTATGGTAAAGAATAGAACGAAACGCTCTTCTGAGTTTGGCATTTTCCACCCCATAGTTATGGGTTCCTATCTTCCCATACCACCATCCTAATTACTCAGACTTTACCCTCGATGAGGATTAAATTTAATCCCTCGGGCTAAAACTTTCTTTACATTTAAATAGAATAGCTTTCATAGTTACTTTATATTTAAATGAAAAGGTTAATAATACAGATAGAGTCTGTTTATATATACATCTCCAGTGATTGAAAAGTGTTCACGATATAAATTGAATATGTTTTCATTTAGGTTTTACACTGAAAAGTTTGAAACTTATCTCAGTTGCTCACCGCAAGCTAGGATGACCGGGTAACAAACAGGTGACATCACAGAGAGGAGTGTCGAATGATTTGATAAAATCAAATATCTGCTACTTAGCAGAAAAATAACAACGAAAGAAAAGTGCGTTACTTGAGAGCACATAATAAAAATCAGTATCACATATATACCGATATTGCCGGAGAGAAACAAAGATCGATAGGGGTCGCCCCGTTTTGTCACAAATATAGATTGCATTAGCTAGACATGTCTCCTGTATCTGGTCTCCTGCATTCTCGTAAGTTTCCTACAGCTTAAATTGCAAAATGTTAGAGATTTCTAGTTCTTTTAGTATTGCAATCAGGGCTGTGGAGTCGGTCATTTTTAGTGGAGTCGGTGAAAAATGTCCCGTCTCCGAATTTTACGAGACTTAAGTCATGATGGATCCATGTTTGATCCATACAAGGGAGGAAGTCGCTTATATGATTTGAAATAATATTTTAAATTAGAATTCCTAAGACCCCTTTCTTGTTAAAGTACATCCATTTTTACATAATGTAGGAAAATTTCAGTTGCTTCTGATCATAAATAAAGTTTTTATCACAATTGGAAATTTGTTGGCACAATTAGAAAAAGCACACAAGAAATGAAAATAAACTATATACATTGTGAGTTTTCCCGTCATTGTTAAAATGAAACTATTTTGCCTCATGGTGTTTGGCAAAGCAGTCATTTGTGGGCAGGTGTGGGTGATTTGTTATTTTGTATTATTAGCCACGTATTCATTTATTCCCACACATTCCATACGTATACACATAACTCCATATAAGGGCATACTTTTATCCATATCACTAGTTACAAAAACTGTGATCAGACTTCTAATATTAAAATCTGTGATATCAGAGTTGGAAAATATTTTTGCCGACTCCACAACCCTGATTGCAACCATCTCTATTGTAAAAAATATGTATTTTCCATGATACTACAGTATATCTGTTTACAATTTTCTAAGTTGGAATATATCCCTAATTTGTCATCTTCTCCCCAGTACTTATCTGTGTGTACTCTAATGCTGCCCTTTGATATTTGTTGTATATATATATATTTTGGCTTTGTTTTTGACAATTTCTATATCAGCTGATTTATTGCGTATTTCTGCTGGGTCATAGTCTGTGTCTGGTTTCTTGAGCTCCCAGGGTGGTACTACCAGCTTGAATTGATTACTGTTATTAATTTATGTATTTAGAGCATGTTAACAATAACACTACAAAGGGTAAAAATATCAATAACAGCCAAAATAAATACAGTGAACATAATAGTTATATAACTAAAATAGTAATATTAACAACAAAATTAAAAGTAAATGCATTGATAACATTAAAAGAAACAATAAATGCAATGACCCAAGTAACAATAAGACAAGAGATAGACCAAGAATAAAACTATTATGTCATCAAGGAAAACAAGACACAATGCCTGACTTCACACTGCAAACAGAATTTCTATAATGAACTCCTTCCTATGACTTTTCTATGGCAGTAGGGCAAAATGTCAGAAGCAGCATCATACATCAGATACAATTCAATTAAGATAACAACATATGTGTGAGGTACTGGTGGTCAGAGAAGTAGTATAAGATAAATACTGTGTGGGCAATAATGAATGTGATAAAACTAATGTAATAACAAGTGAGACCACATTGGATGAACCACCATGACTATTTGTTGCTATATCACTAGACTACTTTCACTACATTCACAATATCAGTATTGCATATAACAGAAGACTACTGGTAACAGATGTGAAGAAGCTCTAGGGACAAAATAATGTCACAGCAAAGAATGAATAACAACAGCAACCGTTGGTAAGATTAAGGAAAGAAATAATAAAAATAAAGCAGATTTAATTGAAACAAAACCAGAAGTATCAGGCCTAAGGCACATAAAAAATAAACAAGCAAAAGAATCATGGGAACCACAATGATATTAAACAACTTTATCAAGTAATATGGAGGAGATAACAGTAGATTGTGAGACAGGATATCTGGTCAAGATGTCAATGTATGGAGATTTATATGGAAGGATATATGACCAAGTTGTCAAAGCAAGGAGACTTGTAAGGAAGGATATGTGATCAATTTGTCAAAGGAGGGAGATACATGAATCTATGACCATTACGATGGTGGTTATATGATTCTATGACCATCACAATTTTGGCTACATGAATCTATGACCATCACAGTGTTTTCTACATGAATCTTCAACCATCACAATTCTGGCTACATAAATTGACAACCATCACAATTTTGGCTACATAAATTGACAACCATCACAATTTAGGCTACATAAATCTACAACCATCAGTGTTTGGCTACATGACTTGACTCTGATCCACTGTTATTGAGCATCAGCTCTTGGTGACCTTAATGCCATTATATGGTACTGCGCAGTTCGTATAAGCTGTTCTGAGCTGCCATAAAGCGTATTGTCTATGGATGGGTTGTGTGGTAGGAATTGTCTCATTCCCTGGATTGCAGGGCACTGTAGTAGATGGTGATCTACTGTCTCCAATGGGTTCAGGCAGTGTCTACATTATGCTATATTTTGTGAACCCATTCTGTTTCTGTGGCCATTTAGTGTAGAGTGACCTGTTCTCAATCTGAAAATTTTGGTTTGATATCACCTTCACAGTGTGTGCTACAAGAATCAATGACCATCACAACTTTGACTAAACAAATCTACGACCATCACAATTGTTGGCTACATGAAACTAGAGCCATCACAATTGTTGGCTACATGAATCTATGACCAAACATTAATTGTCCTGAGTATCTCTCCCTTATCCATATCCAATGTCCTACATGCCAACCCCCAGGCAATGAAAAACTTGAAACTTGTACAAAAATTTTAAAAAAACCATTCAACCACCTTTTTGTTCTTTGAGAAAACAAAACAGCCTTTTCATTCATCCATGCTTTCACATAAGTTATCGTTTACTGTCTTTTCCTTGTTTGTATTGAGCACAACTGGTAAAATTCTATATATATCATAATACATAATATATCATACATATCACTCAATACAGAGTGTTACAACAGGAGGCAATCTGACTATTTCAGTCCCCCCGTCAGTAAAGTAATAAGGCCGTTTAATTAAGCTCCTTTACATGAAGGGGGTTGGGGAGGGCCCACCAGCACCATGATTCCCAAGTTTCAGCTTACTGTTATCTTTCCAGCCTGCACTGGGAATTGAACCCACTCCACATTGGTTGCAACTTTCAACTTTACTCCTGGTTTTATCCTTGCTGCCAGCTGGAGGAAGTTGTGAAAGTGACCATTATGTCGAGGTCCTATATAAATTACTGAAGGGCCTCCTAAATTCCATATGTCATTACGGTTGTTCCACAGCCAACACGTTGCTCTTTCCACAGTTTCACAGAGCCTTTGAAGTGCCCTTGCTGTTGACTGTCCTTTCACACTCAATAGTTTCAGTAGATCATATACTGAGGAACCAACTGCAGCAACTTCCACAGCTATGACCTGCTGAGCACCTGTCATGTCTCAAGACTGTGACCAGATCATTATACTTGGCCCATTTGAATGAGTGTTGCTCGTCCAATCTGGATTCATCATAAATAATCAAAAGAGGTTGTATCTAGATCTAGAGTGTGTTTAAGTCCAAGGTTTCCTACAAAGGCACAGATTTTAACTAAAGCATGCTGTGATGATTACCTCCTTTGTTTGATCTGATCACGAATATGATTAGGCCAACTTCTTTCACTAGATTCAGTTTCGTCACTGTTACTGTAAGAATCTAAATCAGTCCCGTATTCATCATCTACATCCGATTCAGCATCATCATCCTGATAAAAAAACCAAGTAACCTCTCACATGACTAAAAAAAAATTAATTAAAAAAATCACAAAAACTCAAAATATTGATTGATTCAGAAAACAGAAACTTTACATGCACCGGAAATCTACTTATAACTCAGGTCTCACTAAATACCAAAATCTCATTGATATATGGCACTGGCAGACAACAGTGTGCTTTTGTACATTTTGGACAGGACATTAGACTTTGCACGCTGGCATTTTTGAGGAACCAAATTGTAATGGGTTAATAATTAGGCAAAAAGCCTGTACAGAAAGCATGTATGGCCATGCAGATCTGAAAACGAATAAATCCTGTATATAATATGGGTAACCTGTACTAGCTGGACTGTATGCAATGTCCTCACTAAGGATGCTCACGAGGCTAGTCTGTCAGCTCTCTCATTGCTGCGTACACCTGCATGACCAGGACAGTTAGTCCACACTAGGTCCTGAAGATCTGAGGCTTCTAGGTATGTTTTCCATTCATGCCATAGCCATCTGTTTTGGACCTTCTGAGGCATGACACAACTGTCATGGTTATTGGAATCTCAGACAGCCAGCCCAGGGCTACAGTAGCCACGACTGCCTCCATTCTCATACTGGTGGTTGTTATTTAAGCTCAGCAACAACCCCATCTTTTGCTCTAGCTGAGAAGTCCCATCAATGATTTCTTATCACACAGAAATACATGAAATAGTTTCACTCAACAATGTGTGGAATGTAACAGCTGCTGCAGTCAACAGTGTGGTATAATAATAATGTGTGGAAAATAAGGAATATCAGATAACTAATGTGAGATAATGGGTCAGTCTTAAAGGGTGTGATTTATGTAATGTGAGATAATGTGTTAGTCATAAAGGGTGTGAATTATGTAATGTGAGATAATGTGTCAGTCATAAAGGGTGTGAATTATGTAATGCGAGATAATGTGTCAGTCATAAAGTGTGTGATTTATGTAATGTGAGATAATGTAAAATAATAATGTGTTGAAAATAAGGAATATCAGATAACTAATGTGAGATAATGGGTCAGTCTTAAAGGGTGTGATTTATGTAATGTGAGATAATGTGTTAGTCATAAAGGGTGTAAATTATGTAATGTGAGATAATGTGTCAGTCATAAAGGGTGTGATTTATGTAATGTGAGATAATGTATCACAAACAAAGGGTGGGATTTGTGTAATGACAGATAATGTATGTCAAGTGCTTAGCTGTGAGTGCACATTGACATATATATATATATGTTACATTATACATGGAGCGACAAACATGGCTCGTTATTCACAGCTAATGTTAACTCACTTAACTCCAACATGTAGGTACGATATCCGACGACTTTATGTCACAAACTTTATCATAACACAATAACACAGGCAGACTGCCGCTTTAACCAAGAATCGTAAGAAATGCACAATGTATGAGGTGCATGTCGGCGTCTGTGGCCTAATGGATATGAACGCAGTTTCATAATCCAGATATACCAGGTTCGAAACCTGCTGCAGGCGGTTTGGTAGCAGATCGCTTTGTGTGGATTTTTAACAATGGTATAAGCGCCGTACCGTTCAGAAAGCAATGGCAAACTACTGAACGTAAAAATTGCCTAGAAAAATCACAAACAGCCAATAAAAGCTGGGGTTGATTGCCACGTCCTGTAAAGGATAAGCAACTAACTTTATGAGGTGCATAATTGGAACATCATCCAATGGAACGCATTTCACTATAACTCAATATACTTTCTCGCTCCAATCTCTCTCTCGAATGCCTTCCCACACATGACCCTTTTCACACCTGACCAGTCTTCACCACCACTTCGTTCACAACAACTCAGTCATGCCCGTGAACTCGACATTAGTGTTTACTGCTACTAATGCATTCATGCCCACAGTCAAACTTAACATTCACTCACTTCAACTCACATAAATACCTCTAGCTCCCGCCGGAGCATGCTTACTGACATTCATTCTATAAACTGTACCGGTACATGACAATGTATAAAAAACAAAGTGTGAGATTTGTTTAATGTGATACAATGTACCACAAACAAAGAGTGTGGTTTGTATAATGTGAAATAATGTGTCAGTCATAAAGGGTGTGAATTATGTAATGTGAGATAATGTGTCAGTCATAAAGGGTGTGGATAGTGTAATGTGAGGTAATGTATCAACAACAAGGGTGTGATTTGTGTAATGACAAATAATGTATTTAAAAAAATGTGAGATAATGTACCACAAACACAGGGTGTGGTTTGTGTATTGTGAAAAAATGTGTCAGTCATAAAGGGTGTAAATTATGTAATATGAGATAATGTATCAAAAACAAAGGGTATCATTTATGTAATGAGAGATAATGTCTCAGTGATAAAGGGTGTGAATTATGTAATGTAAGATAATGTATCAAAACAAAGGGTGTGATTCAGAGATAATGTGTCAGTGATAAAGCATTTGATTTATGTAGTGTGTTAGTTATAAAGAATGTGATTATATTGCTGCCAAGAAATGAGTTCAAATCTTGTAGGAACAATACTCCGATAGCAGTCTGATCCTCACCTGCCACGTCCAGTGACATAAGCCCTGTCTCCTCACTGTGTCTTTCCAGACCCAACTGCCATGACCTCTCTTTCCAGACCCAACTGCCATGACCTCTCCTGTGCTCTGAACTTATTGAAATCTCATTTTAAAAAGTACAGAGAGACTTCCAGGATTTAATTTTTTTTTTTAAATTGGGGTAAAAAACATAACAGCAAGAGTTTAGTGAATATTTGTAGTCAAATTTTTGGGATTAAAACAATTAAAAAGATGCACAAAACGATTGTATGATCTGATGCAGGTGAAAATGGAAAAAAGCCATACAAAATACAAGCCAAACCACACAGGCTAACAGGTATGAGTAGACATCATCCTGGTAACAGCAAATAGTAATGCTATCATGATAACAGACAACATCATCATGGCCGCAGCAATTATGTTGATCACTGATCAGCAAACATTACCTCTTATTTTGACAACAGCAGACGAGAACTCTTTTAAGTTCGTTGAATTAGTTCAGTACATGCATGAAAGGGTCATTTCTATAAATGGACAAAAACAAATTAAGGAATGTTTAGATGCATTGAAGGGAACAAATCAAGACAATGTTATTACTGTCAGACTTTAATGAAGTGAAAAAAACACCAGTTTCCTTAGTCTGCATAGAATAAGTTAACAACAAATTCTTAACAACAATGAAAAATGTAAGCGATGCAAATCTGGTTAATATAAAATGAAAATTACTGATCCAAAATAAATTAAAAAAAAGGAAACAAAAAGAAGACATAAACAGTGATATCACCAACACATGAAATAACTTTTCTCCCCCCATAACTTGGATTTTTTAACATTACCAAGGAAATATTAGGCAGTGAAATGTGTACACTTTTGAATATTTAACCTGAACAGTCGTTTAAATACATTTTTTTTTAAAGCCCTGGTCAAAGAAGAAATCAAGGAAGACATCAAAATCAAAATAGACTTTTGAGACAAACTAAAAGACACAATTTGACTTAAAGACTGAAGGTCAATGGACAAATAGGAATTAGGGCTGCCACCTCTGTAATCCAGAATATAAGGACAGCTAGCAGCCCCAAGTGGGATGGAACTGTCCAGAGAAGGAACAGAAGGTGTCTGTTGAAGTGTATCATTCAAGAAAACAAGAGCAAATACTGGAGATCTAATGTAGCCAACGTGAAGTTAACAACCTTCAATGTGAAGATGATATTTGTTCTCATTACAATTTGTTATTCTGCAGGTTTAACATTTTTTTTAAAGTCAAGGTTAGCCATTATCCTGGTCAATGTTTTCTTGTTCTGATCTAATGTCGCATACTTTAAGTTTTCGTGGTGACGTCAGTGGTGACGACCCTGGTGACATCAACACTTTTGGTGAGGTCAGCACATTTGGACTGCTAAGTCGATTTGGCTGGGGCAAAATCAGGTCGGGCTTCCCCAGAGTTTGGCATGACTCATCCCTCATACAACGAAAATAAGACGGTGAACTGGGAGAGCCTGTATCTGAAATATTTCTAAAATTAAAAAAAAAATTTTAATGTAATAAAATGTCACAGTCTTCCTAAACCATCCATTTACTACACAGGTGACATAGGCTCAGTTCTACATACATACAATGTCCACTGGTTATATAAGGGCATATGTCCAAATATCAATGACCTCGAGGTGTGGTGTTCATTACCCTTGTCAGTACTTTATCTTACAAATAGCAGTACAATTTCTCATGTCATTTCTCCATCACAAACATATAACTATCATTCCTCATGTCATTTGCTCAGCACAAACATACAACTATCATTTATCTTCTCGGTTCCTCATCACAAACATACAACTATCATTTATCTTTTCGGTTCCTCATCACAAACATACAACTATCATTTATCTTCTCGGTTCCTCATCACAAACATACAACTATCATTTCTCATGTCATTTGCTCATCACAAACATACAACTATAATGTCTCTTTTCAATTCACCAATAAAACTTAGCAGTTATCTTCTCCTCATTTCCTCATCTCATTAAAAAAATAAAAATTATCATCTCCATTGTCAGAACAGGAAAGCCCCTCAGTCATGGGCCCTGTCATAATATGAATTTAAATATTATGTGATCAACAGTTGGCGCCACGTTAGTTTGTGAATCACACTGAAAATACACGACCTTTGAAGACTATTGCAGCAATCAATTCTGCTGCAAGAGTTTGTTTCCTTTCATTAATGTGAAATCACATGATTACACCCCAAAATTTGTTATCAGCTACATGTACATATATTAAAGATGACCTTGAGATCTCTCAATACCTGGAAGATTTATCCACTCTGCCCTGTTGACCTATTACCTGCCACCTATGCACAGAGGCATATCTGGAGTCATCCTTATATGACCACCAGCTAAGCACAATGCTACAGTATATAAATAAAAAATAATATGGTATGAAATCAGTTTTACAAGTAATCGGTACATATGAAACAAGGGACGTTTCAGGTTTTACCCTTCGTCAGCCACAGTTACGAACAGGTGACAAGGACAAGAGCTACATATAGGTGCTACAAAAATCAATGATGATGAGGAAAACGCCAAATGAGCGATACAAGCAGATGAAATGATGGTGATGAGCGAAACGATAACAGTAATAACGCAAGAAAATCATAACACCAGAAAGACATGTCGAAACAGGAAAGTATTTTAAATTAGGTGAAACAGGAAAGTAAATAATCGACAAAGCTAAGACAGAAATGAACAACACTATTAAAACAAGTAAAAAATCACTTAGCTGGATCCCAGAAAGAAACATTCAAGATGGCTGAAAAAATGAGGCATCATGCGGAAGTGACATGAGCTAGTGACGGCTGAGAAAAGATAATTGAGGAAACAAAACGAACCAAAGCAAAAACAAGAATAGAAAGGAAAATGACGACAGAAGAAATAAAGTATGAAACAGAGACAGAAGCCACCAGAATTATGCAAAATGCTGCTGGATATTCAAGCCAGCAGGAGATAAAACGCCTATTTGAAAAATGAGACGATTCTCCAACGAGAAGAGAGTTCGGTCGTCGCCGATACATGAACGGAGGGCAGTGTCATGAATGTCAGAGTTACCTGAATGGTCAGGGCTGTTGAAGTGAAGGGCCACCGGTAAATGTTTGCCATGATAGATGTCATTCAAGTGCTCACGAAACCTGTCTGCCAGTTTCACCAATATAGGTCATGTCACACCTCTTGCAGATGATAGCATAAATCAGGTTTCTGGATTCGCACGTGAAAGACTCCCCAATGGCAAATTTACCGTTAGGAAAGGAGACTGACTGCGTTTGGAGTACAAAAGGACAGGTCTTATATATGCGGCATTGGCACGGTTTAGTACCAAAGTAAGAAGAACTAGTTTGTCTCAAGCGACTATGCCCAAGAATATCCCTAAAATTCTTATCCCTGCGATATGTCACCAAAGGGGTATCACGAAACAACTCTCTGGTATCAGGGTCGGAGTGGAGAATAGGCAGATGACGAAACAGAATTTTTCTCACCGCCAAACAGTGAGGGTGAAAAGTTAAAACAAGTTTGAGTCTGTCAGATGTAGTAGTAGGTTTGGCAGTAAGTGCAACCTGACGAGTAACATGACTAATGCGATTAAGGGCATCAGATAAAACTCTTTCAGGATAGTGACGTCGGCGAAAAAAATTGAGCATTTCTTGAGCTCGTTCACGGAAATCATCTTCATCGTGATATATCCGACGTAAGCGCAGAAGTTGAGAGTAGGGAATGGAATCTTTACAGCTGAGAGGGTGAGAAGAGGTGTAAAGAAGGAAACTATGAGCATCAGTAGGTTTATAAAAGACAGAGGTAGTAAGGCCAGTAGGAGTAATATTGACAGTGAGGTCAAGGAAGTTAGCTGAAGTGGTAGAAATCTGAGAAGTGAATTTGATGGCAGGATGGAAATTGCCAACATAGTCAATGAATCTACAGAGGTTAACTTCAGAAGCAGCCTACTATTCTCTGTTATACAATGCTACAGTATATAGATGTGGAAGTCAGCCTTGGTCTGTGAGGCTAATTACTTCCTGTGTACCTGTTGAGGATTGTTTCATGATTACAGACATTTGGATTTGTGCACGATCCGAATGGCTGTATCATGGAACACCTCAAACGAATAGAGATATATCTCCGCGACCGATGTCGATGATTGTTGCATGTGTGCAAGCATTTGAGTTTGGCCAACTCGGATTGCTGCACCATGGAACATCGCAATTGAATATATATAAAGACGTAGTATGCATATCACTATGCATGACGCGTATGTCTTTGTAAAGTCATTCGACGTGTGGGCTTCGGCCCCAACGGCAGTGTTTGAAATGTGTGGCATCGCCACTATGGAATGTGTTTCAGAAGTGTGGCCATTGCCACTTATATTGTGTGGTACGACCACTTATTAATTGTGTGGCTGGAAAGCCAATTGGACAGTGTATTTCTTGAGCCAAACGTAAGTCGTATTAGGAATAAGTCGTATTAGGAATAACACAGTTTGCATAATTATGGCAGATTAGCCTGGCGTGGTATGCCAAAGGAACATTATATTACTAGCAATAGTGTAAGACTAGTATAGATGGATATTGTACAGCTAGCGGCAAGCGTAAGCCTAGTGTAAAGGATTAGACGACTAGCAGTAGACGTAAGCCTAGCATAATAAGTGTATTGCAGAACTAGCAGGATATTTAAGTCTAGTGCAAAAGGCTATTGTATAAACTAGCGACGGGAGTAAGTCTAGTTAGCCTCTGAATTTATGCCAAAGGACATTGGCCGTTAAAAGGAACTGACCTTGAACCAGAACTCTAGATAGAGATTATGAACATGTGTTTATGAAATAATGAGAACTCTTACAGATCGTACATGAATGTGATGTGACTTTTGTTCCCATGTAGTTGGTGTCTGCTCATGGTATGAAATTACTAATTAAATATTTTGAGTCGTCAAATCACGATCTTATCAACTGTCGTATTCGGAGTTGAGTTAAATGCTATTTATCTTCAACTGTTCATGACCAGTGATGATTAATGTCTTAACACGCTACACCTCACACTGCCAATATAATCAATAAGACAAGAGACTCATACAGGTCAGTCAAGGGTCGAATATTTAATATGAAACATGTTCAGCACATAATGTATCGCAAGGGTTAAAGCAGACATTATCGATACCAACGAACAGTATTACGGAATCCTACAAAAGTGATAAGAACCAGAGGGACTTTGACTCTATAACTGAATACGCATATAATAACTTGGTCATTGTAAAGTTTGTTTCATTCCACGCTCTGTAAGTGTCAGTCTGTAAAGAAGTGTACAGAGTTGTTGAGATCGGGCATGCTCCAGTTTACCCAGCTGTAAATGGGTAACTCACCCTAGTCCTGAGTTAGGGAAGGCAAAGGCAGCTGTAAATAGTAGTTTCCCTCTAAGGCTCCAGGGGAAGCAGGCCCTAAACTTGGTCACTTCAACCGACGCAGGATGGTGTATGTATGGAGTAGAAGTGTAGAGTGTGATTAACGCGAATGGTGTACTGTTCGTGTTCTGACCAATCTAATCACTCATACACTTGTGTCTACAAGGCACCAATGCAGACTGCTGGAATCTTTGTTTACACAATTTATTCAGACGTACACACTGGGACATAACGAGTACATCATGGGTATGTTGACACATCAATTTGTAGGCATACATAGCAGATCTGAAGTCATGACACATTCATAAATAATGGGTAGTACATCAAAAGTTCAATGTCATGATACATTATGGCCGCATCCCCTATCTGACTAAACGCGTCAGTGAAGGCAGATCGGTAAATAACTAAAGTTGCTTGACGTCCATAGTTTGTAATATATTATGAAACCACGAAAAGGGGGTTCCTATCAAGATTGAGATCTCCTTGCCACTGTCCGATAATAGGATATGTAATCTGTTCTCTTGGCAGTGATCAAAACATATGATGACAGAAATATAACATGGCCGCCTCCATGAGTTGTCGTTCACTCACTCGTAGGGAGGTGAATATAAGCCAAAGTTAATTTATAATGGGCATATAAATCATTTCATAAATGTTTCCATACAGCTCTACGGTAATCAGGTTAATTCACGTAGCCATAACCGCTGTAGGAAAGCCTGTCATCTTCGTCGATACAAAACACGACCCTAGCGATACGAAGCACAATGTTCCATCTAGGTCTAACCGACATGAGATCATCAAAATAGGGTCTGGCAATACATGGAGTCCGAATTATACATTGTACCGTACCTTAGGAGAGTCTCTAACACAAACTCTAGTAGAGATACCATCTCCTTTAGAAGAAAACCACTTCATAAATCATTTTTCCTTAAGAATCTACCAGCCCTTTGAAAAATGCGTACCCGCCATTATCACGGTACATCGGAACTCATCACGACTTGTCAAGACAACTCATACTTCCGCTAGAGCGGAATAACAAGAATCTAGTCCCGCCTACCCATCCAAAATATACAATATAGGACTGATTCTACTTGTACTAATAATATGTAATACATATGAATTCAGGCCATAAACATAATAAGCAAATTAATCTATTTTCTGGCCCTAAAAAATAAGTACAGATATAAGAGCAATATCCGTGCGCCGGATCAATATCAAGAACGATTACTCCTATAATCAAAAGTGTGAATCAAACATGGATTCTCTCGCTTTTACCATAGACAGCATTTTCATACACAAATGAATGAATGTCTATATTTTCCCATATTAAATAGCCATATCGATTTTTGTAATATGTGCGTCAAAATATGCACGCAACAGATTACCACACCCCTCGGGAAAAAAAAAATGGTACATTTTTTTTTTTTTTTTTTGAAATACATCTAGGAGCAACATACAATAGGCTCACAACGCACCAATAACAATGCGCAGATGATAAGCATAAGTTTTATGACCTTAGAGACGGTACTTCTCTAAGTATTAATATTTCCAGAGAGGTGTCACCAACGCATACTACAATATTAGCAATGACACAATTTCCACATTAGTTTATACATAAATTTCATCTAAGATATCTTAACATCATGATCATCAAAGACGAAAAAAACATTGAAAGATCAGCGGTGAATAAATATCAATGAACCGCTAAGTAGTGTTACAATCAATATATCATATATTTACATATGTGTACACATTTCAACATAGAAACAACTGTATCAAAGTTGTATAACAGTTATGAATCATGTGGGCATCTAGACAAAATATCTGCCATCACATTTTCTGACCCACGGATAGCTCGCACCGAAAAATGAAATGGCTGTAGAGCAATCGCGTATCGCGTTGATCTCGCGCTCTTCAGATTTTTACTCTGAATAGCCGTAAGAGCTTTCTGGTCAGTTTCCACAATGAAATGCGCGCCCAGAAGAAATCTTTGCAGTTTAAGGATTGACCAAACCATAGCCAATAATTCACGGTCTAGGACCGAGTAATTCTTCTCTGCGGCATTTAATTTCCGAGAAATATACATCACAGGATGCAGAGTTCCAGAGTACTCTTGCATTAGTGCTGCTCCAATCCCGGTGGATGAAGCGTCACTACGAAGAATAAATGTCTTATCCTTAGAAGGCAATACTAGGATAGGTGAAGTAGAAAACATAGTTTTAACCTTATCCAAAGAGGATTGACATTCTTGAGTCCAATGGACTACATTAGGAGACCCTTTCTTTAGCAAGGAAGAAAGAGGTGACATAATGGAGGACAGATTCGGAATGAATCGTCCATAAAATTGTATTAGACCTAAGAGACTTCGCACTTGCTTTTTAGTCTTAGGAATAGAAATGTTAAGTATCTTACTTGTATTATGGTCTTCTGTTTTTAGGAACCCATGACCAACACGGTGTCCTAAGAAAGATATTTCGCTAAAACCAATACATGCTTTCGATGGTTTCGCTGTCAGGTTATGCTCGCGTAAGATAGACAATAGTTCATTTATCCCATTATAGTGATCGTTCCAAGTATCACTGAAAAGACAGATGTCATCAAGATACGCAATGACATCTGAGCGATGAGATAGGATTCGACGCATCATGCGTACGAATGTTGCAGGGGCGTTCATAAGACCGAAAGGCATGAAATTCCATTGGAATAGACCCCTAGGCGTCGAAAAAAGCAGTAAACGGTTTGGCGTGTTCGGATAATGGAACTTGCCAATATCCCTTAGACAAATCGAGTTTAGTAAAGAAATGAGAATTCGATAGTCTCGTAAGTAGCTCTTCTAGTAAAGGCATAGGTTCAGCATCAAATTTAGTCACTTGATTCAATTTGCGATAATCCACGCAAAGACGTATGTTATTGTCTTTTTTTCGTACAATAACCATCGGCGAAGAATATGCTGATGTGGATGGTTCAATAATTTTTAACTCTATCATCTCATCTAACTCTTTCTCTACCTGTGCTTGAAAATGTATCGGGATAGGATACGGTCTGACTCTTATAGGACTATGGTCAGTAAGAATAATGTCATGTTGAATGACATCAGTTTGACCAGGAATGTCAGTAAGGACATCCTGAAATTGTTCTAACATAGTAGAAACTTGTTTCTGCTCTCCTGGAGATAATTCTGGAGAAATTGCAACATCTTTCCATGATTCATTAGAGTGAAGAGGAATCATTGGAAAAGGTAAATTTACATCCGAGAAACTCGTTTCCTCATCCTGTATTACTGACAGAGATGAGTACTGTCCATGTTGGACTGGAAAATCGTCCGTTGCCTGGAAAACAGGTTGTAAATAATCAGGACGTTCATGGAATTCCGTGAGCATGTTGATGTGGAAGGTTTTACGCTTCCCGTCAATATCGACGATATAGTCAACATCGGAAACTTTTGATATTATATCGTACGGACCTTTCCAAGAAATAAGAAGTCTATTTTCCCTACAAGGTAGCAAGACAAATGCTTTGTCACCTGGACAAAGTTGTCGCAAACATCTCTTTTTATTGGCAAATTCCCTTGCCTTCTGTTTCGCAAATTCAGAAGAAGCAGTTGCCAATTTGCATGCTTCAATAATCTTGTGTCTAAGTGCGATGACATATTCATAAGAGGATTTTGTGTCATCGACAATATTATCAGCAGTTATAAGATCATGAAGTAAGGACATAGGACCTCGCGGTTTCGCGCCAAAGACAAGTTCAAAGGGAGAAAATCCTGTATGTTCGTTGGCGACCTCTCTATATGCAAAGAGAGCCGCGGGTAAAACCCTATCCCAATCCTGAGGATGATCTTCTGTTATCTTACCTAGTAGGTTTTTCAGAGTTCTATTCAAACGTTCCACCATCCCATTGGACATAGGATGATAAATACTACTCAGCGATCTCTCTATCTTAAGAGTCGACATTACTTGAGACATGGTATCCGATATGAGTTGGGTACCATGGTCGGATAATATTTCTGCTGGAAACCCCAGACGAGAAAATATTAACCAAAGAGCATCTGCGACATCAGCAGTAGTTATGCTCTTTAGAGGAACAGCCTCCGGCCAACGTGTGCACATATCAACACACGTCAAAATAAATTGGTGTCCTCTAGCAGACTTTATCTTAAATGGACCAATGATGTCTATCGCCATTTTTTGAAATGGTCGAATGGGAATGTCTGCAGCCTGAATAGGTGCATCATGGCGTGGACCTCTGGATTTAATCTCTTGACATACTTTACAAGATCGACAATAGATTCGTATGTCCTTATTCACAGCAGGCCAAAAGAAAGATTGAAGAACTCTAGCTTTAGTACGGGAAAAACCCATATGTCCAGCACACTGCGAATCATGAGCGTGCTGTAAGATTTTAACTCTCATATTTTTAGGCACAAGGATTTGAGAATGAATGGACTTAGCGGAGTCTTGTACCATACGTACAAGTACGCCATTCCTCATCGTAATCCAAGATTTACGATTTGTATCCTTATTCGGATCACCTTTTGTTGCCAGAGTAAAGAATTTCTTTAGAGTAGGATCATCTTCCTGCTGTTTGATAAAGGAATCATGGGAAATCTCCAAGGGATCATCTTGGATCTGCGCATCATTATCTTCAGAATGTGAAGATTGTGGCATATTAAGAGCTTGAGCCCTAGTGATTACTGCATTAGCAGATTGCATATTAACATTTTCCCAATTAGAAATTTGCTGTGGAGTGCATTCTTTCACTCCATGAATGCGACCGATGATAAGATCAGCGATCGGATTCGGCAAGAGACATGCTTGCACCTCTCCTGTAAAGAAAGGCGTAGCAATATTGATAATGGCAGTGGAGTACTTCTCCAATGTGCCACCAAATGTTACACATTTGACTATATTGCCTGTAGCTCGAGAAGGATTTACGAGTGATTGCCTCACTCCGATGGTAGTGCACCCCGAATCGAAAAGAATTGATACCGGAGTACCATCTATTAGGCCCCTATTAACACATTAACTACCGCAAGCCGCTGTCAGCGGCTCCCGAAATAAACACATTTGGACCGCAAGCCGCCCAGAGCGCCAATCTAATTTTAGTAATAAAACGAATGAAAAATGTACTGAAACACTTTCTGATCTGGTTCGAGATTTTAAGTTGCCACCGGAAAACAAATTCCTGAAGCATGGTTGTTGTAGAACACTGGAAAATTGATATTATGTTCATATTTTTCAGCGTTTTGGGGTTAGTTACCAAATCCTGCAAAACTGTTTACCGTGGCAACTAGTGATAGGACTACAAAAAATGCGTGTACATCTCGTCTAACGGCTGAATAGGATAGAAACGTGTTTCAACAATTGACTGATAGATTTAGCGACGAGGACAAGAGTGAAAACGGTGTGCACATTGATTGAAATTGTGATTTTTATAGAGATGGGGCGCAAGCAGTTATAATTGTGAAAATATTGCAAGTCCTCGGCCATCGGAGGGCTGTTAAATAGCAACAACCTCTATTAGAGTTACAAGCGGTGCTTATTGTAATAGTACAATTCATTTATCTTTAAAATGACGTGTAATTAATACACATCTGTAAACAATTACGAAAACTACAGCTTACTTTGTGCAAACACCTACAGGATGAAAATGGGAAAAAAATTTAATTCGGCCACAGTGTGTTTTTCAATTCGGTAGTTAATGTGTTAAAGACAAGAGCACCCCTTCCATTATGCGCGATTGACGCATGGAGCGCGGGAAGCGGGTGACCGCAGCTTAAAGTAGAAACTGTGGTTGGATCGAATAATGTTTTGCATTGCGAACACTGAGATGCTCTAGCAAAATCGAAAGCGGAATTTGCTACACTATTGGAGTCTTTTTTATCATTATTCTGATTATCGGTGTCGTGGAACTCCTGTTGTGCAGAGTTAGCCTGGTAATACGATTTACCATGTCTTTTGTGTTGTGATCTACCTCGGTTATAATTGTCTCTATAATTATTATTTCCCCTTTTATAACCCCTATTTGGGTTTGAATCATAATATTCATGATCATAATTATCATGCTCATTATACTGAGTATCCCTGTAATATTGGTTCTTTTCTCTCCATGAAGCACTTGGGTAGTTCCTATAGCTACTCCCCTTTCGAGAATGTCTAAAATTATGGGTACCCCTCGCGTGTCGAGGACTATCAGCCCGATTCCAGTTCTTCAAAGAAGAACCCTGATTTGAGTGGTTATCTTGGTTTTGATACTTATTCCAATTAACCTTTTTATCAAATTTATTTTTAGCTCCTTGGAATTTGTGTGAGTAATTCTGATTATATTCTGTTGCCGAAGCAACTGGCATACTCTCTTTAATGTTAGAGTTACTAAGAATCATGTCAGGGTGTGCCGTGGCATACTGGTCACAATATTCTTCCATTTGCTTTAATGTACTAGGTTTACGCTCATGTAAGAACTCTAGGAATGATTTATTTACAGAAGACATGACCTTGTCTCTTAGCAATAAATCCGTAAGACCATCAAATGTTTTCTCTGTTTTGGATAATTCAATCCATCGTGAAAGTGTAATTCGTGCTTTTGAGATGAATTCTGAGAATTCTACACCTACCTCAGGTCTCATTGTTTTAAACAAAAGACGATAACCTTCCTCAGACAGCTGATATCTCTTTATCAAAGCTGCCCTAACAGCATCATAATTATCCTTGTCGGCCTCTTCAACAAAATATAACTTACTCAGAGAGTCCCCTTTTAGATTTTCAGACAACTGATTCACATACTGTGATTTGTCAACATTATGAGCTCGACAAGCACGTTCAAATCTATCAAGCCAAAATGCTATATCATCACTGGCAGGGTTTGAACGCTGGTACCTTGACCTTGTACACAAAGGGTTTACCATTACCACCAGATGCCTGATTAACATTACTCATACATGTCAATTTTAATTTCTCTAATTCAAACTCATGTTCTCTTATTGCTTTTCTCTCTTCAGCTTCTCTATCTAATCTTCTCTGTTCTGCAGCAGCTTCTAATTTTTTCTGTTCTGCAGCAGCAGCAACTTCTAATTATTTCTGTTCTGCAGCAGCAGCAACTTCTAGTTTTTTCTGTTCTGCAGCAGCTTCTAATTTTTTCTGTTCTGCAGCAGCTTCTAATTTTTTCTGTTCTGCATCAAATCTCCTTTCCTCCACTTGCATCTGCAATTTCTTTAGTTCAGCAGCAGTATCAGCTTCTTTTTCTAATCTTTTTTCTTCAGCCAGAGCTTTTTTTTCTTCAGCAGCTTTTTTTTCTTCTATTTGCAGCTAATGCTTTTTTTTTTCCTCAGCAGCATATTTTCTTTCTTCAGCAAGCAGCCTTCTGCATAATGTTTGTCATAAGCAACAGCCCATTGTTCTAAGTCTTTTCCAGTCTTATCAAGAGATTTTCCTTGTGCAATAAAATAATCTAATGTAGACATCTTGTCTTCTTAAATCAGAAACCTGAAAAAGTAAATAAATTACCCTATTTCACTTTAATGGGAGACAAGTCTATACCATAGACTTAGTCTTAGTGCAAACTTGTATGGTTTATAATAACCAATGATAACTTGAGTACCTGTGGACAACAATAACTGTATCTCAAATACTGTGGGAGACAAGCCTTACAAAGGTCTTGTATACCTCAATGTAATCAAAGATCACTTGGGTACCTGTGGAAAATAATCATAAATACTGATCTGTAAGCTATACTATCAGTGTATACCAATCTATAACTCCTATGTCATATATGTCAACTAAAGACATTACAAAGGACAAACAAGAAAAGACAATATGAACACATTTGCAGAGATCAAATTAAATTAAATAGGAGAAATGAAAAAAAAAAATGATCACAGAAACCGTGATGATAACTGCAATAAGATAACAAGACAAATAACGCCACAGTGTATAAACATAAGGGTGTAAAAAACTGAAATGAAAGAAAAGATGAGACCTACAATTATACAAACAAATCAAACAAAAATAAAGAACACAAAAAAATGTTAACAAATACAACGAAGATGAAACAGTCATCACAACTAACCAAATATTTGCAAACTATGTTGCTAACAAATTTCCAATTAAGAAAATTGCTCCCTATAGAATACGCCAGTACCAGACCAATGTCACTCGGCATACCTTGTACTAGTCACACAGAACATAAACTAATTTAATACATAACAAATAACAAGTAAGCATAAATAGCATATAGCAGACAACATAATATATGTCATGAATGGAATGTGTTGCAGGTATAGTGTTGTAAAGCAGGCACAGTTTATTTTAATACTAATAACTTGCCACTTTATTCAGTAATAGATTTAATTTTAAACTATTACACAGTTCAATTTTTTCTGTTGAGCATATGAAGATCCAACGATGAACTATGCACTTTATGTTCAACAACACTGTGATTCTTCTGTACGTTGAGAAATGTCAACAATACTGCTCCAGATATTTTCTACACTTGATACCACTGTCCTGTGTAATACTGTCTGTACAGCGAAAAACTGTCAACAAGCGCTGACCTAGATACAGCATCCTATCGGTAATACAGGTCAAGCTGACATCGACTGTATAGCTGTCCTACTGGTGTTGATGTGGTCAAACAAATGTTCTTTTAGCTGTAAACTGTGATTCTCAACACAAAACTGCGTAAGCTGGACCCAGGAATCTGGCTCGCCACTGTAAAGTTTCTTTTCTTCTTTCCACTCTGTAAAGTGTCAGTCTGTATGCTCTGTAAGGAAGAAGTGTGTGTTGTTGAGATCAGGCATGCTCCAGTCTACCCAGCTGTAAATGGGTAACTCACCCTAGTCCTGAGTTAGGGAAGGCAAAGGCTCCAGGGGAAGCAGGCCCTAAACTTGGTCACTTCAACCGACGCAGGATGGTGTATGTATGAAGTAGAAGTGTAGAGTGTGATTACCGCGAATGGTGTACTGTTCGTGTGCTGACCAATATAACCACTCATACACTTGTGTCTACAAGGCACCAATGCAGACTGCTGGAATCTTTGTTTACACAATTTATTCAGACGTACACACTGGGACATACGAGTACATCATGGTATGTTGACATATCAATTTGTAGGTATACATAGCAGATCTGAAGTCATGACACATTCAGAAATAATGGGTAGTACATCAAAAGTTCAATGTCATGATATATTATGGCCGCATCCCCCTATCTGACTAAACGCGTCAGTGAAGGCAGATCGGTAAATAACTAAAGTTACTTGACGTCCATAGTTTGTAGTATATATTATGAAACCACGAAAGGGGGGTTTCTAGCAAGATTGAGATCTCCCTGTCACTGTCCGATAATAGGATAAATAATCTGTTCTCTTGGCAGTGATCAAAACATATGATGACCGAAATCTAACATGGCTGCCTCCCTGAGTTGTCGTTCACTCATCATAGGAAGGAGAATATAAGCCAGAGTTAATTTATAATGGGTATATAAATGATTTCATAAATGTTTCCATACAGCTCTACGGTGATCAGGTTAATTCACGTAGCCATAACCGCTGCAGGAAAGTCTGTCATCTTCGTCGATACAAAACACGACCCTAGCGATACGAAGCACAATGTTCCATCTAGGTCGAATCGACATGAGATCATCAAAATAGGGTCTGGCAATACATGGAGTCCGAATTATACATTGTACCGTACCTTAGGAGAGTCTCTAACATAAACTATAGTAGAGATACCATCTCCTTTAGAAGAAAACCACTTCATGAATCATATTTCCTTAAGAATCTACCAGCCCTTTGAAAAATGCGTACCCGCCATTATCA
The DNA here is from genome assembly GCA_024509875.1 of Oreohelix idahoensis. NCBI lineage: Eukaryota > Metazoa > Mollusca > Gastropoda > Stylommatophora > Oreohelicidae > Oreohelix > Oreohelix idahoensis. Next base: position 132,674 of record JAMPIV010011495.1, on the reverse strand, counting down.
CGGTACATCGGAACTCATCACGACTTGTCAAGACAACTCATACTTCCGCTAGACCGGAATAACAAGAATCTAGTCCCTCCTACCCATCCAAAATATACAATATAGGACTGATTCTACTTGTACTAATAATATGTAATACATATGAATTCAGGCCATAAACACAATAAGCAAATTAATATATTTTCTGGCCCTAAAAAATAAGTACAAACGTAAGCGCAATATCCTTGCGCCGGATCAATATCCAGAAAGATTACTCCTATAATCAAAAGTGTGAATCAAACATGGATTCTCTCGCTTTTACCATAGACAGCATTTTCATACACAAATGAATGAATGTCTATATTTTTCCCATATTAAATAGCCATATCGATTTTTGTAATATGTGCGTCAAAATATGCACGCAACACAGACATTACCGATACCAACGAACAGTAATACAGAATCCTACAAAAGTGATAAGAACCCGAGGGACTTTGACTCTATAAACTGAATACGCATATAATAACTTGGTCATCCTCAAATACTAGAAGTCATCGAAGCACCCAGAACATACTGGGGTCCCGAGCCCGTAACATACTGGTGTCAGAAAGTGTCTGGATTTCGTGAATACTGGATTCCCCCCTTCAAGTATCGAAGAAAGTTAAACTGATGATGAACGTTTTGAAGGTAAAATCATTCATTCAAGCCTAACTGGCAACTGAAATGCGCATGACAGAAAGTGACGTCACTATATCGATGCCGTCACCGCTAGCAGACAATTTTGCCTGAGAGAATCCGAATTTTTCTTCCACCACAAGAGACTGATTTACGCAGATAGAACGGTAATTTTCCACTCGAGAACCTGAACCAGTGGAGAATGTATCTCTTCATCAAATTCATCTGAGGCTGCGACGCAGATCGACTGAAGAAACTACGTTCGAAGACCGAAGCAATACTTTCAAACGGTTGCATACTGCGAAGGTCAAGGTCTTCAATCAATGGACTACAGCTGTTAAAGACACGGTTCGGAACTAGGATTAGAATTACATGCACTCATGTATTTCTCAGAGGGACAGCTAAACAGATAAGTTCTTGATTTTACTTAGGCGCTTGAACATTATCATATTGTCCTTGCATTAGCTTTGGTCTACAGTTCATCGTCACTTTGCTTACTTTTCTACTCATCATCTGTGTTCCCCCATTCATGTTTATTCGTATATTTGTATATTCGTCGTGTTTAATATTGACTGGAATTTTCCCAGGAAAACTTCAGTGAATGTTAACTTCTATTAGATTTGCATGCTTATATTAGCTGACTGAGGATCTGACTGATTATATTTTTTCTTTTGAGTTAGGATATAAATGTTTCTTCAGTTCGCAATATAACCATATTTTGTGTACTTAGCAGTTTCGTCAAGTGAATTACGTCCCCTTTATTTACGTAACCTAATTTCAGTACTGTTGACAATTGTTTTCGTGTGTGATCTAAAACTTCTTTGTCTACACGTTCGTTTAAGACGACTTGTCTTGTTATATTTTTGTGATGTAAATTCTTTTCTTTCTTTTACTGATTACTGAACTTTATAAGTGTAAATTGTTGTCGTATAATTGAAAAATCATTTCATTGTAACTCATTTGATTGTTTTCACTGTCTTTGTCAAATGTTCTCCGATCTTGTTTGTATTGATTAATATATTCATGTACATATTATAGTGAGTTCTATATACTTGGTGTAAATTATAGACTATTGAAGGTACTCAGAAACCTAGTATCATGTCTACACTACAGGAATTCATTGATATTGGAAAAAGTTATGGAAAATCAGGAGCGGAACTACAAAGTTTTGCAGATACGAAATATGATGAATACTTATCGCGGCTGGAAAGAATGGAACAGCGCGAAATGACTAAACGAGCTGATGAGCTTAGGAGGTTTGAATTAACCCAAGAGAGGGAATTGAAGGAAAAAGAAATATCCATGAAATTGGAATTAGAACGACTGACTATAGCTCAACAAGAGAAAGACAGAGAATTTGAGAAGGAGAAAATGGCTCAACGTGATAAAGAATTGGCTCAACAAGAAAAAGACAGAGAATTTGAGAAAGATAAAATGGCTCAACGTGATAAAGAATTAGCTCAACAAGAAAAAGACAGAGAGCAACGAGATAAAGAAATGGAATTAAGGAAAATGGAACTTATGCAACTGGATCAAGCACATAAAAATGCCATGGAAATGGAAACATTAAAACTTCATGCAGAAAAAGAAAAAGCTTTAGAATTAGCTAAAGTGCAGTCTGAACAGACTAAGACTGCGGCTGGTACTAATATTTTCTATCCTAAGTTAAAAATGCCACATTTTGACCAAACTCGCGATTGTGTTGACTCTTTCTTATCTAGATTCATCATCAAGGTCACAGCTCTGAACATACCCAAAGAAAGATGGAGCAGTCTTTTACTTGATTTTTTGACTGGTGACTCACTTAAATGTTTCATGAGTCTTGATGAGAAGAGCAGAAGCGATTTCGATGTCGTAAAAGAGGTATTACTAAGACGTTTCCAGTTAACTGAGTCTGGATTCAGAGATCGCTTTCATGCGGCTAAGCCAAGCAAGGATGCAGATTTTGGTGAATTCATTGCATCTATTAAACATTTCCTTAGCAGATGGATTGATCTGTCTGGTATAAATAAAACATATGAAGGTGTTATAGATCTCATGCTGCGAGATAAAGTTTTATCCGCATGCAGCACTGAATTAGAAGCATTTTTACAAGAAAGACATCCTAATTCTATCGATGAGTATGAAAAACTCGGAAGACAATATCAGACCGCACATCAGAATAAAGATCTTCATAGATCGACTATTCGAGATCCTATGCCTGTGTGCGCGGCTCACCACGATCAGAGACCTCGATCGAAGAGCTTTGATGGACGCTGTCGTTCAGATTATTATCAATCCGACAGAGGTTTTTATAACTTCCGTCGTCATCGCTCTCCTTCGAATTCATATCGACGAGGTTATAGAGGATATTCACCTCATGATCGTGGGTATCACAGAGGCAGGGATTATGATGGTTCACATCAAAAAGGATATTATAAACAGAGATCATCTTATGGTAGAGATGCCAGGAAGGATGACTCTACTGATTTTTATTATAGCAATAAAAAGTCAGTCAATAATAACAAAGGTAATGCCAGATCTCCGTCGAGAGACAAAAATAAACATAGACATGCAAATAATTGCAGTGTCAAAAAGGAGAAAGGTAATGATGATAATGATCATGCGAACGCATGTATGGTAATGAATGATACATGTTATGAGTGTCAGTCTAAAAACAGATTAAAGTCTACAATTACACTTGATTGTGGTCATTGTATGCCTACAATGTCGGCATGTGTAAATGTCGGTTATCTTACATTTCATCCCGGAATATTGGATGGTAAGGTAGTGAGAGTTTTGCGTGACACTGGGTCCTCAACGATAGGCATAAAGCACTCGCTTATCGAGCCCTCTGCTTTTACAGGCAAATCAGTTAAGTGTGTCACATTTGGTGGGAATATAGAAACTTTCCCTGTGGCACGAGTATACATTGATACTCCTTTTTACACAGGCACTGTCTATGCCTGCGGCTTGAGAGCACCCATAACTGAAATTATAATAGGAAACATACCAGGAGTTAAAGATTGCACTCCTGAGGAGATTGCAATGTGGGTTGAATCTCACCCACAGGTGGCAAATGCTGTTGTAACGAGAGCACAACAGTTAGCTACGGACATGGCTACACCACCTCTTCCTATAATAGATACAATTATGTCTCAAGTTGGCACTGTTACACCTTCTGTTTTTGCAGAAAAACAGAAGAGTGACCCAACTTTACAAGGATTGTTTAGCCGAGCAGAACAAAAAACTATTAAATATACAAGAGGAGCTAAACAATGGTTCAAGATAAAGAAATCAATACTCACTAGATATTATGATGATGGCAAAACAATTATACATCAAGTGATAGTACCTAAGGAATACAGACCATTGGTCCTACAAACAGGTCATGACTCCCCTATGGCAGGGCATATGGGGATCAAAAGAACATTGTTTCGTGTTACGTCACAATTTTATTGGCCTGGGGTTAATAAAGATACAAAGTTATACTGCAAATCATGTACAACATGCCAAGGTATAGCACGTAAGGGCAGGTTCCATACGGCACCCTTACAGATTACAGACGTGCCTGAGAGACCTTTCAAAAAGATTGCAGTAGATATAGTGGGTCCGTTATCAATTGTTTCAAATAATGGATTTCGTTATATTTTAACTTGCGTAGATCTTTGCACGCGTTGGCCAGAGGCCATACCATTGAAAACCATCACAACTGCATCCGTGTCTGATGCATTATTTTCGATATTTTGTCGAATCGGTTTTCCGGAAGATATTTTGTCAGATCAAGGATCACAATTTACTTCCAACATCATGAGGGATTTAGAATCCATGTTATCTGTGCACCACTCGTTTTGTAGTGCGTATAGGCCCCAATCGAACGGTGTGTGCGAGCGCTACAATAGCACTCTAAAACAGATGTTATCTAAGATAACTGAAGAATGCCCTCGTGAATGGGACAGGCTTCTGCCGGCGGCCCTGTTCGCTTTTCGTGAAGTGCCTCACGAAAGCACGGGGTGGTCTCCTTTCGAATTGGTTTATGGTTCGAATCCTCGCGGACCAATGATGATACTCAAGGATTTGTTGATCGGAGCATCAATTGATACAGCGACTCGAAACAGCTACGAGTTAGTTATTGATCTCCGACAACGAATCATCGATGCGTGCACGTATGCATCCCAGAGTATAAAATCAGCCACTCAACGATCAAGATTATTACATAATCAAAAGAGAATATTAAGATCCTTCAAACCAGGGGAAAAAGTTTGGTTGTTGCTACCTCATAACGATAATAAATTACTGATATCATGGCAAGGTCCATTTGATGTTATCAAACAAGTCACAGATGTTGACTACTCGGTAAATGTTAGAGGTAAAATCAAAACCTTCCACGTCAACATGCTAAAATTAGCAGTTGAAAGACCACAGGAATTAATTCCTGTTATTAACTCTATCGATGATTCTTCACATCATACTGCTTCTTTTGCAGTTGTTCATGAAGAAGATACCATTTCGTCTATCCCTTTACAATTCCAATTACCTTCTTTGCAATCATCGGAATCTTGGAAAGACGTGACTATATCTTCTTCACTATCTTCGTCACAACAAGATCAAGTTCGGGATATTCTCATTTCTTTCAATGATGTTCTCACCGACCTTCCAGGTCAGACATCGCTTATATCCCATGATATTACTCTTACTGATTATAAACCTATCAAACTTAGACCCTATCCTATATCTTTACACCACAAAGATAGGGTAGAGAAAGAGTTAAAAGAGATGATACGTTTAGGTGTGATATCTCCTTCGGAATCACCATATGCATTCCCAATGGTGATAGTTAAAAAGAAGGATGATTCTTTACGTATTTGTATTGATTTTAGGCGATTAACAAAATTACAATCACAGACGGTGAGCCTATGCCACTTTTAGATGATCTTTTGTCAGAATTATCTAATGCTACTTTCTTTAGCAAACTAGATCTCTCTAAAGGCTACTGGCAAATTCCTCTTGCCGAAAATGCCAAACCTTACACAGCTTTCACAACTCCGTTTGGGCTCTACCAATGGAATTATATGTGTTTTGGGTTAGTGAATGCGCCAGCGACGTTTGTGCGCATGATGCGCCGCCTTCTTGGCGATCGTAAAGATGTCATCACGTACATCGATGACATCTGCCTATTTCATGACTCGTGGGAAGACCATATTGATGGTTTAACTTCTCTTCTACATACGTTACGTATGCATGGTTTGACTGTGCGACCTTCAAAGGTCCAAATAGGTTGTCAGGAAATTTCTTTTCTTGGTCACCGCATAGGTAACCACAAACTGTATCCTGACGACAATACAGTCAAAAGAATTCTAGAGATTTCTACCCCTTCAACTAAGAAACAGTTAGAAGCCTTTTAGGCCTAATAAACTATTACCATAAGTTCATCCCGCATTTCGCACAACTATCTACACCTTTGTCCGCACTGTTGACCAAAGGTAGTCCTAATAAGGTACGTTGGGACAAAGATTGCGAAAGCGCTTTGGTAACAATTAAGAAATTATTTAGCAATGCACCTATTTTGTTATTACCGAATATACGTATTCCATTCATACTTCAATCAGATGCCTCGAGTTACTCCATGGGTGGCTGTTTGCTGCAATGTTACAAGGAAACACTCCATCCATGTTTCTATGTGTCGAGGAAACTGACTCCGGCTGAACAGAAGTATGCGACAGGTGAACGTGAGCTCCTGTCGATGGTCTGGTGCCTAGAGAAGCTAGCAAGATACCTCATCGGCACGCATTTTTTTATCATGACAGACCATAGTCCTCTTACTTACATAACAGCTAGGACGATGCGTAACGCTAGAATACACCGATGGTACTTGTTGATTCAAGAATTTTCATTTACGATTCTGCCTATTGCTGGATCAGACAATAACTTGGCAGATCTTTTATCGCGCAACTTCTCTGAGAAGAAATTGAATTAACTCTTTAGTCACCATGTTGACAAGTGCTATTATTAATGTTATAAAATTTAATGTGTCTACTTAATGATTATGATAGTTATAAGTAGATAGTACTAATATTGATATGTTCGGAAGACGAGCGTCTTCCCCACCACTATCATCCGTGCCACAAGTGTCACGTTTGGAAGTGAGGGGGATGATGTTGAGGATTGTTTCATGTCTGCAGCATGGCGCATTCCTCAAATGATTATATTTCAGACGATTTGTCTACAGACATTTGGATTTGTGCACGATCCGAATGGCTGTATCATGGAACACCTCAAACGAATAGAGATATATCTCCGCGACCGATGTCGATGATTGTTGCATGTGTGCAAGCATTTGAGTTTGGCCAACTCGGATTGCTGCACCATGGAACATCGCAATTGAATATATATTAACGACGTAGTATGCATATCACTATGCATGACGCGTATGTCTTTGTAAAGTCATTCGACGTGTGGGCTTCGGCCCCAACGGCAGTGTTTGAAATGTGTGGCATCGCCACTATGGAATGTGTTTCAGAAGTGTGGCCATTGCCACTTATATTGTGTGGTACGACCACTTATTAATTGTGTGGCTGGAAAGCCAATTGGACAGTGTATTTCTTGAGCCAAACGTAAGTCGTCGTATGAATAACGCAGTTTGCATAATTATGGCAGATTAGCCTGGCGTGGTATGCCAAAGGAACATTATATTACTAGCAATAGTGTAAGACTAGTATAGATGGATATTGTACAGCTAGCGGCAAGCGTAAGCCTAGTGTAAAGGATTAGACGACTAGCAGTAGACGTAAGCCTAGCATAATAAGTGTATTGCAGAACTAGCAGGATATTTAAGTCTAGTGCAAAAGGCTATTGTATAAACTAGCGACGGGAGTAAGTCTAGTTAGCCTCTGAATTTATGCCAAAGGACATTGGCCGTTAAAAGGAACTGACCTTGAACCAGAACGCTAGATAGAGATTGTGAACATGTGTTTATGAAATAATGAGAACTCTTACAGATCGTACATGAATGTGATGTGACTTTTGTTCCCATGTAGTTGGTGTCTGCTCATGGTATGAAATTACTAATTAAATATTTTGAGTCGTCAAATCACGGTCTTATCAACTGTCGTATTCGGAGTTGAGTTAAATGCTATTTATCTTCAACTGTTCATGACCAGTGATGATTAATGTCTTAACACGCTGCACCTCACACTGCCAATATAATCAATAAGACAAGAGACTAATACAGGTCAGTCAAGGGTCGAATATTTAATATGAAACATGTTCAGCACATAATGTATCACAAGGGTTAAAGCAGACATTATCGATACCAACGAACAGTATTACGGAATCCTACAAAAGTGATAAGAACCCGAGGGACTTTGACTTTATAACTGAATACGCATATAATAACTTGGTCATCCTCAAATACTAGAAGTCATCGAAGCACCCAGAACATACTGGGGGTCCCGATAGCCGCCCGTAACAGTACCGTTAACTTGTAAAACTGATTTCATACCATTTTATTTTTTTAATTTATATATTTGTTTCCTTACTAGTTTTACAGGATCCTCTTCGTTTATTGTGATATACTTCACTAATTACACCCTCATTGACTCTTGAAATCATCCACAAATTCCAGGGATTCCCCATGTGGTGAAACATGTTGAGAACCCAGCATTGCACACTAAACTTGGAGGTGTCACTTGAGCCACAGACGTAACTCTGGCTTATACTTGGTTGGCTGCATGCAGAAGGATCTCACTATGTACCAATGAAAGGCAGGAGGAGCTGAGACGTGGCTTTTTTGTAGGATGTGACAATTCTTTGGGAGAGCCCAGAACCAGAGCACAGTAATTTAGCTCTGCACATTTGAAGAGCCTCCTTGGTTGGCAGGGAATGCACAGTATGCCACACACTTCTTCCTCCTAGCTAGGGACCAGATGTGATGATCCTTTAAATGCAAGACAAGCTGGAGAAACTGGAGCTCATGACTTCAACTCAACATGTTTCAGAATGGCAGAAAAGCCACAGGAAAAGCCTAGATCTACAGTGTAGATAATACCAAAGAGTTTTCAATTTGGTATTGGCTGCAAAAAGAGTGAGAAGCTCAGTAACCCTAGTTAAACAACAACAACCACCTCCGCCTGACAGTGGCTAAGTTTGGTGTGGTGAGTGTCAAGGGCAGATTGAACATCAAATGTGTTGTCTGTACTATGATTAGTTTACCCAATGTCATTTGTGACTTTTGACATAACAAAATCAGAACCAGTGTTACGTTGAAAACAAGTGCTTCTATAAGAAACAATGGGGAATGTTGTTATTTAAATTCTTCTTTACATGCTTGCACTTTTATGTCATTTAATAATTTTTTCCATGTGATATTTCATAATAAGTAAAATAACCTGTTTTAAGTTGAGAACTGTGCCATAATGTGATAACTGAGGCACTAACCTTTGCTTTCTTTGCTAACACTTGGACAGGATAGCTAGAAATACTAACATTTCAGTAATCTCTAAAAGAACGTTGCCAATCGTTCTGCACAGAATAATCACTTAGAGTGATTTCCCTTTAGCAGTGTTTCGTAGACTGTCACATTATTTCAGGTGCAAAAAGCAGAGACGATAATATACAAAATAAATTTAAAAACAAAAAGGGTGTATGTGTGTGTTAAACTTGAGGCTTTTGGTTTATTGTTTAACTGACTTTTATTTGTCATAATAAATTTATTTATAAGAACCCCACACTGACAGACTAACTCACATACTGACGAAATATTAAATATCTAACTTACTAATGGACTGATTAAAATATTGTCTGATGCACAGAGTGACTGACAGATGTACTCCTGACGATTTGCTAATGGACTGACTAATTTGACGAACCGACTTATGAACTGATGTACGAAGAGACAGATTGATTTATTGGTGGACTGAATGAATGAATGACGGACTAACTGACCAATGTACTGAATGATAGACTTGTCACATAATTTGGTTTGCTCTTTTTTCTTCTCCGGCAGTATTGAACTATCTTTATTTACTTACTTACTTAGTCGATCCCCTTTTACTGTGAGGTGTAGAGGTACTATCTTTATTGTGCATACTAATTATGTGTACTATTCGATTGTCAGCACATTATACAGGATGTTCCACGAAAAAGAGTCCCCATTCACACAGTGAAAGTAGCCAGATTTTTCAGCATTTTTCAATGTTTACAAATATGTCGGTTATAAAAGGTTCTAAGTAGTACTAGATTGACCTAAATTATTTTTCTTGATTATCAAAGAGGGTACTTGTGCGTTAATTCACCGGGAAATTATAATTTTACAAATTTATTACCAAAACCGAGCACCGTACTCTTTCTTGACTGAAAAAGTGTCATTTCACATTGTCCTCTCCCCCCTCCCCCGTTGCTTAGAATTTTTTTTAAAACACACCTGCCGTTCGTAAGGTTGTAGTCACGTAGCACATTCTGCCGTAGGGGAGTGAAGTGTTATAGACTTCGATGTACTGGGTCCCAGCTTTATGAGGTGGGGTGGCCTGTTCCCTTCCTCGCTGCCGTTGCCTTCTCTAACTCAGGATCAGAGTCAGGTACCCATTTACAGCTGGTTATGGAGTGTTAGAGACTTCACCATACTAGGTCCAGCATCGAGAGGTGGGGAGACCAGTTTCCTTCCTCGCTGTCTTTTCCTTCCCTAACTCAAAGTTAAGTACCCATTTATAGCTAGGTAGGCTCCATCTCTCGATGCTGGACCTAGTATGGTGAAGTCTCTAACACTCCATAACCAGCTGTAAATGGGTACCTGACTCTGATCCTGAGTTAGAGAAGGCAACGGCAGCGAGGAAGGAACCAGGTGTCACACATCAGTCAAACCAGCTGTAAATGGGTACCTCACTCTGATCTTGAGTTAGAGAAGGCAATGGCAGCGAGGAAGGGAACAGGTGTCACGCATCAGTCTAACCAGCTGTAAATGGGTACCGTTAACTTGTAGAACTGATTCAATTCCGTTCTATTGGTTTATAAACTTTAAAAAAATATGGGGGGGGGGGGGGGAGGTTGATGGCGGGTCTGTCGTAAGCGAGAAACACTTTTTTTTTTTTAACTTGCCTCCTTTTTTTTTTTTTTAAACCAGCGGCACTCCCAAATCACAATGTGAAATCAACCTTTTTCAGTCAAGAAAAAGGACGGTTCTCAGTTTGGGTAATAAATTTGTAAAATTATAATTTCCCTGTGAATTAACGCACAAGAACCTCAAAGAGTAGCATACAGAAGTTGATCTCAAAATGGCGTACAACAAGGTCGGTCGTTAATGCCAAAAAATGTAGAGTGCCAACTGTTAGGACGTCACATATCTACAACGCTAGGACTACTTGGCCATTCACACTACTTCTGACACAATACGTCAGCATTCCATGACGTCACGGCCGCTTTTTCATGGAACACCCTGTATTTTCCTACCTTCTGACAGTATTTGGTATTTTCGAGTCAATGTTTACACTCCTTCCATTCATTTGTGTTGAGTTTGTTTACCTGAGAGTTTGATACAAATCAGACCAGATTGGCTGCCAAGGTCATTTTCGTGTAATGACCTAGTGTTATGTTTCACGGGGAGCACCAGTACATTATCGAAACTGGTGACAGATTACAGACACATGGATGATGCAAGAAGTTGTAATGGTAATCATTACTGAGAATAGATGGAAATAACAACTCCATATACAGAAAATTGACCGTTTGAATTTTACAAATGCATGAGTCATGCAGAAAATTCCATGAGAAAAGTCATCATAACACAAACTTTTGAATGTATTGGCTGGCATTTGAAGCACGAATAGACATTCCCATTGATTGAAAGTTTTGTCGGAAACACCAGGTGTGTGCATGGGCAGAGAACTACGATATATCATAGAACATTTTAGACATACAACACTGCATTCCAGAATTGTCAAAGTAGACAGCTCGGACTAAAGCCAGGAACGAGTAGAAGTTAGGATTCTGAACTATAGGAACGGAAAACAAATATTCGAGCACCTTTTGAATAATACAATAAGGAAACTCCACCTTTTAATACAGAAACTGGACTCCTACAGGACCTACTCACAAAGTCACAGGGATTCTATAGTAGAAATAATACCCCAGATGCATGTTCAAGCATCTGCATCAAGTTGCCAAGTCTATTCAACTGAGCAAGAGGTCTAGTTCTCAACCAGTTATTGGGGTGAGTTGTAACATATTTTATATACTTTAAATTTGACATTTTTGAACTTGCTGATGGTTATACAGGTCTTTACGAGGCTGGCAACCTCAGCATGTGAAAATGATACATTCATGAACCACCACTGCAAAGCACTGGTGTTTGCTTTGTGCTAGTTCTCTCAGGGAACCAACAGCAGAGGTAACCTCAGATTCCACGTGGAAAAGGGTGTGCATGATGATATCATATATATATAAATAAATATATATAAATAAATAAATAAATAAATAAATAAATAAATAAATAAATAAATAAGTATGTATGTATGTATGTATGTATGTATGTATGTATGTATGTATGTATGTATGTATGTATGTATGGGGGGCATATATATAAATATGTATATAAATATATATATATAAATATATATATATATATAATATATATATAGATATATATATATATATATATATATATATATATATATATATATATATATATATATGAGTGTATCTAAATTATCTAAAAGAATGGTGATTTTCATCATATCCCCTGAGTTATTTGACATACGCTCTGGAAGAGTAAAAATTCTGAGAAAAGATTCGGTTGACGGACAATAGGAAAGGTGCCTGATTAATATCAGGAAAACAAAGACTTAGCAGCAGTATTTGTTCTTTTATTCCCTCTAAAGTTTGGGGTACGAGTTTATGAGACCATTTGATGTACGATTCTACGATACCAGCTGTTCTGTGGTTCAAAGCTAGCGATCGACACTTGAAACCTACATTTAACAGGTTGTGAAGATACCTGCCTTGACCAGGAGAAGTGCCCTCACCACAGAGACGAATTGACGGAAACAGCAGCATCAACACTTCAGCAGTTTGGAAGCTAAGTGGCATTTTTAGCAGGCCAACACAACAGAACATTGATTTATGTTCTATAACTAAGCTTCCTAAAGCCGATTTCAGTGACGAAACATATTTTTTAGTAATCACCAGTTCATATTTATTTACATTTGGCCTAAAGTAATTGATCATTAAATTTGTTATATGTTGTTTTTTACAAATTCATAGTTGATTTAGCTATAACAGAGAGAAGTGCACACGAATGAGTCAGCATCTTAAATATATCTATATTTATATCTATAGAGCCAAAAAATAAGAAGAACTTCACTGTTAAATTAGTTGGGGGCTTGTACGAGCTAAATTAAACTATGTACTACCTCTTCACAAAAGTTGTCAGGCAGATAAAAGTTAACATTGCTAAGACACATTCAGCATTGTTCTTGACTTCTGAAATATCTTGTGAATACTCCCTCTAGGTAGAAGCCTCATCATCCTTCTATATACATCTCTGCTAATAGTAATCTTGTGCGAAGGTAGACATCTTTGAAGACCCACATTAGATACTCTAGGTTTTGGCCATTGTTGGACCATCACTGCAGAGCAAAGGGGAGGCAACCCGTGACAAGACTGACTGATGAACAAACTGAATGATGGACTGACTGACACATAATTTGATGGACTGAATGTCTAACAGACAGAGTGATGGACTGAATGGCTGACAGAGTGATTGACGGACTGATTTATTGTAACATGCATTCATTAATTGCTTTTAATATCTCTTCCTTGTCCACAGTCATTGTCTAGAAGCTAGTCAGTTAGCTCTCACATTGCCGCGTACCCCTGCATGAACAGGACACTACCTCCACACAAGTTTCTGAGCACTGAAAGCTTATATGAATGTTTCTATTCACGCTACAATACCCCCCCCCCCCCCACTTTAAAAAATGTATTTTGTTTATAACTGTCTCTGTGTTTTGCACCTCAAATAGTGTGACAGTTCATGAAACACTGCTAAAGGGAAATCACTCCAAATGAATATTCTATGGGGAACGATTGGCAACATTCTTTTGGAAATTACCAACACTACTTAACTCTGAAATAATGAAACTATGTAGTTGTTGTGGCTACATTTGTTCAGATCTTAATGACTTCTTCTGCATTCAGTTTGTAAAAGGTAAAGGATCCAGTTACATTCCCATTGAGGCATATTGGGAATATAGTGTTGGACCCATATTTTCTTGACCATACAGCCCACTAGGGGTGATGTGGTTAGCATCACGCTGGCTGCATTAACCTTCCCAGAGTTGCTCTGATACCCAATTCATGTTGTATATATCACCTTCCTGCCTCCCGTCTTAATGACTGAATTATAGTGGGGGTTTTACTGTAGCTATTTTCAGCATTATACCACAGTAATGTTCTCTTTTACACTCTAAAGAGGGGGGGGGGGGGGGGGGGGGAGGGGGGGGGGGGGGGGGGGGGGGAGCTACCTGGGTCATGACTCCCAAGTGTCTCAGCCTCCTGTTATTTGTGCAAAAATTGAACCCATTGCACCTTGGTTGCAGCTTGAAAATCCACAATTCTGCCAGCTGGAGGCAATTTTGAAAGTAACAAAGTGAAGACAAATTATTGCGGTCATTCTGCAGCATACCACTGACATGCATTTGTGAAGCCAACAAAGCATTAAGCCATTACGAGCCGGCAACTGAAATTTCACCTGACACCTCCAATAATATGCACCGCGGGTTACCTGTAGAGCTGCCGTCCTTTCACCAATACAACGATAAACTCTGTGTATTGCAGACTTAGAAATATTTTCCATGTCAGGGGCTAAACTTTACTGTCCCGAGTTCCATAGCCCATTTCGGTTGTTCCACAGCCAGCATGATGCCTTTTCTGCAGTCTCACTAAGCATTGAGGATTACCTGCATGCGAACATGAGTAGTATCGGAGAGATGGTACATCCCATCGCAATTCCAACTTGAAGGTTAATCCACTTCGTTGAGTACTCTCTGGTTGAAAATCTGACAGAGAACCCTACAAAATACAGCTTCAGCATTTATAGTGGGGGTTTTACTGTAGCTATTATCAGTACTGTCTCACAGTAATGAGACCTAGTGGTCACATTTGTTCATATCTCAATTACAGAGCTATAGTGGAAGTTTTTAGTTGTTATTATTTTTACCATTTAGTTCTCTGTAAAGCAAAGGCTTTCAGTAAATGTGAACAAGACTTCCTATGACATCCATTCAGGATGTTTCCATGTCATCTTGTCCTATGACATCTCTTCAAGGTGTTTCCATACCTTCTTGTCCTATGACATTTTTTCAGTGTGTTTACATGTCTTTCTGTCCTATTACATCCAGTGAAGGTGTTTCCATATCTTCTTGTCCTATGACATCTGTTCAGGGTGTTTCCATGTTTTCCTGTTCCATAACATCTGTTCAGGGTGTTTCAATGTCTTCCTGTTCCATGACATCTGTTCAGGGTGTTTCCATGTCATCCTGACCTATGACATCTGTTCAGGGTGTTTCCATGTCATCTTGTCCTGTGACATCTGTTCAGGGTGTTTCCATGTCATCTTGTCCTGTGACATCTGTTCAGGGTGTTTCCATGTCTTCTTGACCTATGACATGTGTTCAGGGTGTTTCATGTCTTCTTGTCCTATGACATCCTGACCTATGACCCTACTCCATATATTTGTTTCAGTCTCCCTCTACCTGTTACACTGGTGATGTCAGAAACAAGAACTGTCATCATCTAATGGCAGCATAAACAAGTTTACTTAACCAATGCCAGCATCTTATTCTTACCCCTTGTTCCATGGGCACTTGTCTGGTTCCTTCCATCAGTTCCACATTTGTGATCTTGTAATATCATTGCAATCCTTCTATTCTATGCAAGCATTCAATTCTGAAAGTCTGTAATATCATTGCAATCCTTCTATTCTATGCAAGCATTCAATTCTGAAAGTCTGTAATATCATTGCAATCCTTCTATTCTATGCAAGCATTCAATTTTGAAAGTCTGTGATATCATTGCAATCCTTCTATCCTATGCAAGCACCCAATTTTGAAAGTCTGTAATATCATTGCAATCCTTCTATTCTATGCAAGCACCCAATTTTGAAAGTCTTTAATATCTTGGTTATTGTTTATATGTAAAACGCACTCTAACATAATATCAGATTATCTGCCATCTCTGTAACAAAAGTTGACTGCAATGGATCATCAGCATTTTCTGTCTCTTCTCTTGATGATACACAATGATAGACTACTTCCTGTCCATCTCTTGATGTTATCTTCCCACGTGCAGTATAGTCATGCTATTGCCCATGTGCCTGCAACATTTCTTTTTATTATAATTTCAAACAGTGTGTTCATATCCAAATATTTCATATCTTTTTATTCCTAGCTTTCCTATGACTTAAAAAAAAATTGTTTTCTTCTCTTTCCTTGAGATATGCCCCATTATTCTATGAGATATGCCCCATTATTCTATGAGATATGCCCCATTATTCTAATACCCACAATTCAAGGGCCTCATTTCTTTCCTTTAACTGCTTGTTCATTGTCCAGTTTCTGCATCATGCTGTAACAAAGTATATGTATAACAACAGACTCTCAAATTTATTTTATTATTTTAGATTTTAATATCTGTCTCAAACTGCTGAATGCAGTTTTCGTCACCATATTCTCTTCTGGATTTCTGCATCGCATCTGCCAATCATCTATATTATTTGTCTAAAATATGAGAAAGTTGACATGTTTTAACATCTTCACATCTCTTCTCCCTTTCTGAAGTTGGTTTTTCATGTTTTGTAATAACCATAGTTTTAGTTTTCTCAAAGCTAATGTCCAAGTTAATATTGATTATTTATGTTGTTCACTTGCTTCAATATTACTTGCATTATATTTGCTTTATGCTAATAAAAATGTATCATCTGCTTATCAACGGTTGTTTATTAATGTTAAGTCTGGCATTTTTTCTGTTGAAAAATTTTTCTCTGCGTTGCTTATTACTCCTCTTTTTATATCCATAAGAATGATTCACATGCCAGATCTTACTGTTGCAGAATGGTCCCAGGATAAGTTACTTTGTAGTCTGTCTTTTCCATCATAATATACAGACACGTAAAATAACAAAATGTTCAAACCTTTACATATTGAAAGACATATGTAGAGACAAACAAACAGAGAGAAGTAGAAGCAAACAGACTTACAATTCCTGGAACGCTGTTCTGCTGATTTCTCCAAATGAGAATTTTCGCTCTCTCAGAGGGGTGAAGACACCAGCTGATAAATGTGGAGACACACTGGACACAGAACTGCAGAGAAATGAGAAGTGTAGTAGAACAAACACCATCATCATGAGGCTTTATCATCAGCAATCACTCAATAAATCAAACAAAATTTAAAAAAACTGAATAAAATTACCATGGAAATCAACAACAAAAGTAGCAGCATAACAAGGATCACAGCAATTATCACACATTTGATCAATAATATCAACCAGACGTGTCAGACAAGGTTGTGTACTGTCCCCCTGCCTATTTAACATGTACACAGAACAAAAATTTTCAAACAGATACAGGAAGAACCTGGACAGAACATTGGTGGAAGATTAATGAAGAACCTTTGATATGCAGATAATACAATTTTGTTATTTGAAAGTGAACAAGATTTACAAGAACTAGTGAAGCAAGTAAACAGCATAAGTCATGAATATGGATTGGACATTAATGTTCAGAAAACAGAAACTATGATAACTAGCAAAACAGATGATGAGCAAATATTTAAAAATAAGCATAAATGGGAAAATTATGGAACAAGTCAAGAGTTTTTCATATCTTGGTCATTTAATAACAGAAGATGGCAGACGTGAAACAGAAATCAAGAAGAGAATTGGAATGGTCAAAGCTACATTCAACAACATGAGATAAATACTAACATCTAAATAGTTAACTCACAAGTTAAAACTGAGAATCATCAAATGTTTTATATATACTACTGGACAAAAGTTAAGGGCCACCATTCAGTTTAGACAAGGTTTATATAATTCTTCGCGAGCAGGGTCGATTTTCCAAATGTCCGGTAGCTTGAAATCTCTCAAGAAGTCTCTGAATGGTAGAGTGGGACACTGCTAAATGTCTTGCAACATGACGAACAGATTGACCATCCTGAATCCATGCCATGGCTTGACCACGGTCTACAGTGCTGAGACTTCTCCTTGGTGGCATGGCTAATGCAATCATTTCGACCCCTTGTCATACTGATTTATTGCATACCAACGGTGAACACTCTTTACCGATGATCATTTTCCAGTGCATTCAAATTCAACTCACTTTTTCACCTTTTGAACTAGTGGGGCGTGTTGCAAAAACCACGAGTTTTTGCAGCAACAATGGCAATTTTCACGTGTGGGTTAAAGTGACCCAGTTTTTGGACATTTAAACAAAATTAACCTAGTGCACACAGAAATGTATACACATTTCTCTGAGCTCAGTTTTAATGACATTTTCACTTGTCTTTACAGTTTGCCAATCAATTATATAAACCTTGTCTAAACTGAATGGTGGCCCTTAACTTTTGTCCAGTAGTACAGTATATCCTATCATTGCTGTATGGTGTAGAAACATGGACAATGAAATAGCAAACATAAGAATGAATTGAGGCTCTTGATCTGAGACACGATGGGTTCACTGCAAGGGTCATGGCTGTTGAGGTGGGCGTAAGAGGGCTTGTGGCTGCATCAGTGTATGATTTATTGAAACTGTTGGGGCTGAGGGGACAGTCGAGAACAAGGGAAATGAAGAGGCTTAGTGAAACTGCCAAAAAGGCATCAGGCTGGCTGTGAAACAACCGCAATGGGTAATGGAAATCGTGACAGTAAACGCTGCAGTACAGAAAACACCAGGAATTTTTCTAAGTCCACAATACGTTGAGTTTTTTGGTGTACTAGTGAAAGGGCTGTGACTGAAGGGCAACAGGCGGCGTATATTATAAGAGGTGTTAGGCACAGAATTTCAGTTGCTAGCGTGCAGTGGCTAGCCGCGTCGGCTTCGCGCAGGTGTCTCAGTGTGTGTCCTTAGTTGTGATGTGCGACGGAACAAATGAAATAATTTGTCTTCTCTTTGTTACTTTCACAATTGCCTCCATGGCTGGCGGAGGTGTGGATTTTAAAGTTGCTACCATAAGTGAAATGGGTTCATTTTCGATACAAGACAACAGGAGGCTGAGACGCTTGGGAGTCATGACCCAAGTGCCCCCCCCCCCCCTCCCCATAACATAACACCTTACTGAAGATCACAGAGATGGCATTCATCTTTATTGTGGACATAGCAGCTGATGATGATGATCAACCAGATGATCAGCAATTTCAACCAGCTGATCAAAATTATTAATCAGATGATCAAATGATCAACATTATTAACCAGATGATCAATATTATCAAACAGATAATCAACATTATTAAATACATGATCACTATTGACCACCAGATTATCAACATTGCTAATCAGATGATCAATATTATCTATCTGAGGATGATCATTATCAACATTATTTATCAGATGATCAATATTACCTATCAGAGGATCAATATTATCAACCAGATGATCAACATTATTAAATACATGATCAATATTGACAACCAGATGATCAACATTATTATATACATTATCAACATTATTAACCAGAGGATCAGCATTATTAACCAGAGGATCAACATTATTAACCAGATGATCAATATTTACAACCAGGTGATCAATATTATCTACCACTGGGTCAACATTATTAAATACAAGATCAATATTGATAACCAGATGATCAACATTATTGACCCAGAGGATCAACATTATTAACCAGATGATCAACATTATCTGCCAGAGGATAGATATTATTAACCAGTTGATCAACATTATCAACCAGCTGATCAACATTATTAACCAGCTGCTCAACATTATCAACCTGATGATCAATATTATTAACCACATAAATACGATTACTGTAACTGTTAGCATCCTAAGTACTATAAATGCAACTGCTTCTTTCCAGCCTTCCTCAAACAGTGCTCAAATATTCCCAGAATCCTTTATGTTTTCTTAATCTGAAAGTTATGTTCAGTCAATCTGGCAGCCTTCAATAAAGTTGGAATCTAGCAACTATCCAACTGTCACAATCAATACTGTCCTTGGCATACTTTCAAAAGTTTACATTTTTCCTCTACTCAAGAACATATATATACATTACAAAAACATGCACACCCACACACACAAAATGTAAACATTTATTCAAATCTGACTGCCTTCTTTCTCCAAGACAAACCTCTTTTAACCATAGACATGTGTCCTTTACTTACTTCAGGACATAATTCTGTATACTAGATTTCCAGACAGCGACTAGCTGCAGTGTCTGTCTATTGGTCAATGTTGTGTTTTCTTTCTTCAGATTGTGTCAGTCTATTAGTCAGTGTTGTGTTTTCTTTCTCCAGATAGTGTCTGTCTATTGGTCAATGTTGTGTTTTCTTTCTCCCGATAGTGTCTATAGATCAGTGTTGTGTTTTCTTTCTCCAGATAGTGTCTATTAGTCGGTGTAGTGTTTTCTTTCTCCAGATAGTGTCTTTAGGTCAGTGTTGTGTCTTCTTTCTCCAGATAGTGTATACTGGTCAGTGTTGTGCTTTCTTTCTCCAGATAGTGTCTGTTAGTTGGTGTAGTGTTTTCTTTCTCCAGATAGTGTCTATAGATCAGTGTTGTGTCTTCTTTCTCCAGATAGTGTCTATTAGTCAGTGTATTGTTTTCCTTTTCGAGATAGTGTCTACTGGTCAGTGTTGTGCTTTCTTTCTCCAGATAGTGTCTGTTAGTTGGTGTAGTGTTTTCTTTCTCCAGATAGTGTCTATAGGTCAGTGCTGTGTTTTCTTTCTCCAGATAGTGTCTGTTAGTTGGTGTAGTGTTTTCTTTCTCCAGATAGTGTCTATAGGTCAGTGCTGTGTTTTCTTTCTCCAGATAGTTTCTATAGGTCAGTGTTGTGTTTTCTTTCTCCAGATAGTGTCTGTTAGTTGGTGTAGTGTTTTCTTTCTCCAGATAGTGTCTATAGGTCAGTGCTGTGTTTTCTTTCTCCAGATAGTTTCTATAGGTCAGTGTTGTGTTTTCTTTCTCCAGATAGTGTCTATAGATCAGTGTTGTGTCTTCTTTCTCCAGATAGTGTCTATTAGTCAGTGTATTGTTTTCCATTTCGAGATAGTGTCTATAGGTCAGTGTTGTGTTTTCTTTCTCCAGATGGTGTCTGTCTATTAGTCAGTGTTGTGTTTTCTTTCTCCAGATGGTGTCTGTCTATTGGTCAGTGTTGTGTTTTCTTTCTCCAGATGGTGTCTGTCTATTGGTCAGTGTTGTGTTTTCTTTCTCCAGATTGTGTCTATTGGTCAGTGTTGTGTTTACTTGCTTCAGATAGGATAATACCAAATATACAGATGTCTAAAAAATGCATGCACACCTTGAACGCTCATAAGTCACATAGAATTATGGGAGTGTTAAGTCCTTTTTCGCGTGGGAGTTAAGTGTGCGAGATTTAACAGACCAACTGCGCCAATGCCGGTCCCAAGCCCGGATGAAAAAGGAGGAGGGCGGCCTGCATGGAGGCCGTAAGGAGGCAGCCCCTCCACCATGCAAAGGCACAACAGCCAATCACCTGTTTGTCTTAAACTATGATTACGAGCAATACAAGAGAGAAAACCGGACTGATTCTAAAGGCGACGAACTGGAACGGACTACGGACTACGACTTATGGAACTTGGAACACAAGAAGTATAAATGGGAAGGAAGAGGAGCTGGTGGAAGAGATGAGGAAAGCAAAACTAGAAATCCTGGCTATAACGGAAACGAAGAAAAAAAAGGACAAGGAGTCATGGATCTCGATGGCAACACGTTGCTCTACAGTGGTGTACCCATATCTGAAAGAGCTAAAGGGGGCGTGGGTTGCATTGTGGCCCCAAAATCAAAAAGATAGTATCAAGGGATGGAACTTTGTCTCGGAGCGCATTATGGTTGTAAAACTAAAAGAAGGAGAAACCATAGTCAACCTGGTCATAGTGTATGGGCCAAATGAGGATGAGAGAGCAGAGGTCAAGGAGGAATTCTTCGAGCTGCTTCAAAGGACAGTGGATGACTGCCTAGATGAAGTTATCATGCTCGGAGATTTTAATGCCAGAGTGGGAAATGACCATGCTAGATGGGGTGGAGTTATCGGAAGATATGGAGAAGATACTCTCAATGACAATGGAAAGCGACTCCTTAGATTCTGCAGTGAGCAGAATCTGATCATTACAAACACAAAGTTCCCCCATAAGCGCATACATGCATACACTAGATGTGAACCAACCAAGAATGAGAAGTCAGTGATCGACTATGCCATTGTTCGGAGAAGCTCATTCAGATATGTACGAGATGCAAGAGTCTGGAGGGGGCCAGAGATTGGAAGTGATCACTACCTGCTAACAATCAAACGAACAACTGAAAGAGTTGCTCAGCCTAGGAACTGCCCAACATCATGCAAGAAACCAAGTAAACGAGCAGGAGAAATGAGCATAAGGACCTACAAGCTGAGAGAGCCAGAAATTAAGACCAGATATCAGGGGCTTATTGCTATAGCAGTGAGCAACACAGAAGAACGACCTGATGACTTGGAAACCCTCTGGAATAAATTCAAGGATATCATAAAGACAGCTGCTGCAGAAGCATGCGGTGAAGTCCGACTTGGGAAACAGAGAAAGAGGACACCTTGGTGGACAGAGGAAGTCAAAGAGAAAATAAGAGAGAAGAAAATGGCATGGAAACAATACTTAGGAGCTAAAAACACAACAGGACAAATGGAAAAATATAGAGAATATGTGACACTCAGAACAGAAGCAAAGAACAAAGTGCTAGCAGCAAAACAGAAGTCCTGGGAAGAATTTGGAGAAAAGCTAGAAAAAGATGCACAAGAAAACCAGAAATTGTTCTATAAAACCCTAAAGAACATGAGGAAAGAAAAACAATGCCCTCTCAAATTTATAAAGGACAAGCAAGGCAAATTGCTTACTGCCCCGAAGGAAGTAATGGAAAGATGGAAAGAATATTTCTCAGAACTCCTGGATGGTGAGCATGGTGAAACATCAGAAATGATAACCACTAGCACAGAAGAGAAAACCAATGATGGTGAAGATGACATAAAGATGGAAGAACTGAGGGCAGCACTAGAGAAAATCAAGATGGGCAAAGCAGCAGGGCATGATGGTATAACACCAGAAATGGTTAAGTACATGGGAGCATCAGGTGACCTATTACTCCTAAAGGTCCTACAGGCAGCATGGTGCAACAAGACCATACCAAAGGATTGGGAGAATGCCATCATAACACCAATTTTCAAAAAGGGTGACAATCGACAATGTGGAAACCATAGAGGCATATCCCTTCTCAGTGTCCCTGGTAAAATCTACTCTAGAATCCTAGAGCAGAGACTCCGACGCCTAGCTGAGCCACAATTGGATGAGGTCCAGTGCGGATTTCGAGCAAACCGAAGTACTCAAGACCTAATCTTCACACTCAGACAGCTGAGTGAAAAGGCTCTTGAGTATAAGAGTGAGATCCATCTTTGTTTCATAGATCTGGAAAAGGCGTTTGACAGGGTCCCCTGGAGCAAACTTTGGGACTGTTTGGCAAGGAAGAATATTCCAGCACCTCTGATTCATGCTATACAGAGCTTCTACAAGTCTTGCAGAAATTATGTGAGGACAGCAAAACCATAAGTCAGAAGAGTTCAGGACCACCACTGGTGTAAGACAAGGTGATATCCTATCACCTTACCTCTTCATACTCCTTATGGACGATGTCATCAAGGCATGTAAGGAGAGAACAAGAAAGTATTCAGTGGGGTACTGGAAGATGAGACAGGTCTATATTTCGGAGCTGGCATTTGCTGATGATGTTGCCCTGATTGCTAAATCAGAGGCACATCTCCAATCCAACCTGCAAGTCTGGAAGGAAGAGCTGGAGAAGAGAGGGGTGGTCATAAGCAGCTCTAAAACAAAATCCATGGTGATATCACGAGAAGAAAGAAAACATCAGATTAAGTTGGGAGAACAGGTCCTGGAGCAGGTCGACCACTTTAAATATCTCGGAGCTATTATAGACCGAAAGGGAGGCATCAAAGAAGAGTTGGCCACTCGAAAAGCAGCGGCTGGGAGACTTTTTCAGGCCATAAATCGTGGATTCCTCAGCAAGAAAGAGGTTGGTAAGAAAACGAAGATGGCTGTATACCGCTCCACCTATGTCCCAGTCTTGACATATGGATGCGAGTCGTGGGCAATGACTACAACCCACAAAAGCCAGATCCAAACCTCAGAAATGAGGTATCTGAGGAAAGTGGTTGAAGTAACAAGAAGAGACATGGTCCGCAACCAGACGATCCGTCAAGGCCTAAAATCCCATCCGCTGCAGACCCAAATAGAACAGTTCCAACTAAGATGGTTTGGCCATGTCTGCAGAATGGGAGAAGATCGGCTACCACGACAAGCATGGGAAACAAAGAGCCAGGGATCCAGACCTCCAGGACGACCCAGAGTCCGCTGGGAGGACAACATTAGACAATCTTTGAAGGACCGAGGACTAGAATGGAACCAGGCCAGGAAGAAGACAGCTGATAGAATGGTCTGGCGCTCTCTCTTCCAAACCTCTATACCTCACGGTAGAAGGGGAACGAC
Source organism: Oreohelix idahoensis (assembly GCA_024509875.1). Classification (NCBI taxonomy): domain Eukaryota; kingdom Metazoa; phylum Mollusca; class Gastropoda; order Stylommatophora; family Oreohelicidae; genus Oreohelix; species Oreohelix idahoensis. Next base: position 108,284 of record JAMPIV010011495.1, on the reverse strand, counting down.
TAAGGAAGTAAGTAAGATTTAACAGACCTAGATGCCAGTCTAGCTGTGATAGACACACATGTGTGCGCATCTAAGTAAGTTGTACATGTTTAATTATTTACGTACCTTTTTTGCACTTTATTTGAACTAAATAGCGCAACTTGGTGCGATCGGTTTTTGTTGCCAAACAGCAATTAAGCTGGAGAGAGATCCATAGCGTCCTTTGTATAGGGCAGACGTTTTCGTCATATATTATTATAAGTTTTACCCCCAAGTCGTGGCAAGACTCTACGAATACATAGTATCGTACCTCCCTGTGTGGAGTGTTTGTTTTAGCCAACCCTGGCTTGATTACGTGTCAAGTATTGACACTCTTTTATTATTGACAAGATCTAGCAGAGCTTCGACACGTCTTGTTATGGCGTGCTGCTAGTACGTCTAGAGTCTTGCTGGACAGTATATGTGTCCTAATGTTGTTTTTGGATCTTCAGGGAAGACATCCTGCATGTTACTAATGTTTATTATAAAGAAGATTACAAATCTCAGAATCCCTAATGGCAGATCGTTCGCCGCCCTTGAAATGTCGGCGGTTTTGTGAATCGATCAAGTTCGACACTGATGTCATGCCTTAACTATGTATTCATATCTACATGATGACCTCTTGATGAAATTATGCTGTATATATATATCCATGATGTTGGACTCCGTCATCGTCAAATAAATGTCTATGTCAAAGATGTATCTTCACTACGTGTCCAGCCTACTTCATTATGAATTGGTCAACTTCATGACCCACCGCCACAGTTATATTCGTATTGTCACCCACTGTATTCGCGCTATAATAAGACTGTCGGCCACTGTTAGACTATAAGCCCGACAATACCACATCAATATAATAGGTGGTAACAGGGAGTTTCACATTTAAGTCATAAATGTTCCAAATGCCTGTCACTTTTGTTGAGAATAATAAGCAATTAACATTTTTTACTGTTTGGTTTGGATTTTGGGCGATCTTCATTGCATGGACAACTCCATAAGTGATCCGATCTCCTCCCTTAGAACACACAAAGAGGATCTGTACTGTTACTAATGAAACAGTAGAATACACTATTTCACTTTCATGCCTTAATACTGACAACGTGCATGCAAATTTAATGGCAAGTTTATTTATCATAATTCTACTCTATGCCTATAAAATAGCAGAATTCCATCTGAGTTTAGATGGAAGTTGAAGCTTTTTTAAATTTATATATTGTACAACTTATGTATATAGATATATCAATAGTATTAATGATATATGCCTCAGTGTAGATAAAACAGTATTAGTAAAACTAGCCCAAAATTATCTTTGCTTTAGAGCAATACAAGTCTCATAAGGGGTACATGATTAATGTAAGTTTGGGAACCGCTAGTCTAAGGCATAGCAACCTTTTTTTTATCCCATATTATTAGTACCTCATGAATCTGACAATTCTTATTTTTCTCTTTTTTTAGTTTTCTTACAAAATTACATGCAAACTGCTTTTTATATTCTGATTCCGTGTTTATGTTGATTTATCACTAATGGTCTTTGCAATTAAACATTTTACTTCTGATCTGCCCAGTCCCCACGAAATCTGTACATAAATCTACTCACATACAAACACAAATGTCTACATATAAATCTATAAAAGGGTTATACACACAAACACAATAACATGTACTACATACCAGTCAACCTATACAGGTTTCCCATACAATTTATGTGAAATTGACACTTTTGGCTGTGTATGGGCATACTAGTACACATTTTCTTTAAAAAAAAAAGTAACTAAACATATTCACCAATCCATGTTTTTTTTAACCAATTTTTTTAAATCCTGGGATCTCGACATCTATTTTTAAAATGAGTGGTCTCACAGCAACCAATCGAGTACTTTTATACCAATAATTTTGTCAGTACATTTGAATTCTCTATCATTCATTTTGGGCACTCTTCGAGACAAGAAGCATTTTGTATAGCTATCTGTCATCAACCACGCTTGCAACTACCCCTAGGCGCCATTTTTAAATAAGCTAAGTATTTTGTATTGTGTTCATAATTTGGTTTAATATTGTTTGCTGTTGCTGGCTGTTTATTTTGCTTTGTTGTATTTTTTATCACTCTTTTTGCTTTTCCAATTATATTTTCTCCTTTTATATACTTACGATAAATTAATGTCATTTTGTGTACTTAACTATAAAAAAAAAATGCTATTTTCAACAACACATGGACGCTTGTAACATAATTTGGTTTAATATTGTTTGCTATTGCTGGCTGTTTATTTTGCTTTGTTGTATTTTTTATCACTCTTTTTGCTTTTCCAATTATATTTTCTCCTTTTATATACTTACGATAAATTAATGTCATAATATTCTGTGTACATAACTATAAAAAAAAGTTTGTTTGCATAAATTTTTCTGTTTCTAGAGTAAATCCACACAGTACTTTATACCAGTAGTCAAGATTTGCTGCTTTATTTTTCAAAAAAAACAGAGATCTATTATCACTAGTCTATCAACTTTTTAACAATAATTTTGTAAATTTGTGTTAGGTTTTTCCTCTCCCAAGATAACACTAGTCAACAACCAAAATGTACCAGAAATGAAAATAGCTGATCTTAACTAATTTTGGTGTGCTGAAAACGAAAATGACATTTAAAAATGTTGATTGGCTCTAGTTTTCAAGATATATGCTACTAGTTTATTTAATTACGGTCAATTTATATATATGACGCAACTGTTGTGGGCGATTGCATAATTTTTTCTAATGACCAATAAAAATGTAACTAGAAGTTGATGATGCAATACTACCTATGATTACATCACCTTTGTGTATAAATATCTTATCTCTGATAAAATTTTGCCATCAGTTAGTGCATTTGTCCTTATCAAAAGTATCGTAGTTAGAAATGTCTAGGACATGTGTGAACAGTGCTAATAACACTAGTCAACAAATTTTCAAAAGTGTACCAGAAATTAAATATACCATTTCTTATTGATTTTGACATGCTGATTTCAAATATTATAATGAAATTCACCAATTAGCTCTGGTTTTTTTTAAAATGATGAATTTACATTACAGTAATACAAATAATGTATGCTTGTTTAATTCTCTGGGGTGAACAGCTAGTCTTTCTACTTTAGCATTTGGTTTACTCATAATTGTTATTTCAACATAAAATGATAGAACAAATAAAAACATTATTTAAAGTTCACAATTGCTTTAAAAAGTTGTTTGAACCCATTCCGTCATTTATTCAAGCTCTCTTTGCTTTTCTTGTAGTCAATCGATGAGGTGTCTCTTGTCACAGTCCAACAGTTTGATCCATACCTTGTCTCCATGCAGCAATGTCCTGGTGTGAAATTTCAATGTCATGAACAGTATTCCAGATGAGAATCCAGAAAATAAATTTTCAAAGGACATGTTGCAAAGACTCTTATAAAAAAGATTTTTCTACAATTTCATTGTTTGTTGTGTTTCAAGAAAAATTGTCCACCACTGACTTAAATGCTAGCCATGCTGCTTTTTCCTTGCCATGCAACACGCAAAGAAACTCTTCATCATGAAGAAGTTTTCGAGTTGTACTCCCTCTCTTATAGCTTCATCAGTAGTCTGATGATTTGAAAAGCACTCATCTGTTTTATCCAATTGCCTTGACAAAGTTTCTCCATGAGCACCAGACCATTAATGTGCATCTACCATGCTCCTTGACCGCTCGGACAAGTGCTGGGTTCTCAACGAAATCTTACTGCCAGGCTGCAATAAATTTTCCTGATTGGCCAATGTCTTTGATAATTGATAATGAGATTTTCGTGACGCAGAAAGGTTCATTTGAAAAAGAATGTAATGTTTTCTGGAAAATTGTCCTATTACACAGAAATTTAAACATGCTTATGCCAGGAGATTTTTGTTGCAATCAACCCAAAAGCTCCGCCTTGTTCTTCGATAAAAGTTTTTTTTCGAATCTGCTTAACAAATATCATTCAGTTCACCTTGGGCTATTTAAGTGTGGAAATTTTCTGATGAAGTTTGCTCAAAATTTTATCGCTTGAGGTTGAAACCACTCAATGTCCCTTCTTCAATGTGGAAGCAGCTGAAAAAATTTGGCACTTTGGAAAAATGGTAGGTCATCGCCGTGGTTACTGGACGTATTGCAGAGGGGATGTTTGGATATTCCTGAGTGGCCATTTTTTCTTCTTTGATATGGTCCTTTTTACCAATTGGAGGTCACCTCTTATGCAAAAGAATGTAATAAGCAGTTGTTGAGATGATTGGGCTCTCCCAAATTGTATTGGGGGTGACATGCAAAAGGCATAGCTTGCCTTTTCTGGAACCAGTCAACCCGCCTTGTTTATAGATGTGATCTGCACAAGATATTGCAGCACATGTGTGGCGCCCAAACTCTTATTTAGTGGATCTCCTAATTCTGCAGCCAATAAAAATCTGTACGCTTGAAGTTTAGTTATATTTCTTTTTTGTGATAGAAATGTCCCTTCACACCACATTTATAACCGAAAAAAATTCTGGCACTTAGGGACTGGTTCACACATGTTAGGCGTATGGAACGTACGAGGGGCATGATTTTGATAAGGACAATATGCATAACTAATGCTTTTTAAAAAGGTCAGAGATATTGCAAATGTTTTAGTGAAATAGGACAAGGGAACCATGCATTTTTCTCCCCAAATAATTTTGACTCCGCAAAAGGCATAGCTTGCCTTTTGTGCCAGTCAACCAAAGATGTGATGTAATGCAGGAAGGTGGCGCCCAACTGCATCATCAAACTTAGTTCTTAATCACTTTAGTTATATTTCGTTTTTGTGATAGAAATGTCACCTCACCACATATATAACAGAAATTATTAGCACTGTTCACACATGTCCTAGGCATTTCTAACTACGATACTTTTGATAAGGACAAATGCACTAACTAATGGCAAAATTTTATCAGAGATAAGATATTTATACACAAAGGTGATGTAATCATAGGTAGGATTGCATCATCAACTTCTAGTTACATTTTTATTGGTCATTAGAAAAAATTATGCAATCGCCCACAACAGTTGCATCATATATATAAATTGACCGTAATTAAATAAACTAGTAGCATATATCTTGAAAACTAGAGCCAATCAACATTTTTTAATGTCATTTTCGTTTTCAGCACACCAAAATTAGTTAAGATCAGCTATTTTCATTTCTGGTACATTTTGGTTGTTGACTAGTGTAATTTCTGTTATATATGTGGTGAGGTGACATTTGTATCACAAAAACGAAATATAACTAAAGTGATTAAGAAGGCGTACAGTTTGTATTTTGGCTGCAGAATAGGAGATCAAGATAAGAGCTGGGCGCCACACATATGCTGCAATACATGTGCAGCACATCTTAAACTGTGGTTGACTGGCAAAAGGCAAGCTATGCCTTTTGCAGTCCCAATGATTTGGAGAGAGCCCACTGATCATCTCAACAACTGTTACTTTTGCATGGTCCCTCCAATTGGGAAAGGCATATCAAAGAAGAAAAAATGGACTCTGGAATATCCAAACATCCCCTCTGCAATACGTCCGGTACCACATGGCGATGACCTACCAGTTCCCAAAGTGCCAGAATCATTTTCAGCTGCTTCCACTGATGAAGAAGAGGACATTGGTGGTCCTGAACCATCAACCTCAAGCGACCCAGATTTTGAGCAAACTACATCCACTAAATCACACTTAATAACCCAAGGTGAACTGAATGATCTTGTAAGAGATCTGAATTTACCGAAGAACAAGGCGGAGCTTTTCGGTTCTAGATTGCAACAGTGGAATCTCCTGGCAGAAGATGTTACAATTTCTGTGTATAGGAACCGCCAGAAACCGCTTATTACATTATTTTTTCAAAGAGGGTGACCTTTCTGCGTGCCACAACATTTCTGGTTAATGGCAGCCCTCAAAATCAGTTACATACCGGAAGAGTGGAGGCTTTTCATTGATTCATCCAAGATGAGTCTTAAAGCTGTTTTGTTGAATAATGGTAATGTGTTACTGTCAATTCCAGTTGGTCTCACAGTTCATATGAAAGAAACTTATGAAAACATTAAGCAGCTTTTAAAGTGTATCAACTACGATCATCATCATTGGTCACTTTGCGGTGACTTAAAAGTGGTCGCTCTTTTGCTTGGACTACAGGGTGGATACACCAAGTACTGTTGCTTTCTCTGTGAGTGGGATAGCCATGCACGAAGTGACCATTACATCAGAAGATATTGGCCAATCAGGCAGTCATTGCAGCCTGGCAGTAAGAACGATGAGAACCCAGCACTTGTCGACACCAGCAAGATTTTGTTGCCACCCTTGCACATTAAGCTGGGTCTCATGAAAAACTTTGTCAAGGCAATGGAGAAAACAGATGAGGCTTTCAAATACCTCATCAGAAAATTTCCAAGACTGAGTGAAGCTAAAATAAGAGAGGGAGTATTTGTTGGTCCGCAAATTCAAAAACTTCTTCATGATGACGAGTTTCTTTGCGTGTTGCATGGCAAGGAAAAAGCAGCATGGCTAGCATTTAAGTCAGTGGTGGACAATTTTCTTGGAAACAACAGATCTGATAATTACAGTGAAATTGTAGAAAACCTCCTTCTGAAGTATAAGAGTCTTGGCTGCAACATGTCTTTGAAAATTCATTTTCTGGATTCTCATCTGGATTTCTTTACGTCAAACTATGGAGCGGTCAGTGATGAGCATGGTGAACGATTTCACCAGGACATTGCTGCTATGGAGACAAGGTATCAAGGCAATTGGAGCCCTTCAATGCTTGCTGATTACTGTTGGACTGTGACAAGAGACACCTCATCAATTGACTACAAGAAGCAAGTAAAGAGAGCTCGAACAGCGACTGAATAATGACGGAATGGGTTCAAATGTGCCTTTTTAAAACATGATATGGGAACTTTAAATAATGTTTTTATTTTTTCTATCATTTTATGTTGAAATATCAATTAATTGAGTATGTAACCACAATTTTTATAATGCTAAAGTAGAAAGACTAGCTGTTCACCCCAGAGAATTAAACAAGCATACATTATTTGTATTACTGTAATGTAAATTCATCATTTTTTTTTTAAACCAGAGCCAATTGGTGAATTTCATTATGATGTTTGAAATCAGCATGTCAAAATCAATAAGAAATGGTATATTTAATTTCTGGTACAAATAACTTTTGAAAATTTGTTGACTAGTGTAATTAGTTGAAATAATTCATCCAACGAGTGATGGCTGAGCATAATTCAAAGAAACAAAAGATAGGGTCAGAGATCATCGTAGTGGTAGCAGTATTTTATGCAAGGAATGAACTCCTTAATTTAAAACTAGCATAACGACCATTTTACATTGGAATAATGGTGGGGCAATGCATTATTCTCAGAACACATCAATTTACATATACTAGGATATTTTTGCTTTTAAACATGGCAGTGTTTTATCTTCATTTTCATAACATTATATATATATATATATATATATATATATATATATATATTATATATATATATATATATATATATATATATATATATATATATATATATATATATATATATATATATATATATATATATATATATATATATACAGTGCAAACCGCTTAAGGCGATCTCGGATGTGACGAATTTCTGTTGTGAAGAACAATTTCTTTATCCCCGGCAATTTTTCTTCTTTGTCTTTGTAAAAAATGTCCGGTTAAGCGGAATCCGTTTATCACGAATTTTCGGATATGCCGAACGATTAAACGTGTCCCGACTATATAATTTGATCTGCTTAAGGCGAACTTTTTTTCAAATACAGTACCTGGACATTTGTACAACTTTTCTGCTATTTTCGGAAATTGCGCGCTTCGTCAGTGTTAGAATTTGAGTTATTTCCCCTCTAAAAATGGCTGGAAAGTTTAAATCCATATCTTTGAAAAGAAAGATTGAGCTAGTACAAGAATTGGAAAATAGTGGCAAAAAGAAAATGGAAATAGCAAAGGAATTCGACATTCCAAAATCAACGCTTTCAGGAATCATAAAAAATAAGGATCGGTACAGAAAAATGTTTTATGGTGGACAAGTTGATTGTCACAGAATGAAGAACCAAAAAGCGACGTGTGATGTGGTTGACACGGCACTCCTAAAATGGTTCACCATGGCGAGATCAGCAAATGTTCCTGTAAATGGACCTATATTAACTGCAAAGGCAGAAGAGTTAGCACTTCTGGAAGGTCGGACTGGCTGGAAATGTAGTCCTGGCTGGTTGAGTTGTTTTAAAAAACGGCACATTACTTACAAAGCCGCGGTACCATAGTGGTTAGTGCACTGGCTTCCTAGCGCAGTAGTCTATGGTTCGATCCCCAGATGAGGTGGGAATTTTTTAGGTTACAAACGGCTCCTGGGTTGACCCAGCTCCAAATGGGTACCAGAGCAACCCTGTGAAGGTTAAGGCGGCCAGCGTGATGCCAACCACATCACCCCTAGTGTGCCAACGGTCAAGATAATATGGGCCTAACACCATATTCCCAATATGCCCCAATGGGCGTGTAACGGTTCCTTTACCTGTTTTTTTTTTTTTGGTGTGGGGAAAGGCATTCTGTTAATGAAACGACTACCAAGTCATGGACGGAGGAGGTGCTAAAACCAGCCATGAGTAGGTATAATTCCGTTGATGTGTTTAATGCTGATGAAACTGTATTGTTTTGGAGATTGCTGTCTGACAAGACTTTTTCCTTCAGAAATGAAAAGTGCCGGGGGGGGGGATGGAAAGAAAGAATCACAATTGTTGTGTGTACAAATATGGATGGTTCAGATAAATTGCCATTACTTGAAATCGGTAAATTAAAAAATCCACGCTGTTTTAAAGGTTGGAAAAAATTGTGTGTTGATTATGCAGCTAATTCAATAGCCTGGATGACATCATACATTTTCACCAAGTGGCTATATGCATTTGATCATTCTATGGAACGTCAACATTACAAAGTTCTTTTAGTGCTTTACAACTGTTCAGCCCACATAAATGTTCAAAATCTAAAAGCAACAGAACTTTTATTTTTACCACCAAATGCGACATCCAAACTTCAGCCTTGTGACCAAGGTATTATTCAAAATCTGAAGGTTCATTATAGGTCAGCAATGTTGTCCAAACTTGTAGGTCACATTGATGCAGTACAGAGGAAAATTACATACTTTTTCATTTAAGAGTTCTTTATCATTTAAGAGTGTGCAAATTCTAGAGATAATGATGACTGTGGGTTAACGGTACAAACTATTTCACAGTTGGAAGTTTCAAATTGCATGGATATAAAACTAACATATATATAATGCAGGCTGGATGCCAAGATGATTTAATTTATCATTTCTTTGAATTTAAGGATGTCATGGAAAGACATTTTTATTAACTCAAGTACAGGTACTAAGTAAGATACAGAGGAAAATTGCAGCTTTTTCATTTCAAAGTGTAAAAAGTGCTGTTATTCTCTAGATATTTGTGCCAACTTTGTACGAGTACATTAACACTTTTGGTGATTGACATATTTTCTGTGTCATACATCTGTCGTATTCAACGCTAATTCATTATTGTATTGTACGCTGTAAATGCATTACCATATGCTTGAACTCTTATCTGGATAAGAGAAATTTCTGATAAGAAGAACTATTTCTTGGGTCCCTGGTGAGTTCTCCTTATCAGGTCTGCACTGTATATATATATATATATATATATATATATATATATATATATATATATATATATATATATATATATATATATATATATATATATATATATATATATATATATATATATATATATATATATATATATATATATATATATATATAGTTACAATCTGATTTCAGTTATAAAGTTATTGATTTTCTGGTGCATTTTACAAAACTAACACAAACATCACAATGTTATAAATGCTGTGATAACTTTAAGGGATATAACACACATTTTAAATGATTATCACTCACAGCATTCCCAATACACAGCAGGAGGCTTTATTAGTATGTTTTATATCACACTGTTTCAAATGTTAAATTAATTAGTATATGTCACTTTAAAACCGTATTATGTATAATTTATTAACATTTTTTTTGCATAAGGTTTTTTGGGTGTTTGTAAGGTTTTTACTGGTCTGATGTACATATTTTTGTCTCAGGAGGTTGACAGGTATGGTACTAAACCTACATATGCAAAAACATTAAACAGATACCCAAATGAAACAAATAACAAGCATGCAAAACCAAATGTGTAGACATAAAATCAAACACAGAGAAACAGTCACCTGTTACAAAGTTCTGTAGTGCCATGACCTGGTGAGACAGGGTCAGCTGGTGAGTGTAGTAAGTTTTCTAAACTTCTGACTACTATTTTCCGTGGTGCCACCTAAAAGAGAAACCAAAAGAACATGGTAAAGTTTCATACTGGTTGACAGTAAAACCTGTGGCAGTCAAGTGTTGTGTGTTACTGTGGCAGTAAATAATGAGTTTAATACTGTGTGTTACTGGGACAGTAAATATATAACAGTTGAGTGTTGTGTGTTTTTGTGACAGTAAATATATGAGTTTAACTCATTAACTACCGCAAGCCGCTGTCAGCGGCTCACAACATAATCACATTTGGACCGCAAGCCGCTCAGGGCACCAATCTAATTTTAGTAATAAAACAAATGAAAAATGTACTGAAACACTCTCTGATCTGGTTCGAGATTTTAAGTTGCCACCGGAAAACAAATTCCCAAAGCATGGTTGTTGTAGAACACTGAAAAATTGATATTATGTTCATATTTTTCAGCGTTTTGGGTTAGTTACCAAATCGTGTAAAACTGTTTACCGTGGCAACTAGTGCTAGGACTACAAAAAATGCATGTACATCTCGTCTAACGGCTGAATAGGATAGAAACATGTTTCAACAATTGACTGAAAGATCTAGTGACGAGGACAAGAGTGAAAACGGTGTGCACATTGATTGAAATTGTGATTTTGATAGAGATGGGGGCGCAAGCAGTTATAATTGTAAAAATATTGCAAGTCCTCGGCCATCGGAGGGCCGTTAAATAGCAACAACCTCTATTAGAGTTGCAACCAATGTTTATTGTAATAGTACATTCATTTATTTTTAAAATGACGTGTAATTCATACAAATCTGTAAACAATTACGAAAACTACAGCTTACTTTGTGCAAACACCTACAGAATGAAAGTGGGAAAAAAATTTAATTCGGCCATAGTGTGTTTTTTAATTCGGTAGTTAATGTGTTAATACTGTGTGTTACTGGGACAGTAAATATATAACAGTTGACTGTTGTGTGTTACTGGGACAGTAAATATATGATTGTTTAATATTGTGTGTTACTGTGACAGTAAAACCTATGACAGCTGAGTGTTATGACTGGGATAGTAAACATATGACAGTTTAATATTGTGTGTTACTGTGACAGTAAACCTATGACTGTTTAATATTGTGTGTTACTGTGATAGTAAACCTATGACAGTTTAATATTGTGTGTTACTGTTCGAATGCAATGCGGGAATTCAGAATGAACAAAATACTTGTTTGACTTATAATTGGGTCACTCATTTTGGAAACTGTTTAAGTCCTAAAGTCTATAGGTTGACTTATAGTCGGTTCATCTTGTAGTCATGTACATACAGTATTTCTATTTGTTGTATTCTCAATATTTTATCACATTTTAGGTCCCATTTATTTGTTCTACTTTATCTCCTTCTTTGTATTTTTGGCACCATTTTTGTTTGAAAATGACAGATCTCTCAACGTGTTCTCTTTATGCCATCTCCTGCAGGTGTCTCCAAACGTGGACATCGCATCACACATGTAAGTTTTAGAACTACTGCCTTATGGTGAGAAGGATAGCAAGAAATGCTCAGTTTTGGTTTTTGATCCAGCGCTCTAATTGTGACCTGATGATTGTAATGTCCAATACCCCTCACTCCAACATCATTTGGGTGGTTTTTGTTAATCACACTCATGCTGTAGTCACGGTTTGGTTCATTCTCACAAACACCAAAAAAAAATTGTATCCATTCTTTCATGGATACTGTTTAAACAATATTAGAAAAAGTGAAGACAGACTTGTGAGACAGTGTTAAAGTACTGTCCGCCCGTTCGTTTATTCCCGTGTATTAAAAGAGTTTGTCTGCATTTGATATATGTATACCATCATTATTCCCATATGTGTCTATATGAATGTTAGAACATTGGTATACAACAAAAGTGTCACGCGAATGTTTTGTTCGTGGGTGTGCCAAAAACTGCACTGTATCGTCCCTGTATTATTTATGCAGTGTTCTCTCACAAGGGATCACGAATTAGTAATGTCTCAGATATGCCCAACAGCTCAACCATAACCAGGTAAGAAGTCAATGCTGTTCCGGTAAATTAACAACACAGTTTAATGAAAACTCATGATGAACCGTCCTAGTTAATGTCATTCTGTCTATTCGTAACATAGTGTTATACTCCTTGACGATAATACATTGTTGCTTATTAGTCCCAATACTTCTATACATCTCTATGTATTGATTATATCCGTGCCCTTCTCCCGTACCTTCTGTTCAAACTCATTTAACTTCATTAACATGAAGTTCCCCAAAAGTCAGTACACATTAGCGACAGAGCAGGCAGGATCTTTAAGACTCCGATTTTTACGGTGTATAGACCTGCCAGTCTAAAAAATGTATAAGCATCACATTGTACAGTATTAATAGTACTCATCCTGGTATACATTCCCATTCATGGCACGAATCAATATAACCCTTTTCTACGGGTTTTCAAGCAAACCAGCACACACAAGGCTGTTCGCGTCTTGTTTATTTCTTGGGTCCATTTTTGTTCTCCACGTCATTGTTTCAACACCCAAAAAACTCCTACGTCATTTTTTTTTACTGCGCGCATGAATAATGCACCTAAGTGTACTATTCACATATCTTCAAATATTTTCCCCAAACTCAACTCAGCGCTCTTTGATGCGCAACACCAAAATGTTGTAAAAAACCATACGCAACAATTACCCCCTACCACCGTTAAGAAAAAAGACACGTAGTTTCTTTTTTCTTCAAAAATGTACCACTTAAGGTAATTTAAAAAAAACCATACCAACATAATACTATCCTACGTCTCAGTAAGTCTACGTCAGCTAATGTCTCATAATATAATCAGTCAGTCGTCGATGAGATGAAACGGTGATAAACAAGTCATATAATCTACTGCCTTATGAATAAAATCCATGTAGGAAGTAATAATATTACTAAATTAAAACAAATTACGCGGAATCAACACCGCCCTCTATTACCTCTAGTATCAATAATACTAGAACCAAAACTTATATAATAGGGTTATATCTAATAGGATTACCTACCCATCGGAAAATGATTGCAATAATGTGTACCTCCACAATACAGAGTACACTGCAAATCTCATACATATTCATTCCTGATCAAGCCCCAAAAAAATAGCAAATACATGCAAAAATTGGTCCCCAAATTACCTATTTCAATGCCCCTAGGAACCTCTATAATATACACGCAAAAATTTATCGCTAAAGACTATCATTGCCGTACAGTCATATTATAGTACACTGTATGTGCACCTTACACCATACACACCAAATTGTGTTCCGGATAAAACTAATAAAAATTCAATGTCCCAATTATATCACCACTACTGTTGACCATGGACTAACTGTCATTAAAAACTTGTGTACTGTCTTCCTGAGGGCACCTCGACAGTACGTCTGCAACCACATTGTCGGACCCTCGAATTGCTTGAATAGTATAATTATACGGCTGCATCAGAATCGAATAACGGGCTGCTCGGGCGCATTTATGGTTCTTCGTCTTTAAATACGCTAAAGCCTTCTGATCTGATTGTATTACAAAAGATACACCTAACAGATACTTCTCTAATTTGGTCACTGCCCAGACCACTGCGAGAAGTTCCTTTTCCAACACCGAATAATTCATTTCCGCCTTGTTTAACTTTCTCGAAATGTACGTGATCGGATGCAGATGTCCATCAAATTGTTGAAGCAACACAGCACCAACGCCATTGGACGAAGCGTCTGTTCGAAGAGTATAAAGATTATTAAGCCTGGGTAGTTTTAAAATCGGTGGGGATGAAAACAAATCTTTAATTTTAAGAAAAGCAGCATTGCATTCTGGAGTCCACCTAATTACATTAGGAGCCCCTTTCCTAAGTAGAGTGGACAGATCTGATGTAATTGAAGATAAGTTAGGAATAAATTTACCATAATATTGCACTAGTCCTAACACACTACGGACTTGTTTTTTTTTGTCCTAGGAATGGAAAGATTTAGAATCTTGGAAACATTCTGTTCCAAAGTTTGAAGATTCCCATGACCAATCCTATGACCTAGAAAAGTAATCTCAGAGAATCCAATATACACCTTAGATGGTCTAGCAGATAACCCAGCAGATCTGAGCGTGGACAATAGAGAGTGTAAACCGTGAAAGTGTTCTTCCCAAGTGTTGCTAAACAAACAAATATCATCTATGTACGAGATTATATCTTGTTTCTGCGAGAACAGAATTCTCATCATTCTAGTGAACGTAGCAGGTGCGTTCATCAGTCCAAAACACATAAAATTGAACTGGAACAACCCTCTGGGAGTAGCAAAAGCCGTAAAATGTTTACATCTTTCCGCCAACGGGACCTGCCAATAACCTTTTGACAGATCGAACTTACTGAAATATACTGCATCTGCTAATTTTGGTAAAAAATCATCCAATAATGGTAACGGTTCGGCGTCAAAAATTGTGACCTGATTTAATTTTCTAAAATCAATGCAGAGCCGAATGTTATTGTCTTTTTTTTCTTATTACAACCATGGGAAAAGCAAAATTACTTTGAGAAGAACTGATTATACCTAATTGCAGCATGTCATCTATTTCTTTGTTTACTTTGTCTTGAAAGTGTAATGGTATCGGGTATGGACGCACTCTAATAGCCTTTTCATCATTTAAAATGATGTCATGTGTGATGACATTTGTTTTGCCTGGTATATCTGTAAGTACATCATGAAACGAATGTAATAATTCGGATACATGTGTTTTGTTCTCAAGTGTAAGATTCGGACAGATTGTCACGTCCTGCCNAGTGTCGGTAGAGATTGAACTGGTAGACTAGGAAACGTCATTGATACAGCTGGGAAAGAAGATTCTTCTTCCTGAATCACTGATAAAGACGCCCAGCTCGTTGGATGTGAACCTACATTATCAACAGCGTGAAAGACTGCCTGAAGATGTTCAGGTCTTGAGTGAAACTCTTTCAACATGTTAATGTGAAAAATCTTTCTTTGTCCCTTAACATCAAGGACATAATCGACATCTGAAATACGTGACAGAATCTTGAATGGACCACACCAAGTTATCAGTAGTCGATTCTGTTTGCTCGGTAAAAGCACGAAAGCTTCGTCGCCTGGTACAAGAAGACGAAGACGTCTTGAGTGATTCTGTAACATACGAGCTTTTTCCTTAGCTCTTTCCGATGCATCTGTTGCCAGCTGGCATGCATCCATGATTTTTTTCCTAAGATTTACAACATACTCGTAAGACGATTGAGTTTCTTGCGACAAGGAAGAATCAATCAACAAGTCTTTGATCAAGGACAATGGACCTCTGGGCTGAGCACCAAATACAAGTTGAAATGGACTGAAACCTGTATGCTCATTCGGTATTTCATGATATGCAAAAAGTACCGCTGGTAAAACTCGGTCCCACTCTTTAGGAAAATCGATTGTAATCTTTCCTAACATCTGTTTTATTGATCGATTTAAACGCTCCACCATCCCGTTTGAGGCGGCGTGATATACGGAACTCAGTGATCTGTCTATATGAAACATTGCCATAACCTCATCAGTCATTGCACCTGACACAAACTGAGAACCTCTGTCCGACAACAGTTTTCTCGGAAATCCGATTCTAGTAAAGATATGAAACAAAGCATCAGCCACATCCTGCGTAGTAATGTTCTTGAGTGGTATGGCCTCTGGCCAACGCGTGCACAAATCTATACAAGTTAATACATATCTATGTCCTCTCGATGACATTATAGGCAGTGGGCCAATAATGTCCACGGCCATCTTCTCAAATGGACGCAGCGGAATTTCGGCTGCTTGAATTGGAGCCAAATGACGTGCCCCTCTAGACTTCACCTCCTGACAAGTAACACAAGAACGGCAAAACATCGCAATGTCTTTCGACATTCCCGGCCAGAAAAAAAAGATGCCAGAATTCTAGATCTAGTACGAGAGTATCCCATGTGACCTGCACAACGGGAATCGTGAGCATGACTCAAGATATAGGATCTCATTACCTTAGGCACCATGATCTGAGTAGTAATATGACAAGATTTACTATCTCTGAATCTTCGCACTAATATGTCATTTACGATAGTATACCATTGTTTGTGAGACGTATGACCATTCGTATCATCCTGTTGGACCAAACTAAAACATTTCTTTAATGAAACATCACTGTTTTGTAAAGTAGAAAAAACTTCCTTGTTGATGTTACTGTGTAACACATCATCATTAACTAGTGGCACAACATTATGTTGAGACTGCTCCTGTGCTCGAGTAACCACAACATTAGCACTGTGTATGTGTTCTCGTTCCCAATCATTTATTTGCTCAAGAGTACACTCTTTAAAACCGTGAATGCGACCAAGAACTAAATCGCAAACTGGATTCGGCAACAAACATACTTTTATTTGTCCCGTAAAAAATGGCGTCGCGATATGAACCACCGCAGTTTGAAAATTTCTCAATTCTACCCACCAAACGTAATGCACTTAACCCATGTGCCTTTACAACAAGAAGGATCAACCAAACATTGTCGCACGCCTACCGTCGTGCAACCTGAATCCTTTAATAAAGTTACTGGCATGCCATTAAGTAAGCCCTTGTGAAACTCTAAAGACCCGGTTCCTTCATGAGCTGACATAGCAGGTAACGCCGGCAATGGGTGTCCACATCTCAGTCTGGATACCACGTCAGGCTGAAATAGATTCTTGCATTCCAAACATGTTTCAGCATTATCAAAATCAAATGACGCACACACATTTGCTTGATTAACAGTATTATTGTTATCTGCGACATTATTTTCCGACATTTGAACGGAATTACCATGGTAAGCAGATCGATTATAACTATTTGGACGAAATGCCCTGTCATTTTGTTGTCTATTGTTATACAAATGTCTATTATTATTCTGCGAGTAACGTGCTTTATTGTAACTGTAAAAGTTAGGAGTGTTTCGTTGCCAATTCATTCTGTCTCTGTTTCCCAAATCAACGTGTTGACCAGTTCCAAAAATGATTGTTATTCCATCTTCTGCCAGCTGGTGATGAATCTTTTCTATTTCACCTTCAAAATGAGAAAAATTTCTTTGATAATTATTTATTCGATCTGAACTGGCACTTCTATAACGAAACCTATCTCTGTCACCCACTATTCGATCTAAATTTTCCTTGTCTGTTATTTACAGTAGCAACACCGCTGACTGTAAAGATTCATGTAATTTAGTGTTTCTGACATTCAAGTTCGGATGAGCAACTGAAAATTGGCGCCCTAGGGTCTCAACTTCTGATAACGATTTAGGATTCCGCTCCTGTAAAAATGCCAAAAACTTATCACTTACTGAGGATAATTACCTTATCCCGTATAATATTAAATCGGCAAGATCTTCAAAATTCCGTTGTACCTTTTCAAGTTCGATCCAACGATTTGAAAGTTAAACGAATATCCGAAATTGAATTGTGAGAACTCTTTTCCTGTTTCCGGCAACAACTCTTTAAAACGCCTTCTATAACCTTCAGCTGTAAGCTGATATTTTTTTAATAGCGTAGCTCTAGCTTCCTCATAGTTTTGACTATCGCCTTCTAACGAAGCGACTGCACTTAACGCCTCTCCTGATAAAAAATTCATCAGTTTGCTACACCACTTACTTTTATCAATTTTATATTCTGTGCATACCAATTGGAATCTTGACAAGAAGAACGTAATATCGTCGACCCCTGGTTTAAACATTGGCAGATGAATTTTAATGTCACATTTCTGCCCATCATTCTGAGAATGTGATTGACAAGTAGCATTTCCATTTTGCAACTTCTGTCTTTCAATTTCCAATAGCATCATTTTCTCTTCATATTGCCTCCTTTTCTCATTCTCTTCCATCTCCAAGAGTTTAATTCTCTCTTCGTCTTGCCTCCTTTTCTCTTCGTCTTGCCTCCTTTTCTCTTCGTCTTGCCACCTTTTCTCATTATCTTCCATTTCCAACCGTTTCATACGTTCCTGGTTGGCTAATTCTTTATCTTTTAATTCTAACTGACGTTTCTCTCTTTCCTGCGCCTCTTTATATTCTGTTTGAGCAAACTCTTGTAATTTGTCTCCTGATAACCAAGAATTTTACCCTGTTTAATAAAGTATTCCGCCGTCGACATTTCAGAATCTGAATTAATATATTTAATTCATCAAATAAACTGTAGTATTCCAATTAGTATCCTATATTCGTCACCTTATCGATATTCATTACTGGAGATTAATCATCTTTTATTTAATAAAATATGCAGCTATAAATCAATCAACTAAGAAATTATACAAGATAATATTACTACTGAAAACATAATGATCCATGAAGAGAATCAATTACATAGAAATATACACGTGCACAATGACCATCACCGCACCTAAACAATTAAAGAAGAGATAATATCGTAAAGAACAACGGCGTCAACACAAAAATCTACAACATTTCAGCAGCCCCAAAGAAACTGGCTATAAGCCTTTGCGATTCATCGACCTGAAATCAACCTAGGAAAACACCCCAGGACTGATCTATGAAGAAGAACAAGCATCTTACGAGTTAAACTGACAAAGAAATGGGCTCACATAATAATAACAGGGTACTGACACCATAATAACAATGTCTTACTTATCTGCGGGAATCCCAATACTCCTCGTACATATTTCGATCCAACACAGGTTATGAAATTCATACAGCTGAATTCAAGGTGAGCAATTCTCCAAACGAACAGTAATTAGCTCTGGTTTGAAAGTATCTGTTATCCGAATGAGTCACTCAATGTAACCTCGCGACAGGTACACAGCAGGACTTGAAAAATGGAAATCGAAAACCGTTGCATCATCTCCTTGGTAAAACTATGATACTTCTCTGGAGAATTGAGTATGTACATCACACTAATGTTGACCTTCCAAGTCAAGTTTATGACTTTGACGTAATGATCAATTGAATTTGAGCATGCCACAAGTGTCATTGTTCCAATATGCGTGGCAATTAAATTTGAGCTCCAAATATTCTGAATTTATAGAAACGGGAAGGTACATTTTAATGGCCACCATGTTAAAGTACTGTCCGCCCGTTCGTTTATTCCCGTGTATTAAAAGAGTTTGTCTGCATTTGATATATGTATACCATTATTATTCCCATATGTGTCTATTTGAATGTTAGAACATTGGTATACAACAAAAGTGTCACGAAAATGTTTTATTCGTGGGTATGCCAAAAACTGCACTGTATCGTCCCTGTATTATTTATGCAGTGTTCTCTCACCAGGGATCACGAATTAGTAATGTCTCAGTTATGACCAATAGCTCAATTATAACCAGGTAAGATGCAAATGCTGATCTGGTAAATTAACAACACAGTTTAATGAAAACTCATGATGCATGAGATATGATGAACCGTCCTAGTTAATGTCATTCTGTCTATTCGTAATCATAGTGTTATACTCCTTGACGGTAAATACATGTTGCTTATTAGTCCCATACTTCTATACATCTCTATGTATTGATTATATCCGTGCCCTTCTCCCGTACCTTCTGTTCAAACTCATTTAACTTCATTAACATGAAGTTCCCCAAAAGTCAGTACACATTAGCGACAGAGCAGGCAGGATCTTTAAGACTCCGATTTTTACGGTGTATAGACCTGCCAGTCTAAAAAAATGTATAAGCATCACATTGTACAGTATTAATAGTACTCATCCTGGTATACATTCCCATTCATGGCACGAATCAATATAACCCTTTTCTACGGGTTTTCAAGCAAACCAGCACACACAAGGCTGTTCGCGTCTTGTTTATTTCTTGGGTCCATTTTTGTTCTCCAAGTCATTGTTTCAACACCCAAAAAACTCCTACGTCATTTTTTTTTTTACTGCGCGCATGAATAATGCACCTAAGTGTACTATTCACATATCTTCAAATATTTTCCCCAAACTCAACTCAGCGCTCTTTGATGCGCAACACCAAAATGTTGTAAAAAACCATACGCAACAGACAGTGAAGACACTTAGGACACACAGTGAAGACAGACTTAGGACATGCAGTGAAGACAATCTTAGGATAGACAGCAAAGACATATTTAGGACAGATAGTAAAGACCTGGCTTCTGACAGACAGTGAAGACAGACTTAGAACAGACAGTGAAGACAGACTTCTGACAGACAGTGAAGATAGACTTCTGACAGACAGTGAAGACAGACTTCTGATAGGCAGTAAAGACAGGCTAAGGACAGATGAAGAAGACAGACTTAAACAGACATTGAAGACAGATTTGTGACAGACAGTGAAGATAGTCTTGTGACAGACAATTGAGACTGACAGTGAAGACAGAAAGTGAAGATAGACAGTGAAAAAGACAGAACAGATAGTAAAGTAAGACTTAAGACAGACAGTGGAGGCACGTGTGTGACAGATGGTGAAGACAGACTTGTGGCAGATAGTGAAGACAGACTTGTGATAGACAGTTAAGACATGCTTAGGACAGACTTCTGACAGACAGTAAAGATAAAAGTCTGACAGACTGTGAAGAATGGCTTAGATCAGACAGTGAACACAGACTTAGGACAAGCAATGAAGACAGACTTCTTACAGATAGTAAAGACAGGACATATTTCTGAAAGACAGTGAAGACAGACTTAAAACAGACTGCAAAGACACACCTACAACAGACAGTGAAGACAATCTTAGAACAGACAGTGAAGACAATCTTAGAACAGACAATCAAGACAGCTGGTGGAGACAGACTTCTGACAGACATTGAAGAAAGACTTCTTACAGACAGTGAAGATAGATTTCTGATGGACAGTGATGACAGACTTCTTAAACACAGTTAAAATAGACTTCTGAAAGACAGACTTAGAACATACAGCAAAGACAAAACTTAGGGCAGACAGTAAAGACAGGCTTAGGACAGAAAGTGAAGACAATACTTTGAACAGATAGTAAATAAATACAGGACAGACAGTGAAGACAAGACTTAGGACAGACAGTAAAGACAGACTTAGGACAGACAGGGATGGCAAAACTTTGGACATATAGTAAAGACAGACATGGGACAGACAGGGAAGATACAACTTAGGACAGACAGTAAAGACAGACTCAGGACAGACAGTAAAGACAGACCGGGGACAGACAAGGAAGAAAAACTTAGGACAGCCAGTAAAGACAGACAAGGAAGGAAAACTTAGGACAGCCAGTAAAGACAGACTAAGGACAGACATTGAAGACAAGACCTAAGACAGACAGGGAAGACAAAACTTAGGACAGACAGTGAAGACAAGACTTAGGACAGACACTGAAGACAAAACTTAGGACAGACAGTACAAACAGACTGAGGAAAGACAGTAAAGACAGACTTGGGACAGACAGGGAAGACAAAACTTAGGATAGACAGTAAAGACAGACTTAGGACAGACAGTGAAGACAGACTTAGAACAGACATGGAAGACAAAACTTAGGACAGACAGTGAAGACAAGACTTAGGACAGTCAGGGAAGACAGACTTAGGACAGACAGTGAAGACAGACTTAGGACAGACAGTGAAGAGAAGACTTAAGACAGACAGTGAAGACACAACTGAGGACAGATGGTGAAGACAAGACTTAGGACAGACAGTGAAGACAAAACATAGGACAGATAGTGAAGACAGACAGACAGGACAGACAGTGAAGACAGACTTAGGACAGATAGTAAAGACAGACAGACTTAAGACAGACAGTGAAGATAGACTTAGGAAAGACAGTGAAGACAGACTTAGGATAGACAGAGAAGACAGACAGACTTAGGACAGACAGTGAAGACAAGACTTAGGATAGACAGGGAAGACAAAACTTAGGACAAACAGGGAAGACAAAACTTAGGACAGACAGTAAAGACAGACTTAGGACAGACCGTGAAGACAAGACTTAGGACAGACAGGGAAGACAAAACTTAGGACAGACAGTGAAGACAGACTTAGAACAGACAGTGAAGGCAAGACTTAGGACAGACAGTGAAGACAAAACATAGGCCAGATAGTGAAGACAGACAGACATGACAGACAGACTTAGGACAGATAGTAAAGACAGACAGACTTAAGACAGACAGTGAAGATAGACTTAGGACAGACAGTAAAGACAGACAGACTTAAGACAGACAGTGAAGATAGACTTAGGGCAGACAGTGAAGACAGACTTAGGATAGACAGAGAAGACAGACAGACTTAGGACAGACAGTGAAGACAAGACTTAGGACAAACAGGAAAGACAAAACTTAGGACAGACAGTAAAGACAGACTTAGGACAGACAGTGAAGACAAGACTTAGGACAGACAGGGAAGACAAAACTTAGGACAGACAGGGAAGACAAGACTTAGGATAGACAGTGAAGACAGACTTAGGACAGACAGTGAAGACAAGACTTAGGACAGACAGTGAAGACAAGACTTAGGATATACAGTGAAGACAGACTTAGGACAGATAGGGAAGACAGACAGACTTAGGACAGGTAGTGAAGACAGACAGTGAAGACAGACAGACTTAGGACAGAAGTGAAGACAGTCTACAACCAAATGTGGAGATAGTAACGACAGACAGAGCAAAGTGACAAATACAAGAACTAAGAGAACTAAAAACATCGGCTTTAACCTTTTTGGGTGACCTAGGTCTTGTCCTTGACCTTGTCTTCAGAGGTTTCTCCATGCGTGTTACTGCCCACAAACCAGATGAAAAGGGGGGAAAAAAATCAAATGTAACCATACTGAAATTAGTAGATAAATTTGTACTTTAAAAAAAATGAAAGTAAGCAGAGTTGCCAAAAACAAAAAGTAAACACAATTACACCAAAATTCAGAAATTAAACACGGCTATACCTAAAAGCTTATTCTCTACATTAGAAGGAAGGACTCCACTTCCTGCGGGCATGATGTGAGAAGAAGGAAGCTGGAGTATATCATGACAACATGAAAGATTGAAGGAAAAAGAGACAGAGGACAGCAAAGAGAAAATACTGGATAGTTTGACATCATGGCATGGACAGAAGTCAACAACAGAACTGATCAATAGTTCCGAAGACAGGAAGTTGTGGAGAGACACAATCACTTATGCCA
Organism: Oreohelix idahoensis; assembly: GCA_024509875.1. Lineage (NCBI taxonomy): Eukaryota > Metazoa > Mollusca > Gastropoda > Stylommatophora > Oreohelicidae > Oreohelix > Oreohelix idahoensis. The sequence goes on along the minus strand of JAMPIV010011495.1, from coordinate 84,839 downwards.
CCTGGCAAGGTACTTGAAGAAGATACCTAAAACAGAAAGTAAACACAGTTATTCCAAATTTAGGAAATTCAACAAAGCTAAACCAAACAAAAACAAAAAACAGAGTAAAAACAGTTGTAACAAAAACAGAAACTAAATACAGGTATAACAAAAACAGAAAGTAAAAACAGGTATAACAAAAACAGACAGTAAAAACAGGTATAACAAAAACAGACAGTAAAAACAGGTATAACAAAAACAGAAAGTAAAAACAGGTATAACAAAAACAGAAAGTAAAAACTGGTATAACAAAAACAGACAGTAAAAACAGGTATAACAAAAACAGAAAGTAAAAAACAGGTATAACAAAAACAGAAAGTAAAAACAGGTATAACAAAAACAGAAAGTAAAAACAGGTATAACGAAAACAGAAAGTAAAAACAGGTATAACAAAAACAGAAGACCAAAAAACATACTAAAAAAAGGAAAGAAAATAGTTATGCCAAAAACAGAAACTAAACATATTTAGAAAAAGACACAAAGTAAACATAGTTTTACCAAATGCATGACGTGAACACAGTTACATTAAAAAAAAAAAGTAAACAGAGTTATACCAGAAACAGGAAGCTAAATAGAGTTATAGAAAAAAAACAGACAGTGAGCATGACAAGTGCTTCATGCAGGAACAAAACATAAAATGATAAACAGAAAAGTCTGTCAGAGTGTACCATGAAATTAATTAGAAAGCAAATGTTCAGCTCTGTTATGTCAACCTTCACTGTGTGGGTGATCACATTATTTGATCTGAATATAGGTTGAGCTGGTGGTAGACAACAACAATTGTATAATCTGGCATTTATCACTCTTGAAACTGTCAATAAAAACATTCCTTCAACAGTTTCTAAACACGAACTATAATTATCATTTTTTAAATCATCAACAAATATTCTAGTCAGATTCTCAATTAACACTCCAGAAATTGTCAACATATCATAACAGGGGCTCTAAATTTCATGAAAATCAACCATACGGAAAACATTACAAGGCTACAGTCAATGGAGGACAGACATGGGAGCAGAGTCTTACAACAAGCTGAAAAATTTAAGAGACTCACAGGACATCATGTGCCAGAGAATGTAGAAAAAGAAGTAGCCCCCTTCAGTGACAGCCCTCAGCTGCTTTTTTTTCCCCGGTGTTCCTTTCAGAGTGACCTTTTTTTCTGCTTGTTGTGAGAGCTTCTTTTCACCCAATCTGAGGTAGTGCTTTAGGAAGCATCGCCATTTGGTGCAATCAGCAGTGCCTTCATTTCTCTTGTGCACACATCTATGAACCTCAGCTGCAGTCACCCGGCTGTTCGTTTGCCATCTGCCAGTTGTCCATAGAAAATATTCTTAGGTACAAGATTGTGCTACAGATCTCTGCACCTGTTACACCAGACCCATGACAGCCAAACATCTGCTGCAGCCCTGCCCAACATAAGCTGTGAAACGGAGTAGCATATGGCAACAACTTATTTCATTTCACGAAAAACTGTCTGGAGATGTCAGGAACCTTGGGCTGACTACTGCCTTTATTAGAATCATTAATGGTCTAAAGGTGACCAAGGAAAAAGAAGAAATCGTCAACAAATATTATGTCAGCGTAAGTAGTGTAGCGAAATCTGTGAAATAATCGCTAAATTCAGAAAGATTTTAGTCCTATGATAATAAATAAACCCGCCCGTGTGTGGTTGCCTATCGTCGTCTTCTACGCCAGTAGAGCGCTGAATTTTGTGCAGTGGTAATGCTTAGAAAATGATCCCGCCGTCAAAGCTTACACGCTTTCCTAGTTTCGTCTTTGAGAATTAAATATAACATTTTTGCAGGGTCAAGGAGTATTTGTTCCAAGACCGAGTGAGAGAAGAATGGAGGTGGATGAAGGAGCGACAGAAGAAATGCTACCATTATCACGCGTTTGGGTTTTGAAACACAAAATTGTAACGGGCGCGCGACAGTATTGGCCTTTAGCAGATTTGAAAAACAAGACGCAAAGCCACATGCACGCCGCGTATTATATTCTCGCAGTTAATTTGTATAACCATTTAGATCGGGATGACGATAGTGTATAAACACACACACAGACTGCTCTCAATTCATGCCTAGTAGTGTATTTCTGACGTAACCCCAAACAGTTGTTTTATTTTGAATAAAAAGGATAGCGAGGAGAGGGAAAGATGGCCGCCTTGTGGAAAAGTTATAATTGACGATTAACAGTGACAAAACTGAAAATCCAAACGACAATGAATATAGCCATAAAAATCATATATAAAGATAGCTTAGAGTCTCCTGAGCAATAATATGTTTTAATATACATAGTAGCCCAATTATTAACCAAGATATTGAAATAATACTATATATCTACGAACAGTAAGACGGACGGACTGTTGTTTTTGCTCATTTATACATAACATTATTTGGGGACGCAAGTTTAAAAACAGAGGCATTGGAGTGATTCAAATCTGATTAGTTAGTCTAGGAGTATAGGCAGGAGGGTATTGGTTGGACAAAAAGTTAAATATATTTTGCAGACTCACTCCTAATATGTTTGGAGTTATGTGACTGGGGAAGGAAGGAGTGGACGGAAAACGGCACCAAAACGTTTCTTTTTATGTGGCCGGGTGAGTAGACGGGAACGACACCTAAAGTCAAGGCTAGTGTGGCAGTGTAGATCGTGATATTGGATTTTGTGGAAAGGGGTGTAAATCTGTGTTTCACTTGAGATAAGGGAAATAATCCCAAGACTTTCCTTATTGTGTTTCTTCTGGGAAATACTGGTTAATCACCAGAGATAATAATTCCAGAAGGGAGGGACAACCCAGGTAATTAGTAGAGCTCGTAAGTGCCTTGATGGTTCCAAATTTTATCTTGAAGGGTTGAATATAATCGGCAACTCAAACAGTCAAGTGAAACTTCAATAGAACAGATTACTTGAAAGATCCGAATAGTTATATAAAAGGTGTACTTTATTCAGTTTCGTTTGAGGAAAATGATGCTGTGGCAGTTCGATGGAATTTCTGGTGGGGGAAAGCAAAATTGCCAGCTTTAGCCTCTAAGTCGAAAGGCTTACGGAGTTTCTCACATACTGTAGTCGTTTTGTTACCTCTGTGGAAATCCTAACGAAATGAAAATTCGATTCGAAACCTCAATTATAACTAAATCGGACTTACGTCCTGTGGAGTGAACCACAAATATAATCGTTGCAGGGGTTAGTGCTGGGTCACTTAACTGTCCTGGGTGGTAGAGATTCTCTAGATGGATATTATTATCCAAACCATAGGAGTCATGGGCTTTTTCGTTCAATAGTAGATGTAGCGCCAGGTTGTTCAAAACCTAAACTAAAGAACGCCCTATGTTGATTTGACTCTAGCATTGAGTTACTGTCTCAAGCTCTCTCTGTGTCTCTAAGATGCATCAGTTTTTATACTTGTCTGGTGCTATGGCTTGCCAGAGGAAGTATTTCTGATTGGAATTAAGACCGGAAACCTTCTAATGATTGGTCTTGGGGGCTAGTGGACTGTTGAAATAATCTTTAACCTAACTAACTACGAATCCTCTAGTCTAAAATTATTGTTTCTATGTGATGATGACCAACCATTGTTTAAAGTTCTCCCCATCGAGGCCAGCTCCTTGACGTGGAGATGGGGCTCAAGTACAGCCATCAGCGGCTGAAAAACCAAGACTGTCCAGGCCCTCCTACACTCGAGCAAGACCACAGTCTGCCCTAGCAAGTCAAGGTGCTGAAGACGGAGGCAACCAGCCAAGAGGCGCACCACAGCAATCAGGATGCCACGCACATGCGCTATGGAAGTATGCCTATATCTGCAAAACGTTATGGCACTCGCCCTGTGACGGACACCCATGCAGGTGCAGTGCCAGGCCCTCTGCCTCGGAAGGGCCCAACCCCTACTACTGGGGGTCCTTCTCAATTGCCCCGTGGAGCCAGGAGGCATGAGAATAGAGCTACTGGCCAAGCAAAGAAAAGACCATTTAAAATAATGCACTGGAATGCTGAAGGCGTCAATAGTAAAAAAGACGGCTACAGCAAAAAATTAGAGCTCGAAAATATCTTGAATAACTACAAAAGTGAAGATACAAGACCAACATTGCATATAGTATAGTTCAAGAAGTTCTCTCTAATCTAAATGTTTTCCGGTCTGACTTGTATGGAGGCCACACAAAGTTTGATGAAATCATGGGTTCATGTGTGTCATGACTGATGATGTCATTGATTCTTGACTAGTGGTTTATTTATCTAACTAGTCATTCATAAAATACTTTACTACAAGGCTAATAGTTGTAGCTACTTAATAGTCTACCCTGTTACAAGTTTGGTTTTTTTTAAATTTGAATTGAATAGCTAGACCCTCACTGTGATTGGGCCAGTCTAGTGATATTGGCAAAAAGCTTCCAAGGCTTGTCGCCATTTGATAAAAAAATTGTTAGTATGCAAGCTGCGTTGAGAACAGCAATGATAAGAGTGAATTAAAACCTTGGCAGTCTAGACAGGGGCAAAGCTGAACTTATATATATTAATGCTAATGCCAGTCAACGTATGTTTGTGATATTTTCATTGAATTGTGGTAAGAACGAATTTATTAACCTTGTTATTATAAAAATTTGGTGTATGAGATACTGCTTTATTGGGAAGGTTTTACGACTAAGTACAGAGGTCCCCAGCAGACTTAGGCAGGGCCTGTGGTGTTGCTCGCACGCAGTAGAACTGACATGAGGTGTATAACTTAAAATGATTTCCAAAGTTACCAGTGGGAAGTCTAACCCACATTATTCTATGGGAGAGAATCATTGTTGGAGTGTTAGAGGCGTTGTAGCCATTAGGGAGGAGAATAGGAGCACTGGTATGAGTTATCTCAGATGAAAATGGTTGAAATGGGTTGGTCAGAGAGATCTGACCCTTTTCTTTGTATTGAATTATACCATGTATTACTTGTGGAATGATATTGTAGATATGTTATAAAGAATCATAACCTTGTTTCAGGGTTTTTGTTCTGGTACTAAACTAGTGCCAGAACCCTGGTGTATGTATCTCTGTGAGAGAGATTGAAATTTTTGCTGGTACACGCTATTTACCACACTACATCAGGGACTGTGTCAGATTGGTCATTTGATTGAAAATTTTGCTGGTACACGCTGTCTACCACGAATCAACCCTTGAAATATAGGAGATTGTCAGCATCGTAACTACTATCAAAAAACAGATAAGTGCCAGTGTGTCGGCACTAAAGAGTTCCTCCACTGATATTAATACCTATTAAATAAAATATTTGACTGTTGAATAAACATTCCACAAGAGATAAAGAAAAGAGAGGGGATGATGAGAACACCCCAACCCACCATTAATTACCAGTGTTAACTTATTCTATAGTAATACATCAATATAATTAGATTGTAATATTTCTTTATATGGACAGAAGATCCATTGTGGTATTTCATTTATGTAAATAAAACCATAAATTTCATTTTGTTGTTGGTCCTGACTCAGAAAATTCTGAATCAGGGCAAATAAAATTGTAATATAGCCTATTACCAAAAATTCAGCCACAGACTTCTATAAGATATATCCTAGAGTGTTAGTCTGTTTGTGGTTGTTGTAGTGACCCAGTCCTATTTATGTGTTAGAATTAAAGTGTATTTGTATTGATTTGACTTACACTGCATTATATCTTCATTACCCTAGACACTTAGACGTAGTCACATAACTAATAAGTAAAAATATAGCGCCAAGTGAGATCATAGGGTGGTAGCAGGTAGGTTCCCTGAAAATACTTAACCTTCAACTACTAAACTCAGGGGCCTACACAGCCGACCTCACTTGGTAGACAAATAATATTTAATAATAACATCTATAACACCAAATCCACCACAAGTAGATAGCCTTCCTTCCATTCTGCTGACATTTCTTCTCTCTCTCATACTTTATCAAGTTATTTGTATAGTATCACTGCAGAGGTGGCATTATCTACTTTGATGGTCTCTGCTGGACTGTCATCTAGACAAGCTGTTTTTCCATCTCTTAGAAACTCATGGATTTCTTTATTTCTTCCTTATTGTGTAAAACATAATTAGCAGTGATGAAAAATCTGCAGCTGTAAGAGTCACGTAAGTAGCAAGTGAGAGTGAGAGACAAACACAGAGAGATAGATAAGGCTGTGTTTATTGAGTCACTTACACAGATACTCCTTGCAGGTCTGCACACTTTCTTTATCTAACGTCACACTCAAGGTCAGACCTGGTTCATTAAAAGTCACTTGTTGCCTCATTATGCTGTATAAAATCATGTGCAGGTCACCGCTAGCATGTAAATTGCAGAGGTCAACCACTGAACTCAGAGTACGGCACTTCATACGTATGATGACACTTCCTGAAAGCACGTCTGTTACCTGACGTCCATGACTACATAAGCGACGGCAGTTTTCAGCAATATCAAGGGCACCTCTAATCACATGATTTGTTCTCTGTAGCTCACCCAACCAGTTTTCTCGGCTAGAGACCTCACTTCCCAGAGTTCTGTTGGTCAGAAAGAAGCAGTGTTAATGACAACAAAGGCAGAAAACATCTCAGTGCCTTACAAAATCTCTCTACCCACAACAGCTAGTTTATAGCACCTCTCTACACACAACAATGTATTTATAACATCTCTCTACACACAACAGCTGGTTTATAACATCTTTCTATACACAACAACGTATTTATAACATCTCTCTACACACAACAGCTAGTTTATAACATCTCTCTATACACAACAGCTAGTTTATAACATCTCTCTACACACAACAACGTGTTTATAACATCTCTCTACACACAACAACATATTTATAACATCTCTCTACACACAACAACGTGTTTATAACATCTCTCTACACATAACAACGTATTTATAACATTTCTCTACACACAATAGTTAGTTTATAACATCTCTCTACACACAACAACTAGTTTATAACATCTCTCTACATACAACAGTTAGTTTATAACATCTCTCTACACACAACTGCTAGTTTATAACATCCCTCTACACACAACAGTTAGTTTATAACATCTCTCTACACACATTTGCTAGTTTATAACATCCCTCTACACACAAAAGTTAGTTTATAACATCTCTCTACACACAACAACGTATTTATAACATCTCTCTGCACACAACATCTAGTTTATAACATCTCTCTACACACAACAATGTGTTTATGACATCTCTCTTTATACAACAGTTAGTTTATAACATCTCTCTATATACAACAGCTAGTTTATAACATCCCTCTACACACAATAGTTAGTTTATAACATCTCTCTACACACAACTCCTAGTTTATAACATCTTTCTACACACAACTGTTTATAACATCTCTCTACTCACAATAATGTATTTATAACATCTCTCTACTCACAACAACATATTTATAACATCTCTCTACACACAACAACATGTATGGTTATAAAGTCTAAGTATTTATAATGGCGTTATATTATTTCTTGCGACACGAGTTATTTTCTATTCTTTGTTATGAACTTTGGTGACCACTGAATACAGAATTCTGGACTTGTTGTAAATTTCTGTTCAGATTTTTAACATTCATGGGAACCAGTGTGCTAGTGATAATAAATGATCTGCCATATTGCCAGTAGATTAGATCATTCTTATGCAGACAACATTTTTGTTCAGCAAACATTGACATCTTTTCAGTCCAAGGTCTGAATGGATTGTATTATTTATTAACTATGTACATGTGTAAATAGTAGCTGGAACTTGTTGCAGTAAATTTCTTTACAAAATGTGTGTGTCGCCACCTCTGGCACAGACTATTGGTCTGTGTACTGGATGGCTAGTCGCTACATCAGGGCCATGATCTGTAAGGGGAATGTCATGATTTAAGTTCACAAAGAAATGTGTCTCCCTTTTTCTTATTGAAGGTACCATGTAATACGTGTCCTTCATTATTTTTCTGATCATTCTATTTTTATGGTGTAGAACATTTCTCATTAGATGTGAAGTAATTATTCAAATGATGTAAATCTTCAAGTTTACACACATGAAAACTTTAAAACACAAAAAGATCTAAACATCTGCACAAGCGACAATCAAAATACACAATCCTAGAGTCAAGAGGAATCTTCTTCACTGGGTTCAATGAGCAGATTTTTTTTTGTTTCTCTTTAATATGAATAGGTAAGGATGTAGCAGTAGTTCAGAGAAAAGCAATATTCTTTTTTTGTTCGGAAATAAAGCAAAAAAGTTGCCATATAAAGTTATTTGTTGCAACGATGAAGTTGAATTTCAGTCGGTTAATGATCTTTCAAGTTCCTGTACGTAAATGCGGCCAATATCTGCTAAGATGAGTAGAACTGGTCTTTCCCTGGGTCTTTATGTCTATGACTACTAGGTAGTTTTAATTTTCAGTCAAAGGATGACAATGAAATTCAATGTCTTATGTTATATACATACATATATAAATAAATACATATACACACACAATCCTTTTTGAAATTTCTAGCAAAGTCCAAATAACGTAAGTCTATGTATGATGTCACAAAATTTTCTAAGTAATTTCTGTTTGAGCTTATTACTTATGCAATCATGCCAGACTTTTGCAGATTATAAACCATTTTGCTGCAAAAATGCATTCCCTTACATTTCTTAGTCATATTAAAAAAAAGGCACACATCGTAAAGACATCCACTATACATAGAAGATAATATCCCGGTCAGAAGCACAACAATGTGGACAGCCCTTAAGTGATGGATGGTAAGCTACTGAACTAGGTTTCTAATGTAGGTTACTAAGTGCTGGACAAGTGACACCTAACCTATGATATTTATTATTTCTTTATTTATTGTTTACGCATCTCCTAATCAATGATTAATAAACTTGTCCACTACCCTTTCTGCATGTGGCATCAAGATTATGGCTATGACGTCATGAGAAACCCTCCTAGGTTAATAATAGCTATATATCTGCTGCCAAATATGTATATAACATGTCTAATCACAACTGGCATAACATTTACTCATAACAACTGATGTAACATAAATCAACTCATAACAACTGATACAGCACCTAATCATAACAACTGATACAACATCTAATCATAACAACTAGCAACAATTGTTGTGTATATAATTTGCAACAGTTCTGTACATATCTTGTGACAGTTGTTTACATAAATGTGCAGCAGTTGTGTACATAACTTGCAACAGTTGTTTTGTAGCCTATGTATAAAGTACAACAGCTGCAAATTTGTGAATATATTACAGCAGCCTTTTAGGAAACAGATTATGTTGAAATCATAAAGTGACCAGACTCTGCACTCACCGAAACATATCCAAGGCAACGCTAAGAATGCTTTGCTCAATTCGACTGCAGTCACAACTCCTGTCATCTGCTTGATAAATTCTGTTTAGTTCTTGAAACAAGAGTGCACTTTCCTGAAACACGTCTGATACCTGCAGTCGGATATCAACTTCATCTGTTGATCATGAATTGGGATGAAATCAAATATTTCATAGCATCCAAAGTTTTCTTTTTCACATCTCAAGTGAGTTTTACCCTTCAAATTTTACGTAAAGAAAGCATAACAATTTAAAAAAAAATATTGAATAAAAATTCAACCCATAATGGAATATAATAATGATGTATAGTGTAGTGTCCAGGCCAACATTTTCCATAGGTATTTAAGTACCGTATTGTTAAGAGGCATTAAGTGCACTTGGTTTTGGCATCCAGAAAAATAGCAGATGTGTGTGACTGTATAATCAGTGTGAAGAATCACAAGAGTTTTGTATTGGTTTCTTAAAAGAATAAATAAAAACATGACACATTACGTCCATTATTTTTAAATACCTGCTATCTGCTTATGGTAGTATCCTTCTTGGCCAATTATTGTTTACAAGGTAAATGAAAATCTACAAATCGTGTTTGTGTTGTTTGTTTGTCCTAAAATGGTAGACTCTTCATACTTGTTTTGTTGTAAAAGTAGGGAGAGTGTGTGTGTTAGAAAGCCTTGGGTATTTAGGTTAATATTTAATTTACTCTTTATGTGACAATGCTAATTTTAACTATTGTGACAATAACAGTGTAACAGTTAAGGTTAATAACAATTTTACAAAAATAATAGTAGTTATTTGTAGCAGCAGTAGTAACTGTTGCTAATGTAGGAGTAATACCACCTACATCAGCAGCAAAAATGGTTTTACTTGTTGGTAGTAACAGCAGTCATAGTGATAGTAGCAACAGTAACAGAAATATTTGTGGTTAACAGCAGCAGTTGGTAGTAAGTAGTTGGTGGTGATAGTGACAGTGGTGGTATGTTAAAGAAAAGCTAAAAAGGCAGAAAACACTTGCCATCATTTCTAAGACATGTTCCACTCTCGACACCTTGCTGTTTAGAACTGCTAGTAGATGCTCCACCCTCCACTCCTTGCTGTCTAGAACTCCAGGCTCCACACTCCACTCCTTGCTGTTTAGAACTGCTAGTAGATGCTCCACCCTCCACTCCTTGCTGCCTAGAACTCCATGCTGCACTCTCTACTCCTTGCTGTTTAGAACTGCTAGTAGATGATCCACCCTCCACTCCTTGCTGTCTTGATCTCCAGGCTCCACACTCCACTCCTTGCTGTCTAGAACTGCTGATAGAAGAATTCAGTTCTCCAGGCCTAGTCAGGGTTTTGTCTTCATTCTGACCCCTGCTAAATTCATGCTTGTGCGTTCTGCGCTTGTGGCTCTTACTGTTGTTTCCTGGTTCTTGTTGATCTTGAGCAGATGAGCATTGAAAAGGCTGCCTGACTTGTCTTGGTGTCAATGATACAGGACAAACTTCCTGTCTTGTAGGTGGGTGACTCCTGAACTCATGTGTACAAAATTCCAATTTCCGCTTTGGCCTTCCTTCTGTCAGTCTCATGTCATGTTGCTGAACAGACTTGCTTGGCCCGGCAGAAAGGTCTTTACTTTGATTCACATTAACTTCTTCAGATTTTCTATTGTCTCCCTTAGATTTTAGATATGGCGGGCAAGGGACATTGCCAGATTTTCCTGATTTGCCAGGTTTACAGTCCTCACTGTGAACCAGCTGGTCATCTGGAGCACACATGTGATCCATGTTTGTTGGATACATCATTCTTCTCAAATGAGCACTGCTGCCAACTGAAACCAGTGTTGCTTTAGGCAGAATTTTGGTGTGGGACTCATGCAAGGGTTGATCTAGCCAGGGTCTGTGAAATGTCACTTTCCTTTCAAGGCAAGCATCTTCAGTCAGGCCTAGCTTGGAGGGGGATGACTTTGACCTTGACAGATAAGTTCCTGTGACATCCATGATCGATGTGTCACTCTTTCTTCTGCGTATTCGGACATCTAGAGAATGGCAGACACCAGCATGCTTCTGGCTCGCATCCAAATGTTGATTGTCAGGTATCTCTTTCTGTAGTTGGTATTCTTCAGCCTGTTCTGTTTCTGTATACACATATTCTCCTGTTCCCATCTGACTGCTAAGTCTAAAATCCTGTGTTTTATTCACTGGTTCTAACATCTCATGTAGGGGTGCCTTGACTTCCTTCCCAGTTCTTGTTAACTGAAGATTGACCTGTAACGTATCTCTCGTGGAGGGCATGTCATGTGATCCTCTAGCCAGGTCGACTTGGTCTGAGCTATGAAGTTGTTCTGGTGTTGACTGCAATGCTTTAGGAGCCTTGTCCATCTGGTTGTTTTCATCAAAACAGTGAACAATATTCTTCTCACAATTCTCACTTGATCCTTGTCTTGGATCAGTGCTTTGCAATGACTGATTGCCTTCTTTTTTGTCATCCCCAAGTCCATCAACTTCATCAGCCAATGTTTCATTGCCTTCATCATCAGTAGACTCATCATTGTGTTGGTCTCTGACATGTTGGTGCACTGTTTGGTACACATTATAGTTTGTTACATTTCTTTTATAATGTTTTCTCTCTAACAAGTGAGCTATGTCTGAACATAGGAAAGCCTCTTCTTCAGTATGTGCAGGAAATACATGTTTCCTATTCCTGTCCCAATCTGGAAGCCAAGGATGAAGCTTTTCTTGATTCCCACAAGTGGTGTGGGCACTTTGAGCAGAGTCATTTGACTGGAATTTGAGTTTACCTGAAAGAGACACTGGCTGACCTGAGCTGACCACTGAAGTCAGGTTCTTATCTTCCCTTCTGAATGTTATTTCTTGGACAGATGAAGAATATATTCTAGCTGGAGAAATTTGTGTCTTCCCTAAACTGCCTGACAGACTAATGTTGCTTGTGTGGTTATTATAATCCTTTGTCTTTGGGTGATGATCATTCTCCAGGACCTGATTGTTTGATGTATAATGTGGCTCTATGTTGTTTGTGACTAAAGACTTGCAATTATGGTCAGCTTTTTTGTTCACTGTTTCTTGTCTCCAGCTGAGTTTCTTGTCCTTTCCATCTGGCTCATCATAGAAGTCTTGATGTAAATGTGATATGCCACTGACATGTATTGTCTGCTCATGTTTGTTATTATCATAATCATGGTCCATATCATTAGAACTCGTGGACGAATTCAAATCATTCAGTGCAATGTAGCAGACATTAGTATCTGCTGTTGTTTGAACAGGATAATCATCTCCAGCTACATTTCCTACCTTCTTGCTCATGCTGTTATTGTTTGCATCCAATTTACTGATGAGGCAGCTGGGCTTAGTAGCTTTTGTTTTGACAGCATAAATGCCACAGGAGATACTTTCATCTGCTGCAAGGTATTGTGACAAATCATCTGACTCACTAGTGTCCAGAATTTCTTTCATGCTCGAGTTTGAAGATTCTCTATGCACCTGTGCATTTTCATGTTTGTTGTGCTCAAAATAAGTCCTAGAATAATGGCTGTTACTGTTTACAAAATGTTGACTGTGAGGCTCTATTCTTCTGTTGCTACTAAATACAAATTGCTCAGATGGACCATCACTGGCAAATCTCATTGGGTATGTATTTCTTCCTGAACCAGACATAAATTCCTGGTCAGACAAAGTCATGACATCTCGTTTGTCATTAGCTGAAACAGAAGAAAAGGAACCAGTGGGTTTGACCAGTTGCTCTGTAGCTGAGTGTATATGGAAGGCAGGCCTTTTATCTCTACTTTTCCTACATGTTTGAAGTTGTTCATGGGGTGAAAAGCTCACATGAGTCAAGTCTTTATAAGCATTAAAACTAACTGATTCTTTTATTGAGCCTTCTAAAGAAGAGGAGCTATTAAATGGTCTTGAGAAAAGTGGGCTTGTAGAATGCTGGAAACTATAGTTTTGATACATGTTGCATCTGCTTCTAGGAACGCTGTCATTCATTCCATTCGAACATTCCTCCATCTCCATGGGGCTGTCCAAGCCATCTGGCTCATCCGTTTGATTTGCATCCAGTCTGGGGAAACTGATGGAGTCATGACCCCCAGCCTCTGGAAACACAAAAATATCAGGCTCACATTTGCTTGCTTTATTTTTAAAAGCAGACTCGACTCTACTGGAGTCCAGGTTTTGAGTTTCAGTAAGTCTGCCATCTGCAGGGGACATTTTGATTCTTGAATACCTATTTTTGCTAGCTAGACCTTCAGCATTTACATAATCAGAACTGGGAACTTGGAAACAGGCTTCGAGAGGCACAAATGAGTTACCCTTCTTCCCTCTTTCATAACGACCGCTGTCTTGTGAGTTCCCATAACTGTCCGGGAGTAATTTTGCAGAAGTTGAATAGCTTAGATTAAAGTGTGAGTCTGAGCAGGCATATTTTTGTGTGTCTCTGCTGATAGAATCTGCCATGTTTTGTAAAGATGTGGTGTGTGTTGGAGATATAGCTGCTGCATGGCCCCTTGATGGTGATGGTACTGGCCCCAAGTGAGACTTGAATTTCTTGGGGCTGAAACTACAAGATGATGATGATGAATTATGTTGAAATCTGAGAGCAGTTTCTTGTAACTGCAGCTCTCTACTATTCTGGCATGTGCCTATCACAGCTGGCAGAAAGGCACCAGACATACTGACTGATGATTGGATGTCTGAGTCTGATGACAGCTGCCGCTTACATTTAGCTTTGGGAGGAGCCTGTAGTTTCAGTACTGGTAAACTGTCATACTGTTTTCCAGTGACTGATGTAAAAAAATATGTTAGAAAAAAAAAGTATTATTTACATAATAGAAGAAGTAAATGTAATGGTAATTTTGGCAAATATGATAGGTATTGGTAACAGAAATACTTTCAAACATTGTAGCTGGTAATAATAATTTCATTTACAGCAGTAATGGCAGAAATTGTAAGAACAAAGACAGCCAGAATTGTTGTTGTTGTTGTTGTTGCAAGGATAACAAAGATATGAGAGAGAAATAGCTCCAACCTGTACATGGATCCTCAAGAGGCAGCGACTTGAATGTTGGATCTAGGACATCTCCGGTCATGTGTCTGTGATTTCTTGACTTGAATGTTGGATCTAGGACATCTCCGGTCATGTGTCTGTGATTTCTTGACTTGAATGTTGGATCTAGGACATCTCCAGTCATGTGTCTGTGATTTCTTGAGAGGGAACAAAACACATAGTTAAAAATGCAACACTGCAAGTCATAGTGACTTCTAGTAGATAACGCAAGCACACTTTAGTGTACAACATCATAAGCTACATCTAGAGATAGCATCCGATTGACAGAGTGGTTAGAGCGCTGGTTTCTTGGTGCCAGGTTCAAACCACGGTACCGACATGCCTACACCTACCAGACAACATCACCAACTACACCTACCAGACAACATCACCAACTACACCTACCAGACAACATCACCAACTACACCTACCAGACAACATCACCAACTACACCTACCAGACAACATCACCAACTACACCTACCAGACAACATCACCAACTACACCTACCAGACAACATCACCAACTACACCTACCAGACAACATCACCAACTACACCTACCAGACAACATCACCAACTACACCTACCAGACAACATCACCAACACAACCCAACTACCCAACAACATCAAAACTACACCTACCAGACAAATCACCATCACTACACCCACCACCAAAAACACCCAACCTACACCTACCAACAACATCACAAACCAAACCCTACCAACCAACATCCCACCACCCCTACCACAACAACATCAAACTACCCCTACCCAACAACAACACAACTACCCACCCCCCCCAACAAACAACACACACCCCCCCACACAAACCCTAACACACCCACATCACCAACCCCCACACCTACCCAACAACACATCACCCTACACCTACCAAACAACACACCCACACACCACCTACCAAACAACATTAAATATTCAAAACCCACCCAACCACACACCAACAAAACCCCAATAAAACCAACAACAACAACACCCATAAACACCCCCCCAACATCCCAAACCAAACCCACCACAAACCCCACCCAACCCTAAACCCCAAACCAACAACCACCATACACCAAACAAAAATCTACACCTCCCAACAAAAACCCCCCCAACCCCCCCCAACCCCCCCCCCAAACAAACCAAAACCCCCCCCCACCCAACACCCCCCCCCCCCCCCCCCCCCCCACAACAACCCAAACAAACCCCAACCCCCACCCCCCCCCCCCCCCCCACACCCCCACAACCCCCCCAAAAACCCCACACCCCCCCCCCCAAACCAAAAAAACCCCCCCCCCAACCCAAAACCCACCCCAACCCAAACCCCCCCCCCCCCCAAAAACCCCCCCAAAAAAAACACCAAAAACACACCCAACCCCCCCACCCCCCCCAACACCACCCCCCCCCCCCCCCCACCCCCCCCCACACCCCCCCCCCCCACCCCCAAAAAAAAAAACCCCACCCCCCCCCCCCCCAACACACCCCCCCACAACACACACCAACAACACCAACTCCAAACACCCCACCCACACCCCCACCCCAAACCCCCACAACCCCCCCCCAAAACCCAAAACCCCCCCAAAAAACCCCACCCACACAAAAACACACAACAAAAACAACCCCCCCCCCCACCCCCCCCCCCCACCCCCCCCCCCCCACCAACCCCACAACCCCAAACCCCCACCACCCCCCAAAACCAAACACACCAACCAACCCCAAAAACCCCCCCCCCCAACACCCCACAAACACCCCCCACCCCCCCCCACCCACAACACCCCCACAAAAACCAAAAACAACCAACCCCCCCAACCCCCCCCACCCACCACACCCAAAACCCCCCACCCCCCCCCCACAAAAAAACCCCCCCCCCCCCCCCCCCCCACCCCCCCCCCAAACCCCCAACAAACACCCCCCCCAACACCCCCCCCAAACCCCCCCAAACCCACCCACCCCCCAACCCCCAACCCCCCAAAAACCCCACCCCCCCCCCAAACACCCCAAAAAAAACCCCCACAACACCCCCCCCCCCCCCCCAACACCACACACCCCCCCCACCAAACCCCCCCCCCCACCCCCCCCCCCAACCCCCCCCCTCACCCCCACCCCCCCCCACACCCCAAACCCCCCCCCCAAACCCCCCCCCACCCCCCACCCCCCCCCCCCACAACCCCCCCAACACCACCCCCCCCCCAACCAACCCCCCAACCAACCCACACAAACCCCCCCCAAACCCACCCAACCCCCCCCCCCCCCCCCAACCCCCCCCCCCCAACCCAAAAACAACCCCCCAACAACCCAAACCCCCCCCCCCCCACACCAACCAACCCCCCCCCCCCCCCCCCCAAAAACCAAACCAAAAAAAAAAAAAACAACAAAAACACCCCAAAAAAAAACCAAAACCCCAAACAAACAAAAACAAACCCCAACCACCCCCCCCCCCCCACAAACCCCCCCCCCCCCCCCCCCCCCCCCCCCCCCCCCCCACCCCAAACCCCCCAACAACCCCCCCCCCCAAAACCCCACACCCCCCCAAACAAAAACCCCCCCCCCCACAAAACCCCCCCAACCCACCCCCACACCCCCCCCCCCCCCCCCCCCCAAACCAAAACAAACCAACCCAACAACACCCCCCACAAACCCCCCCCACCAAAAACAAAACCAAAAAACCCCCCCCACACCCACACCCCCCCCCCCCCCCCCCCCCACCCCCCCCCCCCCAAACCACCCCCCCCCCAAAAACACCCCAAAAAAACCCCCACCAAAACCCAAACCCCCCCCAACCAAAACCCAAACAAAAACCCCCCCCCCCAAAAACCCCCAAACCCCACCCCCAAAACCAAAAACACCCCCCCCCCCCCCCACCCCCACCCAAACAACAACACCCCCCCCCCCCCAAACCCCAAACCCCCCCCCCCCCCCCCCCCCCCCAAC